>CM031239.1:93771998-94371998 GCA_018340775.1 Taxus wallichiana var. yunnanensis | reverse complement strand
ACGTGGCAGGCCCTGATTCGCTAAGTAATTCTCTCTCTCCACCTTTCCGTGGGCTTTCCTTTGAAATTTCCTTGTGGGCCCTTACACTTGGACACGTGGCACTGTTTCATTGGTTCGGGCTTTTCCTTCAAAAATCACCCCTTTGACCTTTGGACCTTTCTCCTTGTGACACGTGTCATGATCTGGTTGGTCCGCGGGTCTGCCGGCTCTTTCGCGTCCACCGCGTCTTTTTGCCCTAGATGTCCCAGTGCTTCGCGGGACAGAATCCTCCGATCCACCCGAAATGGGCTTCCTCATCCCTTTTCTGTTGGTGACACGTGGCGTGATCTGATTGGCTTTTGGTTCCTTCGGCTATCCGTCCCGCGCATCCCTTTGTCCCAAATGTCCTTGTGCTAAAGTTTCCTGTTTCAACCGATCTGGCTGGTTTGCGTCCTTCACGTCCATTTCTCCCAAATGTGCTAGTGCTGTCTGGGAAAAATTCTTCCGGTTCGCCCAATTCGGCCGGTTCACGTCCTTCACGTTCATTTGTCCCAAATGTCCCGGTAAGGACTTGGACAAAATTTCTTTCTTTCGGCCCATTCGAGCATTTCACGTCCATTTGTCCCAAATGTCCCTTTTCTATTTGGGCCACACGAGGCTTTTCACCGATCCATGCCTTCCGCGTATAATTGTTCCAACTTTCCCAAAGGTGGCCTTGAAAGCTTCAAATCCTCAATGAGCTCCCATACCCTATTCTTGTAGCTCCTCAACAAGTTGTTCTTCGTAGCATGTTGTCCTCTAACTTGGTTGACGATTAGCTCGCTATCCCCGAACACCTACAAGTTATTTATCCCTTTTTCCTATCCCAATGAAGTCCATGAATCAAGGCCTCATATTCAGGTTGTGTTGTTTGAACAAGAAAAATGGAAATGAAAAGCTGAATAATATTTGATGCCTTGAGGTGAAACAAGCATGGCTCCACCTCCTGCACCTTGCCTACTCCTTGATCCGTCAAAAATAGCTGCCATACCTCATCGTCATCATTATGGCTTGGCTTGGTGATGCTAGGAGGGTTGATTTTCTTCTTGTATACAATAGACTCCATTCATTCTTCTACTTCTTGATAGGGATCAAAATCATGTATCTTGTTTTCCCATTCATCGAGAGTTAGGTTCGGGATACTTCCAACCTTGGTGTCAGCCTCATCAGTACTAGGGTGATCTTCTTGATCAAATCTTGGAGCAATTGGCATTAATCGACTAGGAGTGTAAGGCTCAATATGGAAGTTTGCAATAGGTTCAGACCTAATTGTAGGCTTAGTTCCATACCTTGTTCTAAACAGCATGTGAGACCATTAAGCGAGACAAAATACCCCCAATCTTGGCTATGAAGTCCCTTGACAAGAAAAGGGAAAAGAGTGGTGGAAGGTCTATGATTGATATATCTTGTAAGACAACAACATTTGGACATGCATGCAAGGTAAGACTCAAGTTTTTAATCACTCCAACTATTGCTATTGCTGTCCCATCCAATTGCACTACCCCTTTAGATATTACTTCATATTGGAGACCCAGCTGATCAGCTATTTGCTTGGGCATCACTGAGCTACTTGCCCCGGAATCAATCATGCAATTGTGTACTAGTTTATCCCCAATGATTAATGAAACATAGAAAGGAGGGGGCTTCAACATTTTACCTTGTTGCCCTCCATGGCTTCCTTCAGGCTGGGCAGCATTTGTAAGCACTTTGTCTTGCATCTGAACCTGCTGATTCAAAGTTGTCCAATCCTTCATGGCAGCTTGCAGATCTCTTTGTCCTGGGATGGATAGGGATTCCCACATTGATATATTGACGTTAGTCTTCTTCATCTGTTCAATGATACTGAACGGGGATGAAGTATCCTTTTGTTGTCCCTTGGTTTGTACACTTACTCCTTGTACGTGGGCAGCAACAACTGGCATTTGAGTTGGCCTAGGGGTTGTTCTTGGCTGCCCTTGTGTATTTGAAACTGGACTCTACTTGCCAATCATTTGTGGAGCCATGGAAGGTGGTGGATTGGCTGGGGCTAATGGCTGTTCTTCACCCAAATTTCTCCTCTTTGACCTTGTGTTGGCTGCGACACCTTGAGAAACTACTTGATTTATGCCATAGAAATCTTCTGCTTGCCAGTTCACCAACGTGGTGTCATTTGGGGCTGATTCTTTGTTGGAATGTTTCTTGTTGTTGGCTTTGTTTCCTTGATCGCCTCGCCCTCCACACTTAGTTGTCACCATCGATTGCTTGATTGAGAGCACCATTGAAACACATGGATTGGTTATGAGGCTCGTTGCATGGAAAGCACCAGTCATATTCCTGAGCAATGTTGTTCTGTGTTGGCACTAATGCCTTAGAGGTAGATATAGCATTTGGATTATATGGCTGGAATGGTCTATTAGAGGGAGGCCTTGTTTGATTCACATTTGCAACTAGATTATGTGGTCTTTGTGGTTGGTATGGCTGCCTATTAGGCTGAGCTTGAGGTTGATAGGAAGGTCTCAAAACCTTGGGCTTTTGCCTCTTAATAATAACGAGCTCATTTCCAAAATTTCGCAACTATTTCATGACCTCTTAGAGTTCATTCAAGCACTTGGAGATGAAGTGGAAGCTTCACTTGAACTCGATTTCTAGGAGTGGGAACTAGAGCCAAAGTGGGTGCTTGACTAGTGCTTAGATTTTCTAAGTTTGGATACAAGGGCATGGGAGGCCTAGGAGCCAATTTACCATCTTGAATAAGACAGTTTTCGGCTCTAATGGCAATGTTATAAGCCATAGGGATTGTTGTGCCTCCCATGGACTGAATTAACATAGAAATATCAGAATTCAAAGCTTTAAGGTAATATAGAAAAGCACCTTCCTTTGTTGCCTCGATTCGCCACCGAATCCTATCCCAAGACCTTTGAAATATGAAGTTGAAGTCACACCTGCTCATTAGGGGCTCTCTTGAGGTTGTCAATGCTCCAAAAGAGACAAGTTGTCTCCTTGTCTCCAAATTACTCGTGAAGTGCAATAAACATCCGATTCCGCCATAGAACCAGCTCCAAGGCTCCTAAACCATTGTAATGCTTTACCCTTGAAGGAAGATGCCAGAACTTTGACACCACTTGCATTTCATTGATTTCATGGATTGCTCAAAGGTTAGCAATATCTTTAACATGATCACACAGGAGTAGTCCGATTTTCTCTAGTGAAGTAGGGAATGTTCATCAATGATGCAATAGAAAGCTGGATGTTGTGCATTGAGAGCAAGTGGGTTCCAAAAGAGACAAGTTGTCTCCCTTGTGACTCGTGAAGTGCAATAAACATACGATTCAGTGAAAACCATTGTAATGCTTTACCCTGAAGGAAGATGCATGACCACTTGCATTTCATTGATTTCAGGATTGCTCAAAGGTTAGCAATATCTTTAACATGTCACTGAGTAGTTTTTCTCCAGTGAAGTAGGGAATGTTCTTCAAGGCTGCAATAGGAACTGGATGTTGTGCATTGAGAGCAAGTGGGCTGCTGCCTGTGAAGTTGACATAGGGATTGTTCTGAGCCATTCTAATCGGTCTTAAAACCCTTGTATACTGAATGAAAGGCCTGTCAGGTGGAGGAGTTGAGAGAGTTCTATTTGGTGGAGATGGAGACCTTTGAATCCTTCTTCCTCTTTGCCTTCTTCTTGGAGATAACTACAAGTATTGTAACATCCTCATTTTAGACAATAGAACAAGTCGATTTTTTTTTTTTTTTGATAAATGCATTCTGGTTCTAAATACATAATTTAGAACTCGCAAATCAAATAACCATTCATATAACAGACAACCATATGCAGCTGTAATGACTCGGATTACTTCCGATCTATTCATTCCATGACTCGGTAATCTACCGATCTATTCATGAGTAAAAAGAGTTGGTGTTTTTAGATAACACTTTACTCTTGCGGTTCTCTTCCCTACTCTGGGATTCAGAATGCTCTGTCCAAGGAACCTAACTGAATAATCGTTACTATTATTCATCGGCATCTCATCCCTTAGACTAGGTGAATTAGGACAACGCAATCAGCAGCTTGCGATACTTTGGCCAAAGATTTGAAACATACTATTTATGTCTCGTATTCCTTAACGGCATACTCGTCAATCTGGAATACGCCCTTCACCCCATTCTTATGTTATATAGAATGTCTTATTCTGACTACTGTCAGTCCTTCCTTTCACAACTGAATCACTCGGAGGCAGATTAACAAGGTGATAATGTTATATGGATGCCCACGAGGATTAGGGATATGGTGACATACTGGTTCAACCTTGCAGTTCAACCAGTGTGTCATGATACCCCGAATCTCCTAGGCAGCCTTATAACATGACCACGTTCTTAATCGGACCCTGAGTAACTCGTTCGAAAACTAAGTGTAAATCTTAGCGATCAATGCAAAGGGTGTCGCCATAAATCACATGCATTGTTGTTTCTTCGAGAAGATCCTAATCTTCTCGGAGGTACAACCCTGCAGTTGACTTGTGTCGTCAACCTTTAAATCCGCCTCGAAAAGATCTACTTAATAACATGCGTTACGCACTTGAGTTTAAATTACTTTAAAGACTTTTCCCTAAGGTTAGCCTTTCCCGATCCCTGGATTCTTCATCTTAAGACGACCTTCCTTTATAAAGCCCATTACATGGTAGAGGTATTAAGGTCAAGCTCTCATCGAGTCATTAGAATACACACGATTCTAAAACAACGAAATTGGACAATATCTCATAACCTTCACATGAGATTTCCATCTGAACTCCATTTGATTATATCAGTTCTCTTAACTGAATTTATATCATACTTATTAGTATAAGGATGTAAATGATTAAGAATCCAAATAAGTGTTGTCCTGTCATATTCAAGACTAGGGATCAGTAATTTAATTCAACTTGTTTAGCGTTCTGCTTAGGTTCATTTTAACCTATTTTTTTTTTAGAAAGACAATTGTTTAAATTAAAAATTGCTTTTGCTAGAACAATAAGATCTGCTAAACACTCATATGAATTCAACCGCTTTTCTTGTAAGCTTTCATTGTCAATCACAAAAACATCCAAATTACACAAAGATAACCTTGCCACTCAGGTATATAAACCGAAAAAGGTCAACTATCAGAAATAGAATACATCACATAAGTATCAAACACTTATTTCCATTCCTTTCAAAATTATACAATTACATTTTATGCAAGCAGCATACTGATACAATGCTTAACGGAAAAGAAACCTCTTTCCACATATAGTACATTTATAAAATCAAGTTGTAATTCATTATAAACAATTAAATAATCTGATCATCCTGTCAGATCTGCATTGCTTTTACCACTTACGACAACCATCTGCAAAAATAGTCAACATGAGTCGGTTCATGAACCGGCATGATAAGCACTAACTTTTAAAACAATTGCAATCCATCAATTGTTTTCATTAAACACCTTGTTTAAATGAAATCAATAATCCAACAAGTAAACATGATTCGGACTATGCCTTTGTAATCCAAAATGACTACAAATATGTAACTTTATCATCGTTACTGAGATAGTCCTAAACACTTCTCAAATATTTCATCGAATATTAAGAATCAAGGAACGAATGTGCACAAACAATCATTGAATCCAAAATCACAACATTGGATGATCGTTTCATTCATCCAAAAGGAAAATATCATAACAATTCGTGATTCTACCAATATGTTACAAAACAATTCCCACTATAGACAGAGATATCAACAAATATTAAATAAGCGAAGAGAAAGAAACATATCATTCATACTTCCTTTCACACAAGTTCCCTCTTGTCTTAGTCTCCACATATGGAAAACATTCATCAAGTATGTATACGAACAAGTCCAACAAGCCACAGGAAGAATCACTATTTTAAATCAAGAAATAAAACACGAAGAAACTCTGTCTGCAGCTAACACATCAACAATCCCATATATCAACCTTAGGCCCAATACTAGTTCCTTTTTAACACAGTATGGCTTTTCGACACAAGTTGAAATCAAGGAACTTTTAGCATAACGCAGCAACAAAACAATGAGACTTCATTGCATTAAGCAATTTGAGGTTTCCTAAAGACTATGCCAAGACGACCACACAGTAATTCCGAAACATGCTCAGTCTCAATCGGACTGAATAAACGGAAAGGAGCATAGCATATCTATTCTCACCAGGGTGCATTCAAACCTAAGTATGGTATTCACGACTCACTTCAACAGAGCCAGGATACAAGATAATCATTCATACTCAAGGAACAGTGACAAAACGACAGTGTCCCGTAAATCAGATTCAATAAGGTTCAAGCAATACAAGATACCTTCCAAGAGTTCATATAAATCCGAACAACAGTAATAAGTCAAATAGTTGCATACGATTCCATCTGAGCCCATCAACGGAGCTTTATAAAAATCAGGCAAGCAAATCCGATTACTGAATTCAAAACAAGAAATCTGACTGTACCCTTGCCAATCTTTTACACAAATTTGCACAGATTGAAGACGTAAATATACACCTAAAGAATCTGTATCACAAAATCCTTGCGACACGAAGGAATCTTATCAAAATAACAAAGATCGAAATACATGTTATTCCCTTAAGTCGCTGGCACAACAATTACCATCATTCAATTATATTCAACCTGAACAGCGGTTCAAATATAAATATAAATCATTCAATCGACTCCTCAGAGTCGTTCAGGTTACAACAATTATAAATCTATATATACACATTGCATACTGTTAACGGGTTTATACCCATAACCGAGGAACCCAACAACAGTGTAAGATAAAATTAGTTGATGAATCCTTCTATGCCATCTATGGCAAGCATTCAGAACAAATCAAGTGTAAGCAAATCAAATACCCATTTCATAGCAAGGAATTCAACTGAGCCTCGTCAAAACTCTCGAACAACTTACACAAAAGAAATGCAAATGCATACCCAGGGAGTCTATATCCATTATTTATTACAAATAACAGAGGTCAAAAGACCTGTTACCTCTACAAGACTTCCACGAAATTCAATTAACAAAACTCAAGGATGAATCTATATTCTCAGCAGTGGATAGTAATATACGACTCATTCAGAGGACTCCACTGAGTCGTTCAAATAAAATATAAATATCTCAAATATTGTATACAGTTAACGGTTAAACCTGTTACCACAATAACAAGGAAAACAACTTCCACTGGGTCGTAAAGACTATGGTAACACAATAGTTACCTGTTCCCAAACAAATTAGAAGACAAAACGAAACCCAAAAGTATCATTAGCCACTTGTCACCAAAAACCACGACGAGAGCTTCCAAAGGATCAATATAAGCGATCAATCCTACAATATCCATCGGTATCCCTTCATACGGTTTCCACACAAGAAACGGCGACCAAAAATCGACAACATAACGGTGGCCTATACCTAACACGGTATATTCTACGGGCTCTCACCGAAGGCCGAGCATTCATACTATTCATACTTTTATATATATATATATATATCTCACATATTTAAGCGAGAATGAATACACAAAGAAATAGAGCCACAATTCAATTTAATAAACACCCATCAAGGGAAATTGAAAAAATCGACACGAAGAGATACAAGATACCAAAAATCAAACAAGACCTCCATAGAAAATCATCTATTTTCTCAAAACATTTAAGCAGAGTTGTTCTAATGAAATCACTTGAAAGACAACAAGATTTTTAAAGGTTAGGGCCTAACATGCCTAGATTTTTGCTCAAATTTCCGAAGCAGACCACTGGAAGAGCTCGACTTCCTTTTCCTTTTCCAAGTTAGAGCGACCAACAAAATTTTGCTATCTCCATGGCATATATATTCTCCTTGCCAGAGAAAAGAGCTAGATAATCTCATACTTGCCATGCAACACACAAAGAAGGCTGGTGCGAAGAACCGGTGAGCAGAGCGAGAGAAACCCGAAAATCGTGACAAGCCAAAAAACCAACAAACTTCTGTTTGCATGCCTTCTCGCGAGTTCGAGCTCAACTACCGAGAATATTGAATGCAATTAAACCAACTTTCCGCTAAAACTCCACTTCCACCGACTTCATTGCCCGGAATTGGCGATAGTCAAACAAAATCCCAAGTCCATTTCCAGTTTTAGCGAACTACCACGTCGACTTAGTTTAGTTGTTGCTAAAACCTCCACCAAAACCTGTCCTTCATCCTTATCCCATGCATTAAATGTCATAGAAAATGCCGCCCATGGTTCGCACCCCTCCATAGGCTCCTTTACATTCTTGCCCATAGTTAGGTTAGTATCTTAGGTTAGAATTTAGGTTAATACCTAATCTAACTTCCATAACATAGATACTAACTTATGACATTAACACATAGCCTAGGTCTAGGTTAGATTGACACTAATATAACCCCTAGGTTAGGTTTAGTCTTAGGTTACTAATCATTTAATAATTCCAGTTAGGTCTACCTTCTGCACACTCAGAAAAGACCTATATCATACCTTCTTGAACAGGGTTAGCTCCTGTTCTGCTGCAGAATCGTATGTAACCGAATTATTACCTGGTCCATGATCGAGACCTTCCAGATATTCTTCGATATCGGGAACCAATCCATTTCACTTGATCAGCCTGAGTCATACTCCTGACTAGCTTATTCAATCTTTGCTAAACCTTACTGACCTATTCAAGTGCGTGATTTTAATTCATCATGAACAAACTTAAAGCATTACTTGGATCAATTCCACTGATCCAAGACTAGATCTTATAGATGGATAACTCTATAATTTATTCCGAGATCAGATTAAACTCAGATACAAAATGAAATAGATAAAAGAGTCTAATCACATTCTGACTCAGTCAAGATCTGCAATCTGCAAAGACAATACAGTACATATCAAGCATGATTTCTAAATCGAGGAACACATCCTTATACAAGAAATCACATATCAACACTTGTATGCTCAGGAGAAAGTAACAACAGTTCAGGGTGTTACATGCTTCCCTCCTAAAAAGATTCATCGTCCCGATGAATTACATATTTAAATTAACCTTCAGGTCAATCAATTTATCAGTACACAAATAATGTGCCTATTTCATATTTGAATAGTTCCAAAAATCAATGTCACAACACATTTTATTCAACCTGAATAAAGTCTGCCTTCATCTGGCTTTCATAAATACTTAAAAACAATCAGTTCATAAAAGTATGTTTTGTCAACAGATTTCATTCTGTTGAAAAAGAGAAGGAAAAGCAATTTTCATCTCTTCCAGATTTTCCCAAGTTGCACTTTCTTCGCTAAAATGGTCCCCTTTGGACCTTACATTCTTGTATATCACGATTTCTTAAATGCAAATGGCGAGTTTCCAACTCATGTGGGTTTAACCACGATTATTCTGGTCTTGGACTGCAAGGAATTCAATTTAAAACATGTGACGATCTGAAACGTATTTCTTAAGCAAATAAATATGGAAAACATCATGCATGCGAGATAAAGCGGTGGCAATGCTAAGCGATAAGCTACGAGATTGATTATTTCGACAATTTTGAAAGGTCCCACAAATCGAGGTGACAACTTGGCAGCCTTGCCAAAAGTTATAGAAATCTTTCTGGGTTTAACACGAAGGAAAACCTTATCACCAAGCTCAAACCTTTTATCAACCCGCTTAAGGTCGGCATAGCTCTTACGTCTATCCATTTGCTTCCTTTAATCGTTCTCGAATCAAACAACTTCTTGTTCCATTTCGTGAGAATCTCTGGTCCAATTACCACTCTATCCTCAACACTGTCCCAACTAACAGGAGTTCTGCACTTTCTTCCATAAAGTGCTTCAAATGGTGCCATTTTGAGAGATGAATGATAAGTGTTGTTGTATGCGAACTCAACTAATGGAAGATACTCTTCCCATTTATACTGTTGATCCATGCAATACATCCGCAACATGTCCTCCAACACTTGATTTACTCTTTCAGTTTGTCCATCCGTTTCCGGATGATATGCAGAACTGAAGTTTAGTTTTGTTCCAAGAGCTGTATTAAGCGTTTGCCAAAACCTTGACGTCATTCTTGGATCTCTGTCAGATATAATCAATTCTGGTACACCATGCAATCTGAAAATTTCGTGCACGAATCTTTTGGCTAGCACTGGTGAATCATCCTTTAGATTTCCAGCGATGAAATGAGCTACCTTAGTCAGTTTATCTACAACTACCAGGATAACATCATGTTTATTCCTGGACATGGGTAGTCCTTGTACAAAATCCATGGTTATTACTTGCCATTTGTACTGCGGTATGCTATGAGGATATAGCAGTCCAGCAGGGTGCATATGTTCTGCCTTCACCCGCTGACATTCCAGACAATGAGTCACAAAATTAATCACATCCTTTTTCATACCTTTCCAAAAGTATTGCTGTTTCAAATCAGCTAGCATTTTTGTGATACCTGGGTGTCCAGAGAAAGGTGAATTATGAAATTCAACTAACAACTTCTTTCTCAATTCATTCTGCATAGGTACATATACCCTGTTTTCATAACGCAAGATTCCTTCATTATCAAAATGAAAACCTTTATACCTTATATCCTTAGGTTCTGCAGCAAGCGCTGCTTTTACTTGCTGAAAGTATGCATCTGATTCTGAGGCACTTTTTACCTCATCTTTAAACTGAGTTCTTAATGTTATAAGAGCAGAAATGTGCCTCCTACGACTTAGAGCATCAGCTACTCTATTCTCCTTCCCTTTGATATAGCTTATATCAAAGTCATATTGTGATAAAAATTCTAACCACCTTCTCTGTCTGGCATTCAGATTGGGCTGAGTAAAAATATATTTCAGTCCCAAGTGATCAGTTTTCAACTCAAAAGGTTTCCCAAGTAAGTAGTGTCTCCAGACTTGAAGTGCATGAACAATGGCAGCAAGTTCCAAATCATGAGGGGCATAATTCAGCTCATGTATCTTAAGTTTTCTACTTTCATAAGCAATGACTTGATCATTTTGTAGCAAAACACCTCCAAGGCCTTCCCCAGAAGCATCCGTTACAACAGTAAAATTCCCATTAGGGTCTGGTACAGCTAAAATAGGTGCAGAAGTCAACTGGTCCTTCAGACTTTTGAAAGCTGCTTCGCACTTGTCATTCCACATGAATTTCTTATCCTTCTTTTGTAAAGAAGTTATTGGTGCAGCTATTTTAGAAAAATCCTTTACAAATTTTCTATAGTAACCTGCAAGACCCATGAAGCTTCTTACTTCATGTACATTCTTTGGCGCAGGCCATTCAGTTATTGCCACTATTTTTGAAGGATCTACAGCAATTCCTTCTTTACTTATGACATGACCCAAATAGTGAACTTCTGAATCAAAGAAAGAACATTTGGATAACTTACCATACAACTTCCTCTTTCTCAAAATTCCCAAAACTATCTTTAAATGCTCATTGTGCTCCTCAACGCTTTTAGAATAAATGAGAATATCGTCCAAGAATACAAGTACAAACTTGTCCAGGTATTCTTGAAAAATATTGTTCATTAAATTCATAAAGGCTGCAGGTGCATTAGTTAACCCGAAGGGTAGAACTGTGAATTCATAATGTCCGTACCTTGTTCGGAAAGCTGTTTTATGAATGTCTTCTTCTTTAATCCTTAACTGATGATAACCAGATCGAAGGTCTATCTTAGAATAAACTGCTGCTCCACGCATCTGATCAAACAGATCGTCGATCCTTGGAAGTGGATATCGGTTCTTGATTGTTGCTTTGTTCAACATCCGATAATCAATACACAGCCTTAGTGTTCCATCCTTCTTTTTCACGAATATTACAGGTGCTCCCCAAGGTGAAACACTTGGTCTAATCAATCCTTTAGACAAAAGCTCTTGTAACTGTGCCTTAAGCTCGACTAACTCTGTAGTAGTCATCCGATAAGGCACTTTGGAAATAGGTTCCGTTCCAGGCTTGATTTCAATGGTAAAGTCAAATTCTCTCTTGGGTGGTAACCCTGGTAATTCCTCAGGAAAAACATCCCTGAAACCTTGTAAAAGAGGGAACTGTTTCATTAAATCATCATCTTCTTCTGAAGATTCAGATATCTTTACCGCATAAAGGGTACATCCTTTATTTTTAGCCTTTTTAAGCTGCATAGCTGACAGTCTTCTAACTGAAATTTCCCGTTTCACACCTTGAATCTCTGCTGATTCTAGCTGATCATCTAAACATTTTATGTTCTTTTCATAGCAATCTACCTTTTCTTTATGGTCAGCTAACCAATTGACACCGATGACAATGTCATACGATCCCAAAGGTGCAACATAGAGATCAACTTCCGTGGAAAAGTTAGGTAAATCAAGGACTGCCCCAAAAAGACACTCACTCACTGTATGAACAGAGTTATTACCATACTCTACAGTCCAAGATTTATCCATTTTTCCAGCTTTTCTTTTAAGTTTAGAAGCAAGTTTATTAGAAATAAAACATTCAGTAGCTCCCGTATCAAAAAGAATAGTGACAGGTATGCCGAATAACTTACCCGGAACTTCTATAGGTGTCACTTGCTTTTCAGCTTGCTTGTCCGCTACTGCAGCATGTATCTTATGCTGCTGATTACGATCATCCTTCTTCAAAGGGCATTGATTAGCATAGTGGTCCTTGCCACAATTGTAGCAGCCTCCTACAGGTCCCTTCTTAGGCTCAGAATTACCTCCAGCCTTGTAATTGTCACGCTGTCCTCCATAGGGCTTCTGCCCATTGTTATAATTTTTAACAAAATTATCCCTTACATTTCAAGGAGCTTATTTACTTTCTTTGCTTTCTTATTGTTATCCCTGAAACTTACTCTTGTTTCCAAACTTTTTCCACGGTCCTTTTAAGGTGCAAGAGAGGTTGAAGAAGGGTTTGCGGTCTTCTTCCACACTTCCTCCTTATGAGCGAAATAGCCTTTAATTTCTGTTCTTGTCTAGTGGCCTTTTCAAGAACTCCTTCCATAGTGGTTGGGTGAACATCGACCTCTCCCCTATCACGGGTTGATCCCATGATGAATTTCCGTATTCGAACTTTTCATCGGTCGATCGATCTTTGCGGTACATACTTGAGGAGTTTTGTAAACCGCTCCCAGTATTCAGTTACCGTTAGCTTCCCTTGAGCTAAGTTCTAAAATTCTGTCATTTTCTAATCATAGAAAAGTTGTGGCAGCCAACGTTGCCTAAAATAGCCTTTAAATTGATCCCAAGTAATATTGGTCTCATCAATGTTTAGTTTAGCTTTACGGCTATCCCACCACGAAGATGCTTCGTGGGAAAGCTGATAGGCTCCCCAAATAGCTTTGGTTTCCTCTGAGAAGTTCCTTATTGCAAAGTACTTCTCCATTTCGCTGAGCCAGTTCTCAGCTCCATCTCCTAATGTGGTGCCATCATACTTAGGTGGACTTATCCTTTTTATATCATTAGTGAGTTCTGCTGCCAATCTGGCCTTTTTGTTTTCTGGTTGGACAGGTGCATTCCCAACATTAATATCAACACCCATGTCGGGGTTGTCCTCAGGAGGTTGCTGATTATTATTATCAGCTTCTTCATCCTCCTCATTTCCCATCACCTGCTGTTCAAGTACAGCTAAGTGATCTCTTGTGTCCAATAGGGCAGCAAGGATCTCATCCATTTTCTAGGTTGTTGCCGCTCCTCCTTCAGGTGGAGCATTATTCACAATGTTCCACCTTATTCTAACCATTTTCTATTACAAGAAAAATTCAGGTTTTTATCAGATTATGGACTCAATAGGTCCAGAGCTACAACCTTCACTCGATACCAAGATGTAACATCCTCATTTTAGACAATAGAACAAGTCGATTTTTTTTTTTTTTTTTGATAAATGCATTCTGGTTCTAAATACATAATTTAGAACTCACAAATCAAATAACCATTCATATAACAGACAACCATATGCAGCTGTAATGACTCGGATTACTTCCGATCTATTCATTCCATGACTCGGTAATCTACCGATCTATTCATGAGTAAAAAGAGTTGGTGTTTTTAGATAACACTTTACTCTTGCGGTTCTCTTCCCTACTCTGGGATTCAGAATGCTCTGTCCAAGGAACCTAACTGAATAATCGTTACTATTATTCATCGGCATCTCATCCCTTAGACTAGGTGAATTAGGACAACGTAATCAGCAACTTGCGATACTTTGGCCAAAGATTTGAAACATATTGTTTATGTCTCGTATTCCTTAACGGCATACTCGTCAATCTGGAATACGCCCTTCACCCCATTCTTATGTTATATAGAATGTCTTATTCTGACTACTGTCAGTCCTTCCTTTCACAACTGAATCACTCGGAGGCAGATTAACAAGGTGATAATGTTATATGGATGCCCACGAGGATTAGGGATATGGTGACATACTGGTTCAACCTTGCAGTTCAACCAGTGTGTCATGATACCCCGAATCTTCTAGGAAGCCTTATAACATGACCACGTTCTTAATCGGACCCTGAGTAACTCATTCGAAAACTAAGTGTAAATGTTAGCGATCAATGCAAAGGGTGTCGCCATAAGTCACCTGCATTGTTGTTTCTTCGAGAAGATCCTAATCTTCTCAGAGGTAAAACCCTGCAGTTGACTTGTGTCGTCAACCTTTAAATCCGCCTCGAAAACATCTACTTAATAACATGCGTTACGCACTTGAGTTTAAATTACTTTAAAGACTTTTCCCTAAGGTTAGCCTTTCCCGATCCCTGGATTCTTCGTCTTAAGACGACCTTCCTCTATAAAGCCCATTACATGGTAGAGGTATTAAGGTCAAGCTCTCATCAAGGAGTCATTAGAATACACCTGATTCTAAAACAACAGAATTGGACAATATCTCATAACCTTCACTTGAGATTGCCATCTGAACTCCATTTGATTATATCAATCTCTTAAATGAATTTATATCATACTTATTAGTATAAGGATGTAAATGATTAAGAATCCAAATAAGTGTTGTCTGTCATATTCAAGACTAGGGATCGATAATTTAATTCAACTTGTTTAGCGTTACAGCTTAGGTTCATTTTAACCTATTTTTTTTAGAAAGACAATTGTTTAAATTAAAAATTACTTTTGCTAGAACAATAAGATCTGCTAAACACTCATATGAATTCAACCACATTTTCTTGTAAGCTTTCATTGTCAATCACAAAAGCATCCAAATTACACAAAGATAACATTGCCACTCTGGTATATAAACCGAAGAAGGTCAACTATCAGAAATAGAATACAACACATAAGTATCAAACACTTATTTCCATTCCTTTCAAAATTATACAATTACATTTTATGCAAGCAACATACTTGATACAATGCTTAACGGAAAAGAAACATCTTTCCACATATAGTACATTTATAAAATCAAGTGTAATTCATTATAAACAATTAAATAATCGATCATCTGTCGGATCTGTATTGCTTTTACCACTTACGGCAACCATCTGCGAAAATAGTCAACATGAGTCGATTCGATGAACCGAGCATGATGAGCACTAACTTTTAAAACAATTGCAATCCTTCAATTGTTTTCATTAAACACTACTGTTTAAATGAAATCAATAATCCAACAAGTAAACATGATTCGGACTATGCCTTTGTAATCCAAAATGACTACAAATATGTAACTTTATCATCGTTCTGAGAATAGTCCTAAACACTTCTCAAATATTTCATCGAATATTAAGAATCAAGGAACGAATGTGCACAAACAATCATTGAATCCAAAATCACAACATTGGACAGATCGTTTCATTCATCCAAAAAGGAAAATATCATAACAATTCGTGATTCTACCAATATGTTACAAAACAATTCCCACTATAGACAGATATCAACAAATATTAAATAACTGAAGAGAAAGAAACATATCATTCATACTTCCTTTCACACAAGTTCACTACTGTACCGTCTCCACTTATGGAAAACATTCATCCAGTATGTATACGAACAAGTCCGACAAGCCACAGGAAGAATCACTATTTTAAATCAAGAAATAAAACACAACCAAAACTCTGTCTGGCCTAACACATCAACAATCCCATATATCAACCTTAGGCCCAATACTAGTTCCTTTTATACACAGTATGGCTTTTCGACACAAGTTGAAATCAAGGAACTTTTAGCATAACGCTGTAAACAACAGACTTCATTGCATTAAGCAATTTGAGGTTTCCTAAAGACTATGCCAAGACGACCACACAGTAATTCCGAAACATGCTCAGTCTCAATCGGACTGAAGTAAACGGAAAGGAACATAGCATATCTATTCTCACCAGGGTGCATTCAAACCTAAGTATGGTATTCACGACTCACTTCAACAGAGCCAGGATACAAGATAATCATTCATACTCAAGGAACAGTGACAAAATGACAGTGTCCCAAAAATCAGATTCAATAAGGTTCAAGCAATACAGGATACCTTCCAAGAGTTCATATAAATCCGAACAACAGTAATAAGTCAAATAGTTGCATACGATTCCATCTGAGCCCATCAACGGAGCTTTATAAAAATCAGGCAAGCAAATCCGATTACTGAATTCAAAACAAGAAATCCGACTGTACCCTTGCCAATCTTTTACACAAATTTACACAGATTGAAGACGTAAATATACACCTAACGAATCTATCACAAAATCCTTGCGACACGAAGGAATCTTATCAAAATAACAAAGATCGAAATACATGTTATTCCCTTAAGTCGCTGGCACAACAATTACCATCATTCAATTATATTCAACCTGAACAGCGGTTCAAATATAAATATAAATCATTCATCGACTCCTCGAGTCGTTCGAGTTCTGACAATTATAAATCTATATATACACATTGCATCTTTAACGGGTTTATACCCATAACCAGGAACCCAACAATAGTGTAAGATAAAATTAGTTGATGAATCCTTCTATGCCATCTATGGCAACCATTCGAACAAATCAAGTGTAAGCAAATAAAATACCCATTTCATAGCAAGGGAATTCAACTAAGCCTCATCAAAACTCTCGAACAAACTTACACAAAAGAAATGCAAATGCATACCCGGGAGTCTATATCCATTATTTATTACAAATAACGAGAGGTCAAAAGACACTGTACCTCTCTGAAGACTTCCACGAAATTCAATTAACAAAACTCAAGGATGAATCTATATTCTCAGCAGTGGATAGTAATATACGACTCATTCAGAGGACTCCACTGAGTCGTTCAAATAAAATATAAATATCTCAAATATTGTATACAGTTAACGGTTAAACCCTGTTACCACAATAACAAGGAAAACAACTTCCACTGGGTCGTAAAGACTATGGTAACACAATAGTTACCTGTTCCCAAACAAATTAGAAGACAAAACGAAACCCAAAAAGTATCATTAGCCACTGTCACCAAAAACCACGACAGAGCTTCCAAAGGATCAATATAACTGATCAATCATACAATATCCATCAGTATCCCTTCATACAGTTTCCACAACAAGAAACGGCGACCAAAAATCGACAACATAACAGTGGCCTATACCTAACACAGGTATATTCTATGGGCTCTCGCCGAACAGGCCGAGCATTCATACTTTTTATATATATATATATATATATCTCACATATTTAAGCCAGAATGAATACACAAAGAAATAGAGCCACAATTCGAATTTAATAAACACCCATCAAGGGGAAATTGAAAAATCGAACCAGAAGAGATACAGTACCAAAAATCAAACAAGACCTCCATAGAAAATCATCTATTTTCTCAAAACATTTGAACAGAGTTGTTCTAATGAAATCACTTGAAAGACAACAAGATTTTTAAAGGTTAGGGCCTAACATGCCTGGATTTTTGCTCAAATTTCCGAAGCAGACCACTGGAAGAGCTCAGACTTCCTTTTCCTTTTCCAAGTTAGAGCGACCAACAAAATTTTGCTATCTCCATGGCATATATATTCTCCTTGCCAGAGAAAAGAGCTAGATAATCTCATACTTGCCATGCAACACAAAGAAGACTGGTGCGAAGAACCAGTGAACAGGCAGAGAGAAACCCGAAAATCGCGACAAGCCAAACAAACCAACAAACTTCCTGTTTGCATGCCTTCTCGCGAGTTCCGAGCTCGACTACCGAGAATATTGAATGCAATTAAACCAACTTTCCCGCTAAAACTCCACTTCCACCGACCGCCAGAATTGGCGATAGTCAAACAAAATCCCAAGTCCATTTCCAGTTTTGGCGAACTGCCACGTCGACTTAGTTTAGCTGTTGCTAAAACCTCCACCAAAACCTGTCCTTCATCCTTATCCCATGCATTAAATGTCATAGAAAACGCAACCCATGGTTCGCACCCCTCCATAGGCTCCTTTACATTCTTGCCCATAGTTAGGTTAGTATCTTAGGTTAGAATTTAGGTTAATACCTAATCTAACTTCCATAACATAGATACTAACTTAGGACATTAACACATAGCCTAGGTCTAGGTTAGATTGACACTAATATAACCCCTAGGTTAGGTTTAGTCTTAGGTTACTAATCATTTAATAATTCCAGTTAGGTCTACCTTATGCACACTCAGAAAAGACCTATATCATACCTTCTTGAACAGGGTTAGCTCTGTTACAACTGCGAATCGTATGTAACCGAATTATTACACGGTCCATGATCGAGACCTTCCGAGATATTCTTCGATATCGGGAACCAATCCATTTCACTTGATCAGCTGAGTCATACTCGACTAGCTTATTCAATCTTTGCTAAACCTTACAACCTATTCAAGGTCAGCGTGATTTTAATTCATCATGAACAAACTTAAAGCATTACTTGGATCAATTCCACGATCCAAGACTAGATCTTATAGATGGATAACTCTATAATTTATTCCGAGATCGATTAAACTTAGATACAAAATGAAATAGATAAAAGAGTCTAATCACATTCTGACTCAGTCAAGATCTGCAATCTGCAAAGACAATACAGTACATATCAAGCATGATTTCTAAATCGAGGAACACATCCTTATACAAGAAATCACATATCAACACTTGTATGCTCGGGAGAAAGTAACAACAGAGCTTCGGGGTGTTACAAGTATTCAAATAGAACTTCTTCTTCTCCAACTCTTGTCCTTGTGGTGATTCTTCTCACGAGTTTTCGGGCTGCCCTATTGAAACCAGTTGATTCTTCCCCTTGGAGTCACTAGATATGCAAATAATAGCTCTTATAAGCAAGAAAACTGCAGCAGATGCATATCAACTTTGCTGCAATAAAAATGAGACCTCTAGGTCCCACCGGGCATGCCAAAACTGTTGTTGCAGACTCACAGCACCCCTGGATGTAAATCAAGCTTCTAGGTTGATGTTCAGGCATCCAGTGTGATTGCACAACATGGAATATTTTCTCCAAGTGTGGGACTTGTAAAGATGAGAAAATATTCTCCAGAGAAGGCTAGTTCCTATTCCTCTGTTCAGATGCACACAAAAATGTAGAGGGTTTGCTAAAACCTAATCTAACTTGCCAAGGAGACAGGGTAAGGAAATGCATAGAATAAAACCTAAACTACAAAGGTGATGCACCGAGGAATGTTAGACACTTGTTTTGCAAATTTAACACAGACCACATAGATGCAATACAAACACCATGCACAGGTAACCAAACTGCAATAAGAGATCAAAATGACAGCAATGAATACATGAGAGGGTCGAGAGTCAATCACAACACATATATTATTGCTCAAGAGTCGATACAGTACATTGCAGTGGCCAAGAGGCAAAAAGTACTGGCATTACAACCCATATGGGAGGTTTGAAAGCTCCACAAATTCTCTGGCAAGCGAGGGAATAAGGGAGGATGCAAAACAAAAATGTCTGACCCCTTAAAGGAGCTCTTCTTTACAATATATATCAAGAAATGAGAGAGGGAAGAGAGAGGAAATCCAGAATCTACCCCAACCACTTCTTGGTAGCATTTAAAATCATCTCATTATGACAGAAGCGGCGGATCCTAGCAAAATGGCGGGCTGTCTAACAGGAGCGGCGAGCTGTCTGCTGCATTAAAGTTGGTTGTTGAAGCATTACTTTTGTCTATCACCACGCGTCAGAGACGTTTTCTTAATTTTCTCCCTCCAAACTGCACCAAAATGTGAGATTGATCCCAGAATCATGTAGATAATTTCAACAGCTTTCCGTTGATATAAAGAACATGCAAATCGAGCTCTAGATCGAAAGATACAAAGGTCTGAAGATTTAGGGCACAAAACAGGCAAGAACAGGTTTTAAAATCTTTTCCCGCGCTCTGCCATCTGGACGACACGTGGCAGGCCCTGATTCGCTGAGTAATTCTCTCTCTCCACCTTTCCACGGGCTTTCCTTTGAAATTTCCTTGTGGGCCCTTACACTTGGACACGTGGCACTGTTTCATTGGTTTGGGCTTTTCCTTCAAAAATTGCCCCTTTGACCTTTGGACCTTTCTCCTTGTGACACGTGTCATGATCTGGTTGGTCCGCGGGTCTGCCGGCTCTTTCGCGTCCACCGCGTCTTTTTGCCCCGGATGTCCCAGTGCTTCATGGGACAGAATCCTCCGATCCGCCCGAAATGGGCTTCCTCGTCCCTTTTCTATTGGTGACATGTGGCATGATCTGATTGGCTTTCGGCTCCTTCGGCTATCCGCGTCCCACGCATCCCTTTGTCCCAAATGTCCTTGTGCTGAAGTTTCCTATTTCACCGATCTGCCGTTCGCGTCCTTTGCGTCCATTTGTCCCAAATGTCCCAGTGTTGTCTGGGACAAATTCTTCCGGTTCACCCGATTTGGCCGGTTCGCGTCCTTCACGTCCATTTGTCCCAAATGTCTCAGTAAAGGACTTGGACAAATTTTCTTTCTTTCGGCCGATTCGGGGCATTTCACGTCTATTTGTCCCAAATGTCCCTTTTCTGTTTGGGCCACCTGGAGGATTTTTGGCTGATCCGCGCCTTCCACGTATAATTGTTCCAATTGTCCCAAAGGTAGCCTTGAGCAGGACTTAGCCAATTTTACGATTTTCTCCTGAATCAATCTACTTGCTTGGAACTAAAAACTCTGATGCATGTTATCAAATTAACTCTGGGGGGTGAAATTTGGATAATGGGTATGCCTCCATTTGAGGCACTTGAGGGTCCTTTATTTATTAAGTACATAGTTGTGATCACCGTTTCTTCCCAAAAGGAAAGAGGTATTTATTCATGCAACCTCATGCTCTTGGGTCATTCCATTATTGTCATGTTCATTATTTCGACACCCCATTATGTTTGAAGAGTTCTTGGGCTATTTTTCACGTGGATTCCATTCTTAGAACAATAATCATCAAACTCATTATTGTAATACTCCCCTCCATTATCTCGACTTGAGACATTTTACATTAACTCATGTTTCATTCTCTACCAAGGCTTTCCATTTAACAAAAGTGTCAAATAAATATGATTTATTTCTAATACAATGTACCCAAACTTTCCTTGTCAAATCATCAATAAAATGAACATAAAAAATTTAACCCCAAGAGATGATACTTGAGTCGGCCCCTACACATCGAATGTACGAGCTAAAACTTACTCTCTTTCCTCATAGGTATAACTTTGAGAAACTATACTCACTTCTATTTCCCATATCCACAGTTCTCACAGAAATCCAAACCCTTTTTCTATAAATCTAGAAAAAAACTTTTTTATGATCTACATGCCCTTATGGCTCATATGACTAAGCCTATAGTGCCATAATGTTGTATCTACATCTAAAGCCATAAGATTACAAACATTAGTACTACTAATGGTTAAATGAAAGGTTCCAACCTTATTACCGTTTGTCACCACAAGAGAACCCATGGTAACCTTCTAAGAGTCTGTTGTAAATATCACAGTACAACCATCATTTCCCAACTACGCTATCGATACCAAGTTTCATCTTAATATAGGCACATGTCGATATCCTTCAATAGCCATGTATTCCCATTCTACATATTAACTCAAACATAAAAATTTTCAACTATGTTGTAAGGCTCATCATCGCAATGAAAAAATGCCTAAAATCCCGTTGAACATAACCAATAAAATAATGCCTATGTGTATTAGTATGGAAAGAAGCCCTTGAATCTAATACCTAAGATTCAACAATATTGTGCAAAGAAAGAATAAAAACATCCCGGAAGACATTACTGTTTCCATATTCACCTCCTTATTTTTTCCTATTTTTATTCTTTTCCTAAAGCTCCCAACATTCCTTTGCATGCCCAAGCTTTGCATCATTCTAGCATACCATCTTGCTTTTGGATTTTGACATTAACCAATCTTTTTATTTTCCACAAACTTCCTTTACTCTTTCTTATCCCTCTATTTTCCACCCTCAAATCATTCCCTAAAGTAGATGAGTATCCAGATCTTTTTATTTGCATTTCCTTTCTTAGAATCACCCCTACAATGACCTCTGTAACTTCAACTTTGTGTTAGTTGGAACCGAGTTGTTTACTGCCATTACCGAGTTATTATAACTCTCGAGTAAGGACAAAAAAATTAATAAAGCCCTAACTTATTCATAAAATTATATTGTAACAAAAGATAACATATTCACAACCATATTAAAATCATTCAAATGATATGCTACTGAACTATTCTCAGACATCTTCATATTAAACAAATTTTTCATTAAAAATATCTTATTAGAGGTAGAGGGTTTTTCATATAACTTCCCTAATGCATCCATAAGTTCTTTTGTAGTCTTTTAATTTGAAAAATTAAATAATACTGAATATGCAAGACATATCTACATTTTTCCAAGTGCCTTCCTATCTAGAAAATCCCACTCCGCATCCATCATGCTCGAGGGTTTGTTCCCTTTCTCATAAAGTGGAATATAAAGATCCTTTTGATAAAGATAATCTTTCATCTACATCTTCCAAAGAATAAAAATTTTCCGATTGAATATATCAACCTTAGATCTTCCATCATCTACCATATCTCCCACTCAAGCTAAATGTTTTTGTGTGATTCAACACTTTAGCAAACCAAACTAGGCTCTGATACCAGTTGTTATGAAATAAGGGATAAAATATGCTGAATAATCCCACATAGAATCACAATAGTAGAAACTAATATGAAAAATAATATCATAGATCTGAAATAAAAGTCCATAAAAATAAAAGAACACAACACCGAGACAATATTTAATGTGGTTAGTCCAATTTGGGCTATATTCACCAAGAATCACTTGCTCAAATTTTATTACAAGACACCTCTTTCTCTCAATAAAATACCCAGATATGTTTAGAGATATGCCAAAACACTCTCTCCAATTCACATTTCAACTCACACACATCTACAATGATATGTTTACCTATCAAAAGAAACTACTTAAGTAGTTTTACAAAACCATGGGTACCAAAATAATGGGCCAAAACCAACCCATAAACCTATGGGTCAAAATACCTCCCATATGAGACGAGAACATTTCCGAGGTATTAGGGAGAAAATTGTGGAGAGTGTATAGTCTTCAACACTTCCACACATGAAAATAAGCTCCACAACATAACAACCACCACAATAATCAATCAACCAAATAAAAAATCATCAAACATCACTAGGTAAATACTCACGCTTCACTACCACTTTGTTGCTTTATGCTATCTAGGTCATGTTCTTGTCCCTCTACTCCTAATGGTAATCCCACCACATCAATAAAAAAATGGAAACAAAAACACCCATTGATGTGACAACCACCATGAATGGTATGCCTCTGTATACCCTACATCATCCATATCTACCCACTCTATCACCACATCATCCTCGTTTGGACCTTGAGGTACTAACTACACTCCTATGGGAATTGGTTTTGTTCCATCCCTCCTCGGTTCGCTAATATCGCTCAGCCATATTAATGGCTCTAGGGGAACATATTAGGCCATACAAAATTGTTGTGATATGCTGCTTTGAACCTCAAATAAATCATCCACCCCGATAAAGCGGTCCTCCACCACATTGTCTGTTGTATAAACTATAGCTCTAATACATCCTTTGTAGTCTCGATGGCATCCATATCACTACATCTGAACCCATGCAATCTATCATCACTCTGTACATATTTGTATCCATCTTTGTGCCACGAATTCTTACCCATCTCTCGAAAATATATCTATCCTAAGCCAATATCCTTATGGACCACCCACCGACCTCAATATAGCAGTATGCTCATAGGCCGATATATGTAGCAATGTTGTAGCTCCAACAACACCCCCATGCTCCTCTTGCATGAATCTATACAAATATTTGTATAAATGGGGAAATACACATCATGCCCATGCATACCTCATCCCATCCTCATATATATGTCATAAAATATCATGCATCTTATATAGGATTTTTACACCACATTCCTTGACTACACTCGATGAAGAAATAAAAACATCAATGAAATTACAAAATCAGGGAACCCGTGACCTCAATATGGTGTCCAAGCTAGTATGAACCTCTATATTTACTCAAGACCCTATAAGGTACCACCTAGTGACCCTCATCTATCTTTGTGCACCATCCATGGTCATAAACTTTACCCTCTTTCCAATGTTAGGAAATTGTAGTATATGATACACATACTCTAGAGTAACTATCATTTCCCCTATAGGTAACCAAAAGGTGCAAGTATCTATACACCACCTCTCACAGAAATCTGTGAGAATAGGAATATTATGGGAACATCCCCATCCTCTCTATATAACATAAGCCGACACGTTCTAGTACATCCCACTCCTTGTTTAAATACCCCAATTCTAGCAATGTACTCAAAATGTAACTACAACAAAACTCTCTTGAATGGATATTCCTATGCACAAAAAATGACAAAAAACACAACATTAAAACATTGGACAAACACAACCACAACTACCTATAACATCAACAAACACCAACTTTCACATCTACTAAAATATTGGATTAACCCAAAATTTACGGGATGTTAGAGCCTAGGAGAAAGTCACCAAAGGCCCATACTTGGGAACTTGTGTTCGAGGGTCATTAATTCCCTCACTTATTTTTTCCAGGTCTCAAATGCCAAGAAAATTAAAAATACTTTTTTAAATTTTTTTTACCAAAAACGACCTATTTCAACACATTTTTAAAAAAAAGTTACACTTACTATCTTCATTTTCATACATGACGCCACAATTTCTGCCACCATCTTGAACCGACTCAATCATGGTGCTCTCACTTGAGGCATCTTCACACACCTAGATCTTACAATCACACTCATGTAATTACCAAATGAAATACCTATTCACTTTTTCTATTTTCTATTTATAGTAAATCTTTGTTACTTATCACGATATAGTCATTGTTCACACTCATTCTTCACACCAATAAACCTCGTACAGTTTCCATCATATCTTGAGCATACTTACTTTGATTATTCTCTCATTTACGGCATTCTCTTTAGCATTCCACCTATTATTGTATCATACACATCTCACATATGCTATACTTATTCTTGAAATTATTATAACTCGATGTACATACACTTTTGTGACACATAGATATTTATTTTTGGCTCAATGTTCATTCTCATCATCTCTCCCCCATTCTCTGAAATGGGGGCATGCAATGGGGTCATCCTACAATTCCCCTTACACCATTACTCGATCAATTTACATTTCTAAAACATCATTATCAAACAATTTCTCATACACAATATGGCATTTCACATCACTTCCTAATGACTCCCCTAATGACATAACTTTGGGGAGATAAATGTAAAATATCTCCGTGAGTAACTAATAAATCAATCACATGCATTCAACTCGTGACAATACAAATTAAAAATTACATTCATCAATCAACACAACACAACGTATATATCCTCCTAGATGACCTAACTTGGGAGTTACATCACCACATTCCCAGATGACCTAACATGGGAAATTACTTTACATTTTGTGACTACTTCTAGATGACCTAACATGGAAGAAATACATTTTAGTGACACCCGTAGAGTGGGGAAAATAAGATGTCTTTTCCTTTCCTATACTGGTCCTATATGGGTTATCACATTTGAACAAATTAAAATGGATCCAAATCAACAAAATACAATATTTGTTCATCTACAATGGCTAAATATTTTTGGCATGTAGTTAAAGTTTGAGGGTAACACTAGACTTCTCTCCCTACACTCTTCCTCTAGTAGAAGGATGAAAAAATCCTCAGTATCTATCTCACACAAAATCAGGTTGGTAAATGATCACTCCCTACCCCATCACATCTCCATTGATGAAAAAATAAAAAATATCTAAGAATTCAAACATCGCAATCATCAATATCACTTAGTACTCCCCATAGCAGTCTCGTATCTTTTGTTACGTTGCATGGATCGACATTCTGATCCATGGCTCATCGCACTATGTGTTCTTATTTGACATGCACTTCTACCACATCTGAATGTTATTATAGGACATGGAATTCTCTAGACTTCACTTAGGTATGAATCTCTATCTACTTTACGTTACTTGAGATTTCACTCACTAACATAAATTAGGGGAAAATGTAGACCAAAAATCATTAACTTACTACTATTTATTATACCGCCAAGTATCTTTTTATATATATGGATCTTACGTAAGAAAATTATTC
Organism: Taxus wallichiana var. yunnanensis; assembly: GCA_018340775.1. Taxonomy (NCBI): domain Eukaryota; kingdom Viridiplantae; phylum Streptophyta; class Pinopsida; order Cupressales; family Taxaceae; genus Taxus; species Taxus wallichiana. The sequence goes on along the minus strand of CM031239.1, from coordinate 94,345,378 downwards.
ATCGATGATCCATCCCATAATCCATCCACTTGTCTTATTGGTCTTTATTACTTTTCTCTTTTATATTTTTCACTCACATACATAGTTCTAGTCAGGTTATAGGGATCCATATTTGTCATTATTCACTCCTTTTCCGTCACTTTTTGTGGACACCAACACCTGTGACTAGACACTAGTGCTAGGTGATCCTGTCCATCTGGGCATCTGTGTCCTCTTTATGTTTGATATTATTTTTGACATTTTAGGTTGGTCTTTTTAGTTTTTGTCTCATATATTGAGGTACTAGTCGGCATGTAAGGTCATTAGTGTTGAAATTTAAAAAAAAAAGATCCCTATATAAAAAAAAACAAACATATCATTACATGGGAAGACAATTCTTATCAAGGGCTAGCTATCTACATAGAGAAAGGGGCTACATTTAGGCACATTACTCTAAATACACATTGCATAAGATGGGGAGTTCATTTTATTTAATCCACAAATTTGCATTTTATCTACCCATTTCTTACTATTTTGGTGTCATTGGCACGAGGGTGACCTAGGATCATTATTGCACACACAAGCACATAGAACTACATTGGGTTTGAGATGTAGTGCAATGCTCATTCATAAGTTCACCATTTTGATAGTTGAGGGCGTTCAACTCCTCATTTTTTATCTTTTGTTTTGAGGAATTGATGTCTATTTGAGGGTTTTGGGGTCATTATTTCATTACAGTTTTACAACACCTCATGTAATTATCATCCGATCTTGTAGCAATAAAAGGTAAAGAAGTTTAAAACCACAGTGACACTGTGTGAAAATCAGATCTTGATCTTTTATGTAGACTTAGGCACCTAGAATAAGTATCCAGGTTCCCGTAGGTGTCATTGTTCCACTCCAAGCTCCCCAAACTAGTCATTTACACCTATGCTATATTTTTCTATGGTTTTTGCAATATTCTACGCTTCTATTTGATCATATTATCTATTCCACAATCACTACGGGATAAGTGAAATTAAGATAAATACCTTACCCCTCTCATTTCCTTTCATATTTAATATTAAATAAATTGTGTAGAATTTATATTTCATTGTATATAATTTATAGCAGATCTTTTCATTTAGATTTAAATAAAATATTCATATTTTATTAAATCATAAATTTCTTATTATAAAACCCATCAAATGGCACAGGTCATCTTATAATGAGTGGATCATGACAACCTACCTTGTATAAAACAAGGTGATCCTTTAGAGATTGGTTACACATGGTAGTAACATTTTATGCAAGCTATATGTTTGAGTAGATTTGTCGAGTCTCATGAGAAAATGTTTGAAGAAATTCATAATTCCTTACTAAAGTAGCAATTGCATGTGAAATAGTGAGAGTTTTGGGTAAAAGTATATATTCAATAAAAGATAAGTGATTTTCAGTGGGATTTTTACCTTCCATGGTTTTCCCACTTATATCTTGTGTCATTGTGTTCATTTACATATTTTTCGTGTTATTTACATTTTGTAATATGAAAATATAAAACACCTTGATCTGTGTTTAATTAAACTACACATCATAATCAATAATATTTGGAAATTATTTGTGGATTAATAATTTGTTAATTATTCATTCCCATCATTTCCCTAACATAATGTTCTTGCGGAATCATAACTTCAAGATCTATTTATCCAAAGTATCTTACCACCTCTATAAGAGAGTGTCATATTTGAGACCTCTCCATCATTTGATTAGTTGTGTCATACTCTTAAGTTAGAAAAAGCAAACTATTATCTATGGGCAAGCTTAAATATCATAATCATACATCTTCTTCTACTCGATTTCAAAGAAAATAAAATTTCAAGCCATCTACTAAACCTACTAAATAAAATTCTACTATCAATGTTTTCTCTACTCCTAAAAATATTCAATAGCATCCTCCAAAGTATACATTCATAAATTTTCCTTTTGCTTCACATATTCTATTTCTATAACTTATTGAGATAAATCTTATTACACTTCGACTCCTAATCGGATCCGTCTCACCCTAAATGCTACATTAATTTATAGCCATCCCTCTATAACTTGATTTCCAAGTTCTAATAAACCTTTATCCCCATAGAGAAGACGCGTTCTAAATATGTCTGGAGGAAAAAGGTCACCAAGTTTTCTTGCTTTTTTTGCTTTTTTTCTAATTTCTGGGAAAAGCCAAAATTGAAATTTGTAATAGGGCTTCTTATGAGTTGTCAATTCATTAAAACGGTTCCTAGTTTTATAAGAATTAGAATCAAAGTAATCAGAATCATTGGAGTAATAAGAATCGTTAGAGTAATCATAATCCTTCCTAGTTTTAGAAGAATCGAATCGGAGTAATCGGAATCCTTGGAGTAATCGGAATCCTTTTCGGTTCTTTGAAAATTGGTAATAGCTTGATTGTCCGGTTTTGGTATATAGTGTATAGGGGATCCGTGAGTATCCTCTTTCATATAATCGAGATAACTATATAATGAAAAATTTAGATGCAAGTATCATCAATTCATTGGCAATTCTACCAATCAATGATTCAAAATCAAGCATATCATTCAAGCTATTATCAAAAACAATGTAATCAAGATACCTAAGCCTTGGCTTCTACGTTGGTCAATGAAAATAAAAATCTTGAAATCTTTAGTGATCCTCTTCCAAAAATGATAATAAATTTAACTCTTTGGCCAATAATATATATCATGCGGTGCCTCCTCCTTCATCGGGGCTCTTGATTTCTTAGTTTTCAAGTTAATGCATCTCCACCACTCACTACATTCTATGATCATAAGTATCATGTTGCATTCTCTTCGACACATTACACATTGATGCTTATATTGGATCTCATTCTATTATTAACATTGTGATTGTTCCAACACTTCATGTGAATACATGCTCTATTACACTCCTAATTACTATCAAATACCCACTTGCTCATATTTCATACCTAGTTCCTAGATCTTATGGATATGTCAATCTTCCGATTCTTATCAGGTCCTCTCACCACACTTGTTTCATTTACTATGGCACCTAAATTCAAAGGTTCTTAAATTCTCTTAGGTCTTCTTTGGCTCCGTCTTTACTAAATCTATCATTTTCATGAATCACTTGTGTCTAAAATTCATTCATAACAAGTAATTCATCACCATCCAATGTGTTTCTCCATACACACATCATGGTCACATCCTCTCCTATAGGTTTCCATTACACTCACTAGAGCATGTAGGTATCCTAGACCTTTAAAATCTAAAACTCAATCTACTCTTAGATTTCCTATTCACATGTGATCTACTCGAGTCTCATTGGTCCACTAGTCCATATCATCAGCCTAGGTCCACCAATCACATAGATCCTTCACATAGGCATACATCACCTCATTTGTCTCCCCGCACATAGAAGCACATCACTGCAAGGTCTCTCCTTCACATAGGTTCTCATTAGATCCTAGGTCTCATGCATGTAGGTCTCATTACATCATTTATCTCATATAGTACCAATTTTCTATCATGGTCGAGTCACCTTTATCTCGTGCAAGCATTGAGTGGAGGACCCTTATCCTTCACTTTCCTCATATAGCTTACTCATCGTTGAACACTTAGGGGGCATCATGATTACTCTCTCCCCTTATAGAATTATCAAGTGTCTCTAATTTATACTATCAAGCTCCATGATTTGCATATAGTCTTCCTCATATGTCAAACAAAAATTTATACACACAACTTATATCGTGGACTACGCTTTGATGCACTCTACTTCCATGGTTCATACTCAACTGCTATGGGTATAAATCTGAAATGAACCTCACCACATTCACACTACTTATGCTCAATGTTTCATTTATCGATCTTTCTAGCTCATGTATTTTAAACCATTTCTCGATGATGTAATCTTGTCCTATGGTTCATACTTGACTATGAAGGGGAATTTTATCAAATGAACCTCATCTCATACATATTCATCCACATACATTTGGGGGCACATTGCTCTATCAAATTCACATTACATACCATTCCATCTCATTCACTCACAAGTATATGGCATATCTTGATTGCACATTAATCTTTCTTGCCTATAATCATATGTATACTTCTCTTACTTTAGTAGTCAAATATCTAGTATGTCATTATCTTTTTTAAATACGCATGTGTGTTCACTTGCTCCCTAGTTGTGAATGCATACTTTACATATATCATTACACATAACATGGATGTTTGGCATTATTCCTATTACCGGTCCCATTGAAGCTCCTTGGGTCATTTACTTTCATTACACACACTACAAGTATTATTGTTTCATTTTATACCACTTAATATTCTTACTAGCACACTACTCTATCGATATATACATGTCTTGATATACTTTTTATCTTTCTAACATGTTAACGGGTCTTACATGTGCATTATTTTCCATACAATAAATATTTACCACCATGGTTTTCTAACACTTTTATTGTTATTGTTTGTCATTATTTATCATTGTATGCCATTGTTTACATGATATGCCCTATGTATTTTTTTGTTCATGGCTTTTATGATTTTTTCCACTTTGGCTCTGATTGTCTTGTGGCATTGTGAGTGATGTCCGTGTTTGAAACCTACTTTTCATGGTCTACATTATCTTCTTGATTTATAGATTACACATTGTCTTCAATATGTGTATTTATCTTGATTACACTAACACATGTTTCTAGATACTTTTTTACATGTGCCTTGGTTTTTACTAAGAAGATTCCCTGCCCTTGTAAGGTATCAATTTTAGATCAACATCTGGTCCTCTCTTTTGGGCCACATCCTCCTAGCGATGTCACATGTACCCCAAACAACGGGGAATAAATTGGGTGAATCAACCACCCCATATAGTAGTACACAACTTTGATATAGGTCCACACAATATAGAAACATAACAGATTACTGATCCACAAAACGACCCAAATTCTAACTTGGGTCCTTAGTAAAAATAGATGATGCAGTGCCCATGTATAGACATGAAGTTAGAGGAACTCCTAACCTTTTCTAGGTGCCTATGACCAGGAGAAGTTATATTTATTTTCTCATATCAATGTAATTTCAACATTTCACAAAGTAGTTTACACAACACAGGAACAATCCTCTAACAATCAAAATGAATTCTATCTCCTTTTTCTTCTATTTCCTTGGATAAAACTAGAATAACACGAATCACACCATATGTAGTGGTGTATAAAATTTCGGGAAGCATTTAGCGATGGAGAATAAGACTATACATTTCTCCTAAACACTCTTCTATAGTGGCGTGAGATCGCCCAAAAACCTCACACTTGACATGAGATCACCTAAAACCTCATACTTGGCATGATATTTCCAAAAAAATCATTCTTGGTGTGAGATCACCAAAAAAAATTTCTCTTCTATAAAAGTTTAGGATATTTTCTATTCCTTTTCCCTCATCAAGGATCAAATGCACATGTTCCTTTTACTACTTTTTTACAGGTTTACATACTTTTACATGATTTTTATAGATTTTTCATAACACGTGACATTGAATACTATTTTTCTCTTATTTTTACAAGTTCATCCTTACGAGAAGCAACAGTCACATCACCAAACACATCAAGTGATAAAAACAAGTACAATGTGACACAAAACATACACTTCACCCCTCTTGTCACTTCCTCTTCCTTAGCTTCCACACTTCATTTTATCACTTCATCCTTTTTCTTGTCTCCTATGAAAATTTTTCCATCTATCTACATGGTTATTAGGTATTCATATCTTATCTACTTTATGTTTTCAAGTATTCACTCAACAACATAAAGTGGGGGAAAATGTAAATACTAAATCACACACTTGGGCACATTTCTAGGTCCTAATCACATACTACTATTCATATGATTCCTAAAAAAGAAAAATAGTAATTAACATCTATCTTTTGAATCTTTTCAATATTTCTTATTTCCTATTTGGTCTTGCACACCTGCAACCCACTCTAATCTTCATTTATTTTTCTTTATTATGGACACTAGCACCTAGCCTAAACATCAAAGACTTTTCAGTGCTTGACCTCTTTGTATCTTGTTTTCCTATTTTGGGCATCTTGTTTTCTTATGGATCGGTCTTTTAGTTGTCAATTATGGAATTCAAAAATGGGAACCATATAAATACAAAGCTATGTGACCATAATAAAGGGTCGGGCTTCAAGTATCTACTATCACCACCTAAAGTTACATCCAAAGGCATTCTAAGAGCATCAAGGCATCCATCTAGAACTCATTCAAGGGACAAAGAACTACATTATCATGCATACATGCATAGGAGGATAAGTTCATTTTTCCATACACACATCTACTTACATTGTTAAATATATTTATTACTCATTATCCTATTTATCTTGCACAAGATTTTCCTAGGGTATAATTATACACACATGCACATGGAACTACGGAGTCTTAGATGTTTTGCAATGCTCAGTAGTAATTTCATCTCTTTGGTGACCACCAAGGTCAGTCTGAATCCCCATTTATATCTTTTTATTTTAAGGATTTGATGTGTGTCGGGGTTTTATAGGAAATAATTTGTTTTATAGGTTACAAGAAATTTTTAGAGACATAGTCGACATACGGGAAGTCTGCAAAGTGAAGGATAGATACATTGGTGCATAAAATAAAAATAATGGTTCAAGTATTTTCATATACATAAGAATCTACCTAAGGTTTATGGTGTTTAGGCACCTATCCCCTTCCTAGGCACTCTTGTCCAACTTATTTAGATAGTCATAAAATTTCCTAACCTTGGATATGACAGGTCTTTCCTCTGTTTCATCATTTTTCTATCTCGGGATACTTCGAGATCAATTACGAAACTATATAGGTCTCATGTTCCCTTTCTTGCACTTTGTTATCCCGTAAAATTGACAAGGGAAATTTTACCGATAACCATACAAAAATTTTTGTTCCGGTCCCTTGTTAGGGATCCCTTGCATTCGGAACGTTGCAAAATCCCTTTTCTGGGAAATCTGGTTTTCCGAACTTAGTCATTTTTGGTCTTTTGGTTGGGTGCATGGAATTGCTATGTAACATCACCTTTTGGTGCGCCCCCTTTAAAACCTTTGGCGCATATTTTCCTGTGTCAACACACCTTTTGGTGCGCCTTGATATGTTGAGTCTTCCCTGCGTGCGCCAAGGCGCATGCGCCTTCATGTTAGCAACCCTTTTGTTGCGCCACTTTTTGGTGTGCCACAGGCGCACATAATATCATGTCGACACCACTTTTGGTGCGCCAAAGGCACACTTAATTCCATGCTGGAAAATGCTTTCATGCACCAAAGGGCGCATGCTTTCCTATGTCGACAACAACTTTCATGCGCCCTTTACAGAGTTGGTGGTGCATTTATTACTGACTCACCTATATATATATATATATATATATATATATATATATATATATATATTTGCGCGCCTGCAAATGTCATTATCACCAGAGCATCACGTTTTTATATTCTCTGAGCCTGTCAGCCCCTGCCTTGTCATTTTCAACACGTTGTGGACCCGTTGCACATTTTTCACTATTTATCCGGGTAAGAGGTTCTTATCTTTCGTATGTTTTACATTTTTGGTTCTTGTATGCTTGTTGGTTTGGTTTTGGATTGAAATCTTGAACTAGCCCCCACTTGCTGTCTTTCCATATTCCTCCCCCTCTTTCCAGGATCTGTGGTAGAGGAAGTTTTAAGCATGGTTCAAATCCCTCTGGTTAAGCCATTTCATTACCCAAGTAACCCTGCAAGAAGAGAAAAGAGAAGCTAAACCTTGTAAAAACCCCTCTGAGGGTGATTAAAGCTCTGAAAAAGACTCTGCTTTCCTTTTCCCTTTGGTGCATTAGCATGACCTGCAACATCAAAAATAGTTGCACCTTTGGCGCATCTGTCACCCCTGCAACATGAATAAAATCCACGCCTATGGTGCACCCAGCATCTGCGCAACATCAGCTTAATCTGCGCCAAGTGCAAAACTTGGAAGGCGCAGGCACTTTCCTCGTTGCAAAAACATCATGTTGTGTAAACTCTCCGTGCGCCGCGCCATGTTGCCTTTGGCGCACGAGAAGTTCCTGTTACACAAACCATACATGCGCCAAAGGGCGCACCAAATCCCCATGCAACATGAAAAATCTATGCGCCTTTGGCGCATCCTGTCTCTATGTAACACAATGTCTCCATGCGCCCTTTACAAAATGTACCCTGCAGTATCCATGCGCCATGCGCCTTTGGCGCTGATTTAACCTTTGCAACACCTCTTTTCTGTGCACCTTACCTATTTAGCCCTGTAAGCTGCAGCTTTCATGCGCCCTGCGCCCTGAGCCTCAAAATCACTAACTCTTTCTTCTATTAACATTTCAATGGAAGATCAAATGGCTAATACAACCTTTTTGGATTGGGTCTCGCTTCTTCTTCGTGCAGATCAACAACTAAGCTCGAAAGAACATATGTCTACATCAAGCAGGAGACCTACCAAATCCAAAGGCAAGGCCAAACTTACAGAAGAAGAGATGAAATACAAGTATCAGAGAGTCAGAATGCCTGACTCCCAGGCCGAATGCGACCTAGATATCAGGGACTCAGAGTTGGGTCACATTGATATGGAGGAATTCTGGGGCAGAACTCAGAAGGTAACTAGAAGTCCATGGATGGAAAAACTAATAGGCAGTGCCCTACACTTCGCTGGAGGAATCCCAGTCAGCACCATCAACAATGAATTCATGATGGTGGTCACCCGGTGCTACAACAAGGACACAAGGTGTGTCGTAAATGACAAGGGCGAGGTCGTCATTAACCTCACTGCCCGCCACTTCGAAATAATACTCGGCATCCCTCATCACCGGCACTTTGTGGCCGTCAGCCGAGAGGATTGTATTAAGGCCTGGGATGATAACGAAGATCAGTGCATGCAGCTGATGAACGAGGTCTATTTGAAGAATAAAAAGGTGGTGACCCGATGGCCTCAAACCATCCACCGCAGCGACTTCTCAGAGGAGCTCAGCGACACCATCACATTCCTGAGCAGGGTCTTTGGGCTTCCTGATGCCCACTTTTTCCATAAATGGATGCTGCGGTACTTAGAGACCATGAACAAGAACGTGCCCGATCAGCGCTTTTGCTGGGGAGAAATAATAAGCAGCACAATCTCCGAGCAGTTTCAACAATTCAATACAACAGGGAGATTCTATATGAACTCCTATGTTGTCTATGCGCAAAGCATCAGAGAGAGACTACCCAGGCCTGATGCGAAGTGGGGTTTGGCCTCAGGTCAAAATATATGAGTACTACCCAGAATTGAGGCTGGAGAATAGCATCTCTCAATTCACAAAGATTAACGATGTGTTTTTCTATCACATCATCTGCCTGTTGAGGCCAAATATGACTTATGGTCGTACGACCAAAAGCATAGTGGCAGCCACTGAGAAATGGGGGGCCCTGTTCACCCAATTTCCCACATTCACCTATCTGAGGGCGGCCAACTTCTTGGGAGAGCTGACCAGACTGCCGAGGTATGCTGGGCCCAAGCTGATTTTGCTGGAGCTGTCAAGATAGCTGATTACATATCACGAGAAGTGCCTCAAAAGAAAGAAGGGTGGAACTCCTTTCCCCCTCACAGTAGGCCGATATACATGCCTTACCCACCACAAGGCAAAGGACATGTTCGCAGAGCTGGAGCTGCTTAATTTGAGACATGATTTCCCGGCCAGGCCTACCTTCGACCCAAGGAATTGTCTGCCAAGGGCGAAACTTGATCCAATCCACGTCCCCCAGATCGAGGACATCTACATCGACATCATCCATGAGGTTGAGCTCAGGAGAAAGGATCATTCTCGCTTAGCCTTGGCAGAAATCATCCAATATGGGGTAGCAATTGTCCCCAAAGGCTTCCAGACTACGGAAGATGAAATAGACCAAGTATATACTAACATGGATGGGGACAATTGGCCTTTTCCGGCCATTGATAGAACTAAGGCACCTCAGACGATTGAGGAGAGGGTTAAGGAAACTCTGCGCAGAACAGAGCATTGGTGCTGGATGAACGGGTTAATCTACCTCGGGGTTGATTTCACAACCTCCCCATTGGGTAACACACCTCCCCGATCTAAACAGTAGCCTAAAGGCAAGGAAAAACGTATAGAGGGTGAATCCAGCACCACTCAGGAAGAAGCTCCAGCAAGTCCTCCTTCCGCCGCACCCGAACAGGTTATAACTCTGGTTCACCGAGAGAAAGAAGCAGAAGAGGATGTTCCAATAGGCCCATCCACTCAGGATGTCGGCATTACTACAACAACCGAGGTCCCTTCTATCCCTTCTTCTTCCCTTCCTTCCCCTCCTTGAGTGACTCAAGCGGCCATTCCTTTGGTCATGTCCTCTCCCCCTTCTTCTACTCCTCCCCCCGCTTCTTCATCTATCTTCTCTTCCCTTGCGGATCTTTCCTCCTCCATTTCTTCCCTCATCTCTGAGCTCCCTTCCCTTCCTATGTCTTCCACAGCTGCAGTATCCCTTCCTCCCATGGGCACTTCTTTGGCTATTCTCTCCATGCCACCCCACATGTCTCCACGTTTTTCCCCTCCACTACTGTAGCTGCCCCCTTTTCCATTTCCGGCCCTTCTCCCATAGGTCCAGCCTGGATCTCCCAGCAGCTAAGTCAGCAAAAGAGGAAAGTTCCCATCACTCCGATGGACTTTTCTATAATCCCATCTAAGGGGGAAAAGAAGCAGAAGCCCGTCACACACTTCTCTCAAAGTGCTTTGCGGAGAGAGGGTTATGGAGATCGCGTACCCCAATCCCCTCAAGGAGAAAAAGGATCTGTCTCCGACAGATTTTACTGTGACCCAAGTCACAATGGGGACATCTTCTGAAAGCCTTCAGGGGGAGGCCCTTTCTGCAGTTGACGCCCTCTGCAAGAAGCTTCAGAGACAAAGGAAGAGAAAAGGCAATTGAAAGAGCAAAACAAATATCTGCTCCAAGCCTTACAGAAGATGGGTAGTGCGCCTCCCACAACTACCGCCGAGACTTCTGAGCTTCTCAGCCAGGAGAAAATTAATGAGTACGCAAAGATCGGCGAGCAGGGTATGGCCATTTCCGCTTGGAGGAGCCAAATCCTCAAAGACAGCGAAAAAGTAATCGCCGAGTTCTCCAACTTATATCTAAGCATCAATAAGGTGAATAAAGAGCTCCAAGCATTAGCGGGACCCATATCGGAAGAGCTGGAACATGCTAGACTGCAACACGAGACCTTCCAACAAATGTTCGACTGTTCAGTCGAAGATCTGGTTAAGTTCGGCGTCTTCGGCCATCCCAGGGCCCTCAACAAAATCATGTCCACTCTGGACTACCGGGTGGATCAGCTGGAATTTGTCTTAGAAAAGATTGACAAAGTGAAGGAAGAAGCCCTGGACGCGATGCATCAAATGGAACGGATCGTTCTTAACATGTTGCCAGGGTTACTTACTCCTTCCTTTACTTTAAGAAAAGCTGAGGAAACCATTCAGATCTTCAAGGAGATCATTTCTCAAGGAATGGGGCCAGAGGTCACTTTTGACGCAGAGTCTATCAACAACCTGCTGGCCTGTCGAGACTTCATTGGGTTACTCATTGAAGTGGAAAAAGACTATTCCAAGCTCCCCAAGAAACTCACAGATGAGCGGGAAACTTGTGAGGTGATTAGTGATCGGCACAAGGATCCTTCCCAGGATCAGCTAGGGCCAATGATCAACAAGTTTATGGAATACCGCTCTCAATTCCATATCTCGTCACCTGAGCAACAACAAAAGTAGTCCACCCCCTTTCGGCCGCAGGATGACGACGACGAGTAGCTTCTTCTTCTTCTTCTTCTTCTCTCTCTCTCTTCTTCAAATTTATTTTTGGGAATATCTGGAGTATGTTGATACAAATGATGACATCATCCATGTTGCATCATGGGATGATGTCATCCATCAAGTTGTAAAAAGTCAACATGACTTTTAGATATTTTGTAAATATCTTTGTAAATAAGTTGTTGGCTCCTTTTTGCCTTCTTTTCTCTTCTTCTTCTATAAATACCCCAATACTTGTTGTATTATGGATGGATGAATATCTTTCAGATGAAAAATAGAAGTGAGGAGAAAAGACTTTGAGCTTTTTGTAACAGAAGGAAAATATTAATACAATATTTAGACTTTGTGCTGAATACATGTGTTATGTGCATTAGATCTTTCTTACGTTAGATCTGTGTGTTTATTCTGTTGGATCTGCTTCTATTTTATTGTCATTTATTTATCATCAGTATTGCTTTGCTCGTTTATGCAAGTAGGTTTGGCTCTGTTTACTACCAATCCCAAAACATAAACCTTCTGACCTTTCTGCTTTGGAATTCATTTCTTTTCTCCCTTCGGACCTGCTCTTTCTTCATCCCCTCTTCCTTTCCTTTCTTTTCACAGTCGGAAACACCCCTACTGGGATGAGATCCCAAACCCCCGAAGGCAGAATTTGTGAGACTTGCACAGATTCCTGCTGGTAGAATAGCAATAAACCAGTTTCGCTTTGCTGACTCAAAGAGGGGCTATGCCCTACACACTGTTGGCTCATTTATCCATAGATCTGCCCAAGTGATAGATTTTCGGACCAACAGTTTTTGGCGACTCTCTTTGGGGATCGAATAGATCTATCAGATCTATGATGGTGGTAGGATAGAAAATCAGAAAAATAAGAAAATTGCTGCCTGTTTGCAAATCTGCATATTTTGTCAAAAATCCAAAATTTTGCAAAAGTGACTCAAATTGAAAAATTTTCTTCTGAGATCCATAGATCTGGCCTAGTTGGAGACCTTTAGTTCGCTGAGTTTTTATAAAAATCAGTTTCTTGCCATAGATCTGAGTTTTTGACTGTTTGCCAAAAGTTTGAAACCCTTTGAAAAAGTCAAAATTAGATCTGAAAATCAGCTTACTAATCTTCTCTGCCATTTTATCCTCATTGTTATTTGTCATTAACCGCAATCGGTTTTCTGAAGAGGATAGTTTTTAAATATTTAGAAAAGTACATGCTGCTGGTTTTGCCAGAAAAGCCAGAAAATCAGCAAGTACAACCAAAAAGAAAGTTTGAATCCACGCTACAAAATCACAGATCGGAAAGACACACTGGCAGGTGAACCCTTTACACGTAGCAGGAGAGCTCGTGGAGAAACTGATCCTATTTTTGATTTGCTTCAGAGGCACAATTTTAGTGTAACACCGGCACGTTTTTCAACGCTAAGCTCGGCCGACCGGTCATCCAGGAGTGTCTCACCTCCACGAAGGAAACATCTTCCGCAAGGGGCATCCACATCCCTTTGTAGCGCCTTGCTGCTCAGTGGAACCGTGCTTCCAGCCCGTGTTCTTTTTCCAGCCTTTCAAATGGTGGTACCATGGGGAAATGCTATGGGTCCCTTGGCTTTACCACATCCAGTTCATGCGCTCCCTCACGGAAACCGAAAGAATTTTCCCAAATTCGACGGGAGCGGAAATCAAAGCATGGATTCCCACATATCTACATTCATTATGTCATGCAGTATCCTGGATGTAACTCACGAGGATGTGTCGGTTCACCTTTTTCTGGAAACTCTACAAGGGCCCGCAGCTGAATGGTTTCAGCATTTGCCGGCTGGATCTATTACGAGTTGGGCCACCTTGCGGGATGCTTTTGAAGACAGGTACAAACCTTCAGAAGATGCATTTGCATTATTATCACGGATCACTCACCTAAAGAAGGAGGCAAATGAAACCATGCGTGATTTTATCGCTAGGTTCAATGCATTAATCAATCGTGTCCCTGTTGCCATGCTTCCAACACCAGAAAATCAAAAGTGTTTCTTCGTAAACGCTATGAGCTCGAAAGTTAGTTTCTTGCTCCTTCAAGAACGAGTGGCCACCTTGATTCTCACCCAAGCCGCTGCCATTCGAATAGAAGATAATTTGATAATATCTGGTGAATTGAAAAAGGAATCATCCAAGCCTAAATCTTTGGGCCCTTCGCCCACTACTTCGTCTGATCCAGCCTTTCAAAAGATGGCGAATGACTTGCTTGCATTAAAGTAGTTGGCCCAGGCCTCCCCGATTACTCATCTTGGGATATTCCATGAGGAATTTCGTTCCTAACAATGTTTCACAAATACCGCGCTTACTCGCAAATCGCTTTCTGCGTTTGGCGCTTGAGGCTCCTCCGGTTAACGCTCTGGCCGAAATCGAAGAAGAAGAGCGGTATTATGAAGAACCTTGGTCTCAGGTGAAGATGATCAAGATGTCGGTGAACCGACTGGCGACTCTACTATCGGGTATATGGAATTTGATGAGGAAGAATCTGATGAAGAAGAGGGTACCCAGGGATATGCAAGCGGATAGTCATACGCTGTTTTTACCCGCTCACAAGGAAAAGAAGCGGAAGTTGCTGCCCATGTCCAGCAGGAGAAGGCCATGTCAAACGCACCTCCGATCATTGCTAAAAGAGGTAATCCTCTTCCTACTCAACTCCCTGGCAAATCTTTTACAAGGAAATCCTTTCCCCCCATCTCTCCTCCAAATCAGTCCTCTCATGTTCCTACCAAGACCAGTAATCCTATTACACCATCGCGAAGTGAGGGACTCATTCCTTCACCAACGCAACCCTTGGCCGCATTTGATATCATAGATCATGCAAAAAAGACCAAGATCCAAATGTCTGAAGCTGAGTACCTTCAGTCAAATCCCGAACAACTTGTAAGATTGACCAAATATATTCAAAGTCAAGCTGTTGTATCTAAGCAGGTTTCCCCAAAAGGAATCCTTTCCACTCCCCCTGAATCCCACATAAATGTTGCCTCAACATCTGCATCAGGCAAGATAGATCCTTTCTATCTCTCCCTCCTAATCAATGGTCACAAGCTGAGTAACTGCATAATTGATTCTGGGGCTTCTGATAACATCATGTCGGCAAAAGTATCCCATGCTTTGGGCCTCACCCTTACCAAGCCTTTTGGCAGATGTTATTCCTTGGAAACCAAGCAGGTTCCATTGATTAGCCAAATCAAAGATGCGTAATTTGCATTTGCGGCATTCCCAGAAAAGAGAGTAAAGATGACAATCCTCATTGCTAACATTCTAGCAGCCTACGGAATTTTCTGGGAAGAAGCTTTTGCAGCGAAGTTGGTGGAGAGATTCATATGGATTGGTCTAAAGCTAGAATTCTGTCAAAGGTGTAATGCAGACTTTGGAGCCGAATCACAAAAGAAGTACTTGGTTACTAGCTCTGAGGACCCCAAAGCTCAAATCCTTTTTGAATCATCAGGGATGGGGAACTATTTCTTGTCTACCGAGTCTGACAAAATGGTTGTTCTCATTCAAGAAGGAGATCTTAATAAGATCTGGACCTTGCAGTTCGATGGCAGCTGTGCAACCAGCGGATGTGGCGCCGGAGCCGTGCTAATATCTCCCGAGGAAGAAGTCATTCCTCTCTCTTTCAAGTTGCAGTTTTTTAACACAAATAATACTGCTGAGTATGAATCTTTGCTACTTGGCATGCAAGCCGCAAAAGAAAGAGGGATTAAGAATCTGAAAGTGCAAGGTGATGCGGAGCTAGTTGTGAATCAAGTTAAAAGGATTTACCAAGTGAAGAATGAAAGGCTCAGGCATTACCGTAATGCGGTATGGGACAGCATTGAAGAGTTTGATGCTTTTTCGATTGAATCCATTCCAAGAGCCCAAAATGACATGGCCGATTCATTGGCTGTTTCAGCATCCCTCATGCTCCCTCACCCAGGTTTGAAAACAAACAAATACACCATTGAGGTGGTTTTCCGCCTGAGCGTGCCAGATAATTCTCAGCACTGGCAAGTATTCAACAACGATAATCAACTCATTTCCTTTCTATAGAAGGTAGAAAATTTTAAAGAATTGTACTTTGAAGGATCTACTTCCACTTTCCGTGAATCGACCACCGATCAAGACAGCGAATCAAGGGAATGACGACATATGTCACCTCAAAGGAAATAAAATTCCAAAGGGACGTTTCTCTGGAGCGGCTGTTCGACAGGCATGACCGTTTTGTGAAAAAGAAGAGGTGAGATGACCCTGACTCATCCCCAGAAACCGAACCGGTCAATATAGGTTCGGTAGAGCACCCACAATTTGTGAACATTGGAAAATGTTGCACGCCTGAGGAGAAGCGGAAATTTTTCAAGTTGCTGAAGAAATATATGGATGTATTGGCATGGTCCTATGCCAATCTAAAGTCTTTTAAGCCAAAGGACATTCAGCATGACATCCCGAAAGAAGATGTCAAAGCCTTTCGCCAAAAGCAGAGGCACTATAATCCTAAGATCTTGGGTACTATCCAGGCCAAAATTCAGAAGATGTTGGATGCGAGAATCATCTTTCCTATCCATCACAGTACTTGGGTAGCAAATATTGTGCCAGTGCGCAAGAAAAATGGTGAGATACGCATATGCGTAGACTTTCACAATTTGAATCAGGCTTCCTTGAAAGACAACTACCCACTTCCGATAATGGATCAAGTTCTGCAAGCAGTAACTGGATCAGAGATGTTGTCCATGCTTGATGGTTTTTCAAGCTATAACCAGATTGAAGTTTCACCTGAAGATCAATTTAAAACAGCATTCACTACTCCCTGGGGTACATTTGCCTACAACAGGATGCCTTTTGGCCTAACTAATGCTGGCGCCACTTTTCAGTGGGCCATGGACTTTGCATTCAAAGGTATGATGGGGAAAGTCATTGTGGTTTATCTAGATGACTTAACCGTGTTCTCTAAACAATGAAATGATCATTGTGATCATTTGGAGCAAGTATTGGCCAGGTGCCGAGAACATGGGATTTCCCTAAACCCAAAAAAGTCTGTTTTTGGAGTCACGGAAGGAAAGTTGCTAGGGCATGTGGTTAGCAAAGAAGGAACAAAGATAGATACCAAAAGAGTTAAGGCTATTCAAAGCCTTACTCTGCCTACAAGCAAGACTGGTGTTCATTCTTTCTTCGGAAAGGTGAACTTTCTCAGGTGTTTTGTTCCTGACTTTGCTGAGAAGACTCGTCACATATTGAACATGATGAAGGGGTCACCAACTTTCAGATGGAGCGAGGAAGGGAAAAGGTCATTTGAAGAAATAAAAGCTTCCGTTGCTCATGCACCAGTCTTGGTGTGTCCCGATTTCTCCAAGGACTTCATCATGTATAGTTACGCATCTGAGCATACTGTGTCCGCAATCTTGATGCAAAAGAATTCGGAGGATGTTGAATCTCCGATTGTGTTCATGAGCTCTTCCCTCAAGCCTCACAAACTAAAAATGTCTCAACTGGAAAAGCATGCCTTTGCCGTTGTCAAAGCAAAGATCAAGAATTTCAGGTATTACATTCTAAACTCTCATACGGTGGTCTTTGGTCCCGACATAGTGGTAAAATCAATTCTAACTCAACAGAGTTAGGAATCTTACGAGGAAATTGGATCGCAAAGGTCTAGGAGTACGACTTAGATATTAAACCAACCAAGCTGGTAAGGGGCAAGGGCCTATGTCATCTTATGGATGAAAACAAAAATTTGGAAAACCCTTATGAAAGGGGTGATTATACCGATGAAGCACAGGACCGACTGGAAAAACTCGATTCACTACCTTTGGTCCTGTTTGTTGCGACTAGTGATGAATGGTATTCCGATATCGCTTTCTTCCTCACCTACGGCGAATGCCCAGTGCACCTAACTGCAAAGGAGAAGCGTACTCTAAAGCTTAGAGCAGATAAATACGTCATCTGGGATGACGGTCTATATAAACGTGGGATAGATGGCATATTTTTGTGATGTGTTGACAAACCACAACAGCAAAGTTACTTGAAAGTTTTCATAATTCAGCCTGTGGAGGTCATTTCTCTTCCTCCGTGACAGCACATAAGATCATCCGAGCCAGGTACTATTGGCCGACGCTCTTCCAAGATACAGCCACCTGGGTGGCAAAGTGTGAACCTTGCCAGCAATTCGTCGGCAAGCCCAAGTTGGCTGCTTTTCCCCTTAGGCCTGTCATTGTCAACGAACCATTCAGGAAATGGGGAATTGATTTTATTGGTGCACTCAATCCTCAATCGAGTGCCGGACATAGCTATGTCCTTACAGCAACGGATTACTTCACCAAGTGGGTGGAAGCCATACCTGTCAAGCATGCCACTTCTGAGGTGGTTTGCAATTTCATTAAAGAAAATATCATTGTCAGGTTTGGCGTTCCAAACAAGATTATTGCTGATAATGCTTCTAACTTCTCCTCGCGAGAAGTTATTAGTTTTTGCTATGAATATGGGATAACTTTGGCTCACGCCTCAGATTATTACCCTCAGGGAAATGGTCAGGTGGAATCCAGTAACAAGAACTTGGTGACCATCATACGAAAGTTAGTGGATGAGAATCAAGTGAATGTGGCACAAGTCTTTGTACGACGCTTTGTGGGCCGATCGTATTACTCCCAAGAGGTCTCTCGGCATGTCACCTTTTCAAGTGTTATATGGCACTGATGCCGAGCTTCCCATTTCTACTGAACTTCCTGCTCTGCGCTTGGCATGAGCTATCGAAGATGAAACTTTCCAAAATTCTCTTGAAAAGAGAATCATGTATTTGACAGAGCTCGAAGAAAAGAGAGTAAGAGTGGTCGACAGGATCACCGAACATCAGAATCAAGTCAAGAGATTATTCGATAAAAAAGTGAAGCAAAGGGATTTTCAAGTGGGAGACCTCGTCCTTCTGTGGGACAAGCGAAGAGAGCCAAAGGGCATGCATGGAAAGTTTGATTCCCTATGGAGAGGGCCCTTCAAGATCAAGCAGCTCAACGGAGAGAATAGTTTCTATCTCTCATATCTGGATGGAACCGAGCTCCCGCTTCCTTATAGCGGGCAACACCTGAAAATTTTCAAGAAGTAGAGCTTGCTCTCTTCTTTGTACAGTTTGCTTTGGTTGTGTGTTTGTTTTCGTCGTGTGTTTGCTTTCGGTTTGTTGTGTGTTTCTTTTTCTCTCCCTCCGGTCGCCCTTGTTTTTGACTCTATTACCCAATGGATAGGCACATGAGATCTGGGATTCTCTACCCCCAAGTTTGCTATGGGGATAGTCCCCAGAAAGAGCCAGCTGTTATCCCGTAAAATTGACAAGGGCAATTTTACCGATAACCATACCAAAAATTTTGTTCCGATCCCTCGTTAGGGATCCCTTGCATTTGGAACGTTGCAAAATCCCTTTTCTGGGAAATCTGGTTTTCCGAACTTAGTCATTTTTGGTCTTTTTGGTTGGGCGCATGGAATTGCTATGTAACATCACCTTTTGGTGTGCCCCCTTTAAAACCTTTGGCGCGTATTTTATTGTGTCAACACACTTTTTGGTGCGCCTTGATATGTTGAGTCTTCCCTGCGTGCGCCAAGGCGCATGCACCTTCATGTTAGCAACCCTTTTGTTGCGCCACTTTTTGGTGCACCACAGGCGCACATAATATCATGTCGACACCACTTTTGGTGCGCCAAAGGCGCACTTAATTCCATGCTGGCAAAAGCTTTCATGCGCCAAAGGGCGCATGCTTTCCTATGTCGACAATAGCTTTCATGCGCCCTTTACAGAGTTGGTGGCGCATTTATTACTGACTCACCTATATATATATATATATATATATATATTTGTGCACTACCGAAATGTCATTATCACCAGAGCATCACATTTTTATATTCTCTCGAGCACACCATCGCCCGCCTTGTCGTTTTCAACACATTGTGGACCCGTTGCACATTTTTCACTATTTATCCAGGTAAGAGGTTCTTATCTCTTTCGTATGTTTTACGTTTTTGGTTCTTGGATGCTTGTTGGTTTGGTTTTGGATTGAAATCTTGAACTAGCCCCCACTTGCTGTCTTTCCATATTCCTCCCCCTCTTTCCAGATCTGCTGGTAGAGGAAGTTGTCTGAAAGCATGGTTCAAATCCCCTCTGGTTAAGCCATTTCATTACCCAAGTAACCCTGCAAGAAGAAAAAGAGAAGCTAAACCTTGTAAAAACCCCTCTGAGGGTGATTAAAGCTCTGAAAAAGACTCTGCTTTCCTTTTCCCTTTGGCACATTAGCACGACTGCAACATCAAAAACGGTTGCACCTTTGGTGCATCTGCATGCCCCAACATGAATAAAATCCGCGCTTTGGCGCACCCAAAGATCTGTAGGTGCAACATCGCTTAATTTGCACCAAGTGCAAAACTTGGAAGGCGCAGGCGCTTTCCTCGTTGCGAAAACATCATGTTGTGTAAACTCTCCGTGCGCCACGCCAAGTTGCCTTTGGCGCACAAGAAGTTCCTGTTACACAAACCATACATGCGCCAAAGGGCACACCAAATTCCCATGCAACATGAAAAATCTATGCGCCTTTGGCGCATCCTGTCTCTATGTAACACAATGTCTCCATGCGCCCTTTACAAAATGTACCCTATAGTATCCATGTGCCATGCACCTTTGGCACTGATTTAACCTTTGCAACACCTCTTTTCTATGTGCCTTACCTATTTAGCCCTGTAAGCTGTAGCTTTCATGCGCCCTGCACCCTGAACCTCAAAATCACTAACTCTTTCTTCTGTTAACATTTCAATGGAAGATCAAATGGCTAATACAACCTTTTTGGATTGGGTCTCGCTTCTTCTTCATGCAGATCAACAACTAAGCTCGAAAGAACATATGTCTACATCAAGCAGGAGACCTACCAAATCTAAAGGCAAGGCCAAACTTACAGAAGAAGAGATGAAATACAAGTATCGAGAGTCAGAATGCTTGACTCCCAGGCCAAATGCGACCTAGATATCAAGGACTCAAAGTTGGGTCACATTGATATGGAGGAATTCTGGCTCAGAACTCAGAAGGTAACTAGAAGTCCATGGATGGAAAAACTAATAGGCAGTGCCCTACACTTCACTGGAGGAATCCCAGTCAGCACCATCAACAATGAATTCATGATGGTGGTTGCCCGGTGCTACAACAAGGACACAAGGTGTGTCGTAAATGACAAGGGCGTGAGGTCATCATTAACCTCACTGCCCGCCACTTCGAAATAATACTCGGCATCCCTCATCACCGGCACTTTGTGGCCATCAGCCGAGAGGATTGTATTAAGGCCTGGGATGATAACGAAGATCAGTGCATGCAGCTGATGAACGAGGTCTATTTGAAGAATAAAAAGGTGGTGACCCGATGGCCTCAAATCATCCACCACAATGACTTCTCAGAGGAGCTCAGTGACACCATCACATTCCTGAGCAGGGTCTTTGGGCTTCCTGACGCCCACTTTTTCCATAAATGGATGCTGTGGTACTTAGAGACCATGAACAAGAACGTGCCCGATCAGCGCTTTTGCTGGGGAGAAATAATAAGCAGCACAATCTCCGAGCAGTTTCAACAATTCAATACAACAGGGAGATTCTATATGAACTCCTATGTTGTCTATGCTGCAGCATCGTCAGAGAGAGACTACCCAGGCCTGATACGAAGTGGGGTTTGGCCTCAGGTCAAAATATATGAGTACTACCCAGAATTGAGGCTGGAGAATAGCATCTCTCAATTCACAAAGATTAACGATGTGTTTTTCTATCACATCATCTACCTGTTGAGGCCAAATATGACTTATGGTCGTACGACCAAAAGCATAGTGGCAGCCACTGAGAAATGGGGGGCCTTGTTCACCCAATTTCCCACATTCACCTATCTGAGGGCGGCCAACTTCTTGGGAGAGCCGACCAGACTGCCGAGGTATGCTGGGCCTAAGCTGATTTTGCTGGAGCTGTCAAGACAGCTGATTACATATCACGAGAAGTGCCTCAAAAGAAAGAAGGGTGGAACTCCTTTCCCCCTCACAGTAGGCCGATATACATGCCTTACCCACCACAAGGCAAAGGACATGTTCACAGAGCTGGAGCTGCTTAATTTGAGACATGATTTCCCGGCCAGGCCTACCTTCGACCTAAGGAATTGTCTGCCAAGGGCGAAACTTGATCCAATCCACGTCCCCCAGATCGAGGACATCTACATCGACATCATCCATGAGGTTGAGCTCAGGAGAAAGGATCATTCTCTCTTATCCTTGGACGCGATGCATCAAATGGAACGGATCATTCTTAACATGTCGCCAGGGTTACTTACTCCTTCCTTTACTTTAAGAAAAGCTGAGGAAACCATTCAGATCTTCAAGGAGATCATTTCTCAAGGGATGGGGCCAGAGGTCACTTTTGACGCAGAGTCTATCAACAACCTGCTGGCCTGCCGAGACTTCATTGGGTTACTCATTGAAGTGGAAAAAGACTATTCCAAGCTCCCCGAGAAACTCACAGATGAGTGGGAAACTTGTGAGGCGATCAGTGATCGGCACAAGGATCCTTCCCAGGATCAGCTAGGGCCAATGATCAACAAGTTTATGGAATACCGCTCTCAATTCCATATCTCGTCACGTGAGCAACAACAAAAGCAGTCCACCCCCTTTCGGCCGCAGGATGACGACGACGAATAGCTTCTTCTTCTTCTTCTTCTCTCTCTCTCTTCTTCAACTTTCTTTTTGGGAATATCTGGAGTATGTTAATACAAATGGTGACATCATCCATGTTGCATCATGGGATGATGTCATCCATCAAGTTGTAAAAAGTCAACATGACTTTTAGATATTTTGTAAATATCTTTGTAAATAAGTTGTTGGCTCCTTTTGGCATTCTTTTCTCTTCTTCTTCTATAAATACCCCAATACTTTTTTATTATGGATGGATGAATATCTTTCAGATGAAAAATAGATGTGGGGAGAAAAGACTTTGAGCTTTTTGTAACACAAGGAAAATATTAATAAAATATTTAGACTTTGTGCTGAATACATATGTTATGTGCATTAGATCTTTCTTACGTTAGATCGTGTGTTTATTCTGTTGGATCTCGCTTCTATTTTATTGGCATTTATTTATCATTAGTATTGCTTTGCTCATTTATGCAAGTAGGTTTGGCTCTGTTTACTACCAATCCCAAAACATAAACCTTCTGACCTTTCTGCTTTGGAATTCATTTCTTTTCTCCCTTCGGACCTGCTCTTTCTTCATCCCCTCTTCCTTTCCTTTCTTTTCACAGTTGGAAACACCCCTACTGGGATGAGATCCCAAACCCCCGAAGGCAGAATTTGTGAGACTTGCATAGATTCCTGCTGGTAGAATAGCAATAAACCAGTTTCACTTTGCTGACTCAAAGAGGGGCTATGCCCTGCACACTGTTGGCTCGTTTATCCATAGATCCGCCTGCTGACATGATTTTGGACCAACACACTTAGGGTTTGAATTTCTATTTTCTTATAACTTGTGTCATATATGTGCTTAAGATTCTATTTATATTATGTGACTCTATAATATCCTAAGGGCTTAATAATATAATTTTTTTGTTAAATCGTCATGTTATTCCATTTATCAAGCTTGTTCAAACCAACCAAAACCTTCTATTTCACTTTTATCTCACAAAACTATCATTTTTGGCTTCCTAAGATAATTTTGAAGGTGAAAACGTTTTGGGAACAATATAGGAATACCCAAGACAAACTAAAATAAATTTTGGATAGCCATTTTCCTCCTTAAGGTGTATGACAAATATATTGGCTCAACTCCCAATGTATACCTCCCTTATTCACTTTCTCTTTCTAGGCCTAAATTTTCTCTAAACTAGTTTTCTGGTGTAGAACTTGTTTGACATGTGTTATATACAAAGTAAGATGATTTTTAGATACCCTTCATTGTCTACTATCACAATACAAATTTTTAATGTTTATCTCAAGCCCCGAGCTTTACGTTTCTACTCCTTTTTCATTATTTCAAGACCTAATTAGCCATCTACTTCCAAGGTTATGGCTTACCTAAATGTATCACCAATTACAAAAGTCTAATGATTGATTATCCCACCATTTTCACACAATCTTATATTCACAAAGTTTAAGGAACCAATTCAATTCCTAAACTCTTCAATCACACATGCCAAGTTTTCTCCTTAGCCTCGCAATATTGATAGACTTTGTGGTCTCTTTTTTCATCTTAAAAATCTCAAACCTTCAAATCCTCACTCCTTACACCTTCTAAGTGTTAGGTATAAATTTGCACAACTTCATTCAAAGTACAAAAACTTAAATTATGAATTTGATGTCAAACCCTCATTTCTACCTCTCACGAGACTTGGACCCTAGATTTTCATTAACTAAAACAAATATACTAACTTACCCCCTTTAAAATCACCTTCAAAAGCTTCTACTGGTATTCTAGAAGTATGTTTTAAATTTTTAAGCTATAGTTCTCTCCTTAAGACCTTTACTATTTAGTATGACTTGTATATAGGCTTCCAAGATTGCCACCTACCGTTTTGACCGCAATTATCACAATTTTCTCTTATTTGGAATATTTTATGGCTTACCACTTATTGATTCCTAATATGGATTTAATATAGATCATTTATTTAAAATTATATCCTTTGTAAATGTAATAAGGTCTTCTAATATCTCAATCTTCTTAAACCTTTTATTATGGTGCCCTATACTACAATGTAACCTTCAAATCCTTATAAAGTACTTAAAACTTGTTCTCAAGGATTAAATGTTTTGCAAGTATTCATACTCACCTATTTATGCTTCCTTTGATAACAGTGAATAAAAATTATTGCATTTCAACAATGGTCTTGATTTGACTATGTTTCATTGTGAACATGGTGCGTAGGGTTTCTCCAAACTGAATAAAATTTTTTTGCATAAAAATGATAAAACATTTCTTATAATACCTAATACATGTTGTAAAGGTTTTTTCCATCTTCTCCAAGCTTATCATGATGATATCAAGGCTTCACAAAACTTCCAACCATAAATATAACCTTATATCTTTGTTTTTTTCCTTCAACAAGGGTTACAAACCATCCTAAGTATTTCTTACTAACAAAAATTGAATATTTCTTTTCCAGGGGTTTGAGGATGGATTAGGTACTACACTATGATTTGGTACCTTCCTATTTAAAAAACATCTCTTGTATTTATCAATTTATAATTTTTATTCATCTTTTCTAATGAACTTTACGTAGAATTTCCTTGAAACATGATACTTCTCATGTTTAGAAACTAAAACATTTATAAAAAAAAGTCACACCACTATACATTGAAAACCTTGGAGAGATGCTCCTACACCAAGTTGGAATGAAATGTTTTCACAATTCAAATTTTAATTTTATGATTTTTGTATATTAGGTTAACAACGTAAAGAAAATCGGAAGGTTTGGATATAAGAAGCATTACCTCGTTGGTATTGAAGTTAGACATATGCACGTTTATGCTGAAAAGGATAACCATGTAACATTAGTTATCACCAAGAATTCGTGAGACACCTCATGTTAATACCATTTTTGTGTTGGATGTCTAAGTTTTACTACCTTGTTGAGTTGATGATTCCATGTTGAGATGTTTTGTTATTATACCTATCATTTATATTGTGACTTCATTTTCTTGTCAAAAGTATAAATTAAAAAGTGTGGTTGAAATTATTTTTGGTTTCAATATATTACTTCATTATGTGTAAATGATAATGATTGTTAAATGTAATAACTTTTTATACTAACAATCATTAATTGAACAACGTGAAAGAATCTTCATTTAGGACAGTAAAAATGTTGGTTTCGATAAGGTACAAGTATAAGTATCTTAATTATGATTAAATATTATAACAATATATTGATTAAGATTACTTATAATCCGCTTATATCCTGATCGTAAAGTGTTTATTATTAACACTTTTATTCGAGTTTAACATGATAAATTGGTTAACTACATAGGACCGATCAATACTCCATGATTGAAGAATAAATTATCATATCAATGTTTATAATAACATGAATGGATAACTTGTAATTGACTTACTTCTTTTAGAAAAGATAAGTATAAATGAGAAAGGTAATTTGGATGGTTTAAAAAAATGTTATAATATGGTCTTAGACCATTTGCATTGAAATGGATTAAAGTTAATATTGCATTCACCTCATGTGTTGGCATTATTCAATATGGTCTTGACCACCAACCATATTCTTTGGGCATGATTTGTTTGAATTTGATAGTGATTTGACTATAGTCGAATGGTCATTGGTTTGATTGCTTAACATTCATAAAGGGTCGGTTAATGACCAAAGCAAGTTATATGGTTTATATTTGATCTTTGACTTTTCGAACCACCTCAGCTAAGTTAGCGGGAAACTTGGGGAATGGTGGTGGCAAATCAAAGTTTGAGCCAATACATGGCACTACAAGAATTTAATGATCATTTAATGTCTTTGGGAAAAATGATTATTCTCTTGGAAGCTTTCCTTGCATGCATCAAATGAGTTCATTTTTATTGTTTATGGTTCGGTTATGGGGTTTTCCTTCTGTTTGGGTTGTTGCATGAGTTTTAAGAACTATTATTTTGGTGAGATTATTTTGGGAGCCATAATGGCTGACCCAACTTTACTTAAATATTAGTTACATAATTATTTGGGTGACTATTCTTTTAAATTTGGGTTGTATCATTTCAGAATGTAGATTGGAGATTATTAAAATTTAATTTTGAATATTGTTGCAAGGATTTTGATTATTTCAAGCATGGTTATATTTCTCCCTATCTCATTATTTTTTTATGAAATAATAGGATGAATATTGGTTGTTAAATGCTTAATATTAAAATTGTGTGCTTCATTTTTATGAAAATGGGTTATTGTTTTAATCGGGTTTATTATGTCGATATGGGTGTTTGAATATACTTCTAGGTAGTATTTATTTTACAATTCCTTCCTCCAACAATTTGGGTCATGCATAGTCCTTTTTCTTATTTATTTCTTGTTTGAAATTTATTGAGTATTGAAACCCATTTACTTGTTTTCAAAGTCATTAAAGGCTGGCATAAATCTATCTTTTCATTGGTATTATTTGATCATGTAGGCTCTGGTTAATAATATTTTTTAAATATATTTTTAGCTTGAACTACCTAAATGATTATCTATATAGACAATTCTATAAGTATACAACTTGGTGTAATGGGTTGATTCAACCTTGTAACCTTAATGTATTTCCATTAATTCAAATTTTCATCATGGTTTGTTAGATTTTCAATGTTATCTTCTCAATTTGAACCCATATAGGTATATCATTTATCGATATTTGTTATTATCTGGGTCTACATTTTTAATGGGTGTTCATGCATGAGAAATGATGAATTAGGAATCATTTTGATTTCATAAACAGTTGGGTTTGAATCGAACTCGGTCACTTGAGACAAGGCGATGTGTAGAAACACAATCGTGTTTAAGGAAAAAGTTGGATGTGTTATTTTTTTGAGATAACGTCCACTGTGAGTCATTGTATATGATTATAAAGGTGAGTTCAATTTGAACCTAAACACTAAGAAGGTGATTATTGAAATATTATACCACTATTAATGTGTGTTCGACTATATGGTTTTGATTTCCTTTACTTGATTGATAAGCTCAAAAGGTTGGATTTTGGGATGTTATATTCAATATATTTTTAATAGATCAATTTCTGAATTAGGGTGTTTATGGCATCTTTAATAGAGCCCAAGTTGTGTTCACAATCAAGGTTATATGTTTCTACTCTAAACGAGAACTCGTGTAAACAATAACAAGGACTTAGGAAATTGGGTAAAATGATTGTTAAGGTAGCTTTCTCCCTTTATTAATAAGAACTAAATTGTAATAATGGATTTACTCAAAGGGAAGTGAAAGAAAACAAATCTAGAAGATAGTTAAAAATATTTAATTCAATTTGAATTATGAACCACTCTCTTGAAGTGTTACATGTTTTTGTGATAGTAATTGTTGGAATGATAATGCAATCTTATAAATGAAATAAGTAAGAAGTATATTTATCATTTCTTCTTAAATAGTGTTAGTAGTATCTATGCATGTGGATAGATCATCTTGATTGATAGTGTTAGCATAGTTTTTAATGAACGTGAATGTTTTATGGAATTATTGTTGTAATTAGTTTTGGAAGTTGAAGGAGTTAACTAAAAACATTATCATGCATGGGTGTTATGGTTTACAAGAAATAGTTAGTGCTTTCTAATTTTATGAATGAGACTTGTATGACTTATATAAGATGATGCTAGTTTAATATCATTAAATCAATTAGTATAAATTTAATTATTTCATAGGTAAACATATAGACAAAGATATGTATATCCATGCCATTTCTTTGAAATGACCATGTATTATGAGGATTTAATTATGCTTATGATATCATCTAATTTGATTTATTAAGTGATAGTTATAGTATTAATCATCATGATAACATTAATTAATGATTAATTAATGAAGTATTCAAAATACGTTGTTTTGGGACAATCATGAAAAATTTAGGAAACAAATGTATATTTCCAAACTCAATAGTAAGCATAAAAACTTAATAACCGCTTCATTATCTAGTACAACTAAATAATAATTTATTTTTTAATTCTAATTCTTATGTTAACTAGTTAGTGACATAAAGATGTCAGGGTATAATAGTAAAATCTTAGTAAGAGATGTTTCACATAGTCATTATTTTGATAAACATGACATTGTTTGGTAAGGATTAGGATGATTACCTAATCATAATAAGATGATTGGTTTGAAATAACACCTTATGACAAAATTTTTAAAGTAACACAAGGAGTTTGAAAACAATGAAAAACATTAATGAATTTTTTATTAATGATTTTCTTCAACCTTATAATCTAACTTAAACTCTTGACATATAATCATCTTAAATGTTAAATAGCCATGGACTCTAAGTCCCACTTTTCAACCTAAATGTGCCCTAACCGTACCATCTTAGGATGGATATGGGAATGGTAATGATTATATTTTAATGTAATTAAAAGAGTAATCATTATCTTTCCTATGGGGTTTGTAAGACGGAACATTCATCATACATGTAAATTGAGAGGTGAGACTTAGATTTCATACCTTCCTAACATATTGGATTAAAAAAATAAGATTATTTAAATGTGATCTAGATAACTATGTGGAATGACGATGTGGTGAAGGGATAAGTTTCAAATGACTTGTGTGCAGTCACAAAACTAAGCATGCAAAGTATAGCTTGAAAATTTTGGCCTAAGTAGTGTACTAGCTGGCTACACTATTAATTCACGAGTTCCAATAAAATGTTGTAGAATACAAGATCAAACTCAGTAAACTATTTTTTAGGTATACACTTGGAACTATTTCAGTTCACAGACCTAAATAGAAAGGTTAACTAATTACATACAAGTTATGTACATGTAGAATAAGTGTAGATTAATGAGATCGGGTAGATCTATTAATCATGCACACTCAAAAGAGTGATAAAAGGGGATCAGGTAGATCTAATGGACCTTTATAGCTGCACATGGTTATGATGTTATCAGATGGATTGTAAAACTAGATTACTTGTTGGATTTTTATTAATGAATTATAAATCATTGAAGGCATGTATTGGGAATTAAGGGGTTTGTTTATGAAAATAAATCCCTTAATATGGAGTTTATATAACAATGGGTGTTACATTTTTTTTTTTTAATATTGGTAAATAGTTTTTTGAAAGGGACTATACCCTTGTGTACAAAAGAAGGCCTAAAAGCCGGAATAAGAGAGAGGAGCAGAGAAGCTGTAGCAAAGCACAAAAGTTACAGCAAAGAACAACGAAGCCCAGAAACAGCTACACAAACGAGACTTAACAGCAAAACAACGGCAAAAAAACAGCAAGCCTACAGCCAAGAAGCAGTAATAAAAACAATAAGGACCAGCAAAAGTAGTCGGGACTACTTCTTGGCCGCTTGATCAATACTCATCTTTACTCTTTTCCAAGCATGATACATGCCCAACGTGGTCATATGAGCAGCATCCGTCTTATCGAGCTCCTCTCTGGTTCTTTTGCTCTCTTTCTCATTGCCCCAAAGTGTAGCCGGGACACCGCTAAGATGTGAAACACTTCTTGCATGACCTTCGATGAACTCCTCGATGGCCCTGAAGGCTGCAATATTATACTCATGCCTAGTCTTCATCTTCCCTAGGCGGGAGTCTAAGGAGGTCAGTTTTTTGTATATGTCATCAATCTGGCTATTGCCAATGCTCCCTTCCCCCTCAATGCTTTTTTTGCCTTTTTGCTTAGCAAGGTTTTTGACCTCATCCTTCAGCAATTTAAGCTCAGCCTCTAAGGCCTCCAATCTCCTAGAAGGTGGTACATTTTGGTTTCAAAGTTAAAGGATAAAATAAATCTTGGACACAATGGTTCATTATGATAACACTAAAATTATTTCTTGTCTAATACAACAATATGATTAAGAAAAGAGGAAATATTGCAAAGAATCAACGAGAATGGGGATGAGCCACCACAACCCAAAAATTAGATGAGATACTTGTTGTAATGCAAGAAACTTGTAATCAAATTGTTGTTTTGGAACAATGTATATTGATATAGGATGAAGACATTGAAAATGAGGAAAATGAGAAAACTGAGGGTTTAGCAATCAATAATGTTACAAATAATAATGAAAACACATCAGATCACAATTTTGTAAAACATGATGCACATGCTGCAAATAACAATGCACATGATGAAAATAATAATGTAAATGATAGAAATAACAATGTTAATATTGCATATTGAAATGTTGTAGACCATAACCATCCTGAAAATAAGAAGGAAAATTTGGAAAAAAAACTATCAAATGACATAAAGAAAATTAACCCTCTGAAATTTTATGGTACAACACTTAGGGATGGAGCTGAGAATTAGCTTAGGGAGATGGAGAAATATTTATACATCAAAATTTTTTATGAGGAAACGAAGGCAATTTGTAGTGTGTACTAGCTTTCAAATGAGTATTCCTTATGGTGGAACATCTAGAAGGTAGAATCGGGGTTGATATAACCAACATCACCTAGGATTAGTTCGTGTTTTATTTCAAGTAGCGTTGGCTTCCGCAACTCTATTATGATCAAAAGATGTCTAAATTTCAAACATTGACATAGATTAAGATAATTGTAACAAAGTATTGGGAGAGGTTCACTAAGTTGTTGAAATATGTACCTCAGTACCAAGATGACAAAAAAATAGAATAAGAAAATTCATTATGGGAATCAACCCTATTATAGGCAGGGAAGTAGTTGTGTATGGACCTTCAACTATGGAGGCATTTTTTGAAAAATACATCCATCAAGAGAAAAAGTTACATGTTATATATTCTCACCATGATGATAAAAGAAAGAAAAAATTAATCTCACCATCACCTTTGGCACCAAATAAAACTTGGTGGAAGGTGGGCGAAGAAAAACAAAAATGGAAAGAGAATTACAACAACAAAACCTTCTCCAAATTATAATGAAAATGAAAAAAAAACACACATCAAATGAGAATAAAACAAAGAGGAAAGTTCATGTAGGAGGATGTTTCAAGTGTGCTGGTGATCACTATGAAAACAATTTTCTTCGACGTAATAAAGATAACAAACAATAGCATAAGATACATATTGCATTGGAAAATAGGCAAGATGAAAATCAATCCACACCAATCGAAGTCAAGTACCGGTAAGTTATATGGATTACTGTAACTATTATTTTCAATATTGGTGCTACGGAATGTTTTATTTCCAATAACTTATCTAAAATTTTAAAAAGAAAATTTGGATATATGAACAACTCATGGATTTTGTAATATGGGAATAGTGTTTATTCACACGCTAAAAAATGTCTCTTTGGTGCAACATTAGAGCTACCCAATTTTACAACTGATTTAGATTGTTACGTAGATCCTTTAGGTTCATATAATTTCATCATAGGTGTAAATTGGTTGTCTCAACATAAATCAATAATTGAATGTTATGAAAAACAAATCAAGTGCTTAGATGACATGTAGAAAAAAAAATTCATTCAGGGCATAAAAAAAAGACATGGTAGTGAGGTAAATATCTGTTATGCAACTTTAAAACACTAAAAACAAAGGTTGCATGCTTTATACATTCAAAAATTCTTATTTTAGAGAAGTCAAAACTTCTTTGGCTGATTACTCATTGTCACAAGAGTACAATGTTGTCCTTCTAGAGGAGTTACCTAGAATCTCTCCAAGGTGTGAATTTGAATTCATAATAGAAATAAAACCTAGAATAGAACCTATTTGAAAATATCTATATCACATGACTACAATGGAACTTATAAAACTCAAATTGTAACTGAATTAATTGTTTTCCAAAGGACTAATCATATTGAATGTATCTCCTTGGGGAGCACCAGTCATTTTTTCAAAAAAAAAAATGACACACTGAGGTTATGCATTGATTACCACATGCTTAACAAAGTCACAATAAATAATATGTATCTTTTCCAAGGATATATGATCTTCTTGATTAGATACATGATGCATTAGTTTATTCTAATATTGATATAATATTAGGATACCCTCACCTGAGAATCAAATATGAATATATACATAAAACAACATTTAGGACAAGTTATGGCCATTATGAGTTCATGGTTTTATCATTTAGAATCACTAATGCATCTTCTACATTCATGAATTTATTGAATAACATATTCCAAGAATACTTAGATAAGTTTTTACTAGTTTTTTTGGATGATATTCTGTTCTATTCGAAAAACATTGATGAGCATATTGAGCACTTAAGAATAGTGCTAGACATAATTAGAAAAAGGAAACTATAAGGAAAAATTCTAAGTGTTCCTTTTATCAAAATGAGGTATAATACCTTCGACACATCATAAATAAAGAATGAATATCTATAGATCCATAAAAAGTCAAGACAATAACAAAATGGCTAGCACTAAAGAACATTCATGAAGCTAGAAGCTTCATGGGGCTAGATGGATACTATAGAAATTTTGTAAATGATTTTCTAGAGTTTCTACTCCAATAAAATCACTACGAAAAATGATAAGAAATTTGTATGGTCTAAAAAATGTGAGAATGCATTCAATTTTCTTAAAGAGAAACTAACTACAACACCAATTTTGAAGGTTTTGGACCCCAATGGAAGCTTCACCGTGGTAGCAGATGCCTCTAGTGATAGTTTGGGTGGGAACCTTCTCAAAAGTGACCATGTGATAACATATGAGAGTAGAAAAATTAAAGGTACATGAAATGAATTATGCTCCACATGATTTAGAGCTTGTTTTCATAATACACGCACTCCAATTTTGGAGGCATTACTTATTAGGAAATCCCTTTGAACTAACATTGGCCAGATGGGGCTGAATTTTATCTTCATGTCACCCAAATTAAATGCAACACAGTGAAGATGGCTTGAATTTCTATCATAGTATGATATTGATATAAGTTACATAAAAGGTAAGGAAAATAGAGTGGTAGATGGACTAAGTTGTTGGAAGCATGTTTCACCATTGTTACCCTTAGAACCCATTTCAAGTATGAGTCAAAGAAACAAATGATGGTTGATTCTTATTATCATCATGTTAAGGATACTTTAACATAAGATCCTAATGATAAAAGGTATGGAGGATTCAAATTTTAAAATGAGGGAATCTATAAATATTAAGGGAGAGTCTATGTACCTTCGGAAATTACTTAAGAGACAAGGTTATGAAATAATTTCATGATTCACCATACTCTAGACATCTGAGGGCAAAAAAAAATTTGATGTAAAATAGAAATATTTTTGGAAAGGAATAAAAAAGACATGATAAAATATGTTTCTCACAGTTTGGAATGTCAGCGTGTAAAAGTTGATCACGTGCACCTTGTTGGTCTATTGTATCCACACAACATTATGAAATATAAATGGAAAGTATGGATTTTTACATGGGCTTCCTATGTCAAAAAATAAACATGAAAATATACTTGAAGTTGTTGATAGTTTAACAAAAGTAGCACATTATACTAGGAAATTTCAAGACGATTCTCCGTGCTTGCAATATGATTTATGCATGAGATTTTCAGATTGCACCGAGTTTCTAAGCTAATAATTTCATATAGGGATCCATGGATGACATCTATATTCTAGTAGAATTTGAATTTAGCCTTCGGGATGAAGTTGAATTTCAATTGAGAATACCATCCGAGAAGCAGAGATAGTCAAATTGAATGGGTCAATCAATTTATAGAGGATATGCTCAGGATGTACTATATGGATCAATAGTACAAATGGGAAGAATATCTTCCATTGGTTCTCTTCACATTCAATAACACCTACCATGCATTGCTGAAAATGGATCCTTTTAAGGCATTTTATGGAAGAAGGTGTAGAACACCCATTAGTTAAGATAATATGGAAGATAGAGTGTTAGTGGGCCCTAAAATGTTAACAGAAATGGAACAACAATTCAATCTCATCCGTGAGCTATTAAAAGAAGATGATGATAGGTAAAAGAGATACACAAATATGAAATGAATAAATAGTAAATTTGAAATATGAGTCAAGGTGTTCTTCAGGGTTAAGCCCAAAAAGATATCGATAATGTTTCTCAAGGATTCTAAGTTATCACCAAGATATGTTGGATCTTTTGAAATTTTGGAAATCATAAGTTGGTAGCATATTTTTTGGCATTACCTCCCGCATTGTCTAATATGCATGATGTTTTTCATATCTCCTTGCTTAAAAAGTATGTTTCATATGTATCACATGTGCTTAATTGGAATTCTTTGTAGGCTCACGATCCGGAAATTATAGTAATTGAATCAATCAAATTCTAGAAACTCAAAGGCTTCACTTGAGAAATAGATAAAGTGTGCAATGAAAGGTCTAATAAGACCAATATTCAGAATAAAGTGTAACCTAGGAGGATCTTAAAGATATGAAGATAGTGTTTCCTTATCTTTTTAATCATAAAAACTGATATTTTTCAATTTATTAAGTTAAACTTGATATAATTTCATAAATTTGAAGAGTTGAAATGAAAAAATTCTTTCATATTTCATACAATATGGAAAAAACTGATGTCTTTAAGGTTGTATCAACTAATAAATAGATACAAGATAAACTAAAAAACTAGAAAAACTTCAAATTTGAATGAGAATACATGATTGTTTTCCCTTTGTTGTAGGATATGAATTTCTTTTCATTTATTTTGTTGCTATTAATGAGTGAAATAATTGGGACAAACATTCATTAAGGGGGGAAGTATGTCACATCCTACACATTCATTTTATGATTGTTGTAATATTAGGTTATTAGCGTAAAGAGAATCTCAAAGATTTGTGTACAAGAAGCATTTCCCAAATGGTATCGTAGCTAGACATACGCACATTTACCCTGAAAAGGATAAACATGCTTACATGTAGTTGTGAAGCTAACCATGTAATGTTTTTGTCATGAAGCACTTGAGAGACATGTCAAGTTAATACCATTTTTTTTAGATGATTGAGTTATGTTACCTTGTTGATTTGATGTTCCATGTTAAGATGCTTTGTTGTTGTTATACATGTTATTGATATTGTGACTTAATTTTCTTGATGGAAGTATTAACTTACAAATAATGGTTGAAATCATTCATGGTTTCAATATATTACTTCATTATGTGTAAATGTGGATGATTGTTAAATGTACTAACTTTTTGATAATAACGGTCATTGATCGAATAACTTGAAAGGAACTTCAATTGGAACAGTAAAAAATGTTCATTTCGATAAGGTACAGGTATAAATTTCTTAATTGTGATTAAATATTATAATAATTTATTGATTAATATTACTTATAATATTCTTATATCAAGATCATAAAATGTTTATTATGATTGTTTTTTATTTAGGTTTAACTTGATAAGTTTGTAACTATCTAAGACCTATCGATACTCCATGATTGATGAATAAATTATCATATCAGTGTTTATACTAACCTTTGCATGGATAGCTTGAAATTGCTTTTCTTTTTCAGAAAAGATATGTATAAATGAGAAAGGTAATTTGGATGGTTAAAAAAGGTTATAATTGGTCTTAGACCATTTGCATTGGCATTGATTAAAGTTGATATTACATTCACCTCTTTTGTTGGCATTAATCAATATGGTATGGACCACCAACCATATTATTTGGGCATGATTTGTTTAAATTTTATTGTGATTTGACTATATTCGAATGGTCATTGGTTTTATTGCTTAACATTCATAAAGGGTTGGTTAATGACAAAATCAAGTTATATTGTTTATATTTTATCTGTGAGTGTTCAAACCACCTCACCTAAGTAGCGAGAGACTTGGGAAATGGTGGTAGTGAGTCAAAGTTTGAGCTAATAAATGGGCGTCAGTAGGAATTTAATGATCATTTAATGTCTTTGGGAAACTCAAAGATTCTCTTGGAATATTTCCTTGCATGCATTAAACGATTTCATTTTTATTGTTTATGGCTCGATTATGGATTTTTCCTTCTATTTAGGTTGTTGCATGAGTATTAAGAAATTTTATTTTGGAGATATTATTTTGGGAGCCATAATGGTCAACCCAACTTTACTTAAATATTAGTTGCATGATACTTTGGGTGAATGTCTTTTTAATCTGGTTGTATTATTTCGGAACAAGATTGATATTGTTGAAATTTTATTTTGAAGATTGTTGTAGGGACTTTGATTATTTCATGCATGGTTATATTTCTCCCTATCATGTTATTTCATGATGAAATAATAGAATGAATATTGGTTGTTAAATACTTAATATTAAAATTATATTCTTTGTTCTTATGAAAATTAGTTATTGTTTTAAATGGGTTTATTATGTTGATCTAGGTGTTCAAATATAATTCTAGGTAGTTCTTATTTTTCAATTCCCCCTCCAACAATTTGGGTTGTGCATGGTGTTTTTTAAATATATTTCTTGTGTGAAATTTATTAAGTATTAAAAACCCATTTACTTGTTTTCAAAGCCATTAAAGGTTGGCATAAATCTCTCTATGCACGGGTATTATTTGATCATGTAGGATCTATTTAAAATTACTTGTTAAAGACTATTTAGCTTGAACAACTTAAATGACTATCTCTAAAAATTAGTCTATAAGTCTACATCTTGGTTTAATGGGTCGATTTGACCTGTAACCTTAATGGATTTGCATTGATCTAGAGTTTGATAATGGTTTGTTGGATTTTCAATGTTATCTTCTTAGTTTGAACTTTGTGTAGGTATATCATTTATTTATAGTTTTTCTACGAACTGGGTCTACATATTTTAATGGGAATTCAAGGATGATATTTCGTGTCTTGGGAGTCACTATTTTTGTATTAAAAGTTAGTTTGGAATTGAAGCAAGTCACTTGAGACAATACGATGTGTGGAAACACAACCATGTTTAAGGACAAGGTGACTCTATCATCTTTGTTAGAAAACGTGACTTTGAGTCATTGTATATGACTATAAATGTGGGTTAAATTCAAATCCAGACACTAATAATTTTATTATTGAAATCTTATACCACTATTAATTTTGTTACGGACCGTATGGTTTCTATTTCCTTTCCTTGATTGGTAAGTTCAAAAGGTTGGCTTTTGGGATGTTATATTCAATCTATTTTTAATAAATTGATTTGTGAATGAGGGTGTTTATAGAATCTTGAATAGACCTTGAATTGTGTTCACAATCAATGTAATTTATTTCTACTCTAAATGGGAACTTTTTTTTGTAATAACAAGGACTTAGGAAATTGTCTAAAATGATAGTTAAGGTAGCTTATACGGTCCTTTTATTGGTAAGAACTAATTGGTAATAATGGATTTACTGAAAGGGAAGTGAACCAAAACAAATATAGAAGATAGTTAAAAGATTTAATTTAGTTGGAATTAAGGAAAACTCTCATGAACTATACTAGTGTTTTATACTAGTTTAGTAGCATTAAATCAATTTATATAAATTCGCTTATTTCCTAACCAAACATCTAGATAGAGAGATATATATCCATGTCGGTTATTTGTAATGATCATGTAAATATATCATTTTTATCTTCCATATTTCAGGAAGGATTAAATATTACAAGGAGATAATTGGTTTGTTTCATGCATTCTCGGCGTGTGATATATTGATTAGGTGATTTGTATTCATTGATTTAATGTATACATATTAGACTTGGATCATGTAATCCTTTTATAGAAAAAATTTACTTCACGATGTTGTAAATGGCCATTTTCTAATTATATCATTTTGAAAATAAATGATGTACTTTTTAAACATGAAATTATCGTTATTGAGATCACGATATACCTTATTATTTTTATGAGATGAATTAATGATGGATGTTGGTTTTCGATTTGTTGTATTTAAAAATATTATGAAATAAATTAGTCTTGAAAAGTTAAATGTACTTATGATCTCATATAATCTTATTTATTAAGTGATAATTATAGTATTAATAATCATGATGACATTAATTAATGAAGTATGTTAACAAGATTGTTTTGAGACAGAGGTGAAAAAGTGAGGCAAGTTTAACTAAATAATAATTTATTGTTTAATTGTACTTGTTATGTTAACTAGTTAGTTACATAAAGAGGCCAAGGTATAATAGTACAACAACTTTAGATATGTAAGAAATTTTAATAAGATTTAATCATTGTAGGAAAACACTGAAATTAAACTTATATAAATGGTTAATTTGTCTCTTTGGAAGATATGTTTCACATATTCATTGTTGTGATAAATACGACATTTTCTGGTATGGATTAGGTTGATTTCCTCATCCTAATAAGATGATTAATATGAAATGATACCTTACGACGAAGTTGTAAAGTGACACTAACAATTTTAAAACATTGAACAACATTAATGAATGTGTTATTAATTATTATCGCGCCAACCTTATAATCTAACTTAAACTCTTAAAATATAATCATCTCACATGTTAAGTAGGCATGGACTCGAGTCCTACCTTTTGATCTTAATTTTCTTTGACAAAAACCATCTTATGATGGCTATGAGAAGGGTAATTATTACCTTTTAACATAATTCAAAGATTAATTGGTATCTTTCTCATAGGGGTCATAATCCGTAGGCAGTCGGCATTTATGCAAATTGAGAGGTGAGAGATAAATTTCATACCTTCCTAACAAGTTAGTTTAAAACATTAATATATTTAAAATGTGATCCATATAACTGTTTGGAATAATAATTTGGTGAAGGGAAAATTTCATAGTGACTTATGTGTGATCATGAAACTAAGCATGCAAAACAAAACTTGAAAACTTTGGCCTAATTAGTATACTAGTTCTGTTACACTGTCGAGTTCATTAAGTTCCAATAAAATGGCGTGGAATACTAGATGAAACACAGTAAATTATTTTTAGGTATACACTTAGAAATTTATATGTTTGGAGACATGGATAGAAAGGTTAATCAATTACGTACAAGCTATGTACACTTGGAATAAGTGAATATTAATGAGATTGGGTAGATCTATTAATGAATACACACTCAAACGAGTGATAAAAGGGGATCGGGTAGATCTAATGGAAATTTTTGATGCACGTGGTTATGATGTTATCAAATGGATTATAAAAATAGATTACTTGTAGGATTTTATTACTTGAATTATAAATCATTGAAGGTATGTATTGGGAATTAAGGGATTTGTATATAAAATTGTCCCTTAATGCTGAGTTGATATAACATTAGGTGCTACAAATGTGAGATGTTATGGAAAAATGAATCAGATCTCTTTATAATATTATATGGTTTTTATTCGATAATGATATTTTATAGGTGAACTAGCTCGGGTTTTAGAGAAGAAGATTGTTTGTTTCTCGGGACATAATCTCTCTTGCTAGTAGATGGAGGTATAAGAGGCATGAGATGGATTTTTTTATGATTTCTATCAGTTGGAGAGTGAAGAGGGATGAATTTTATTCCTAGTAAATTAATTTGGAGTTCTTGATAAATAGATCAATGGTGCAAACCAAATAAGTTTCTAAAACTACTTTCAAGTCGGATCAATTTTGTGAAGAGGAAAGTTTGTGTGGTTTACATTTATAGATGTTTCATGATATATAGTGAGCATATATATGGTATACAAGTCAAGGTGATTCTAATGAATTGTCACATTCCATATTTGATGTGTTCTTGAGGCCCATAGGTGAAGACTGGTTCCTGGAAACAATTATTTGGTGAAGGATATGATCCTTCTTGAGTAAGTTATGAAGAATTTGATTGGTGAAAGATAATTAACAACCATGGATGGTGTTTTTATGTCATATTTTACATTTTTATAAATTTTGGATCTTGAATAATCATGGTGATGAGGTTTTTGGTTTTTAGTCATCCATGTGATGGGGTTTTGAGTTGTTTTTGAGCTTGTTTAGTGTGTTTGAGCATGACCAACCTACATGGATCCATTATGAATGTATTAAGATTTTTTTAATATTTATTGGTTGAGATAAATGTTCTAGACTAATTTTTTCATGTTTTTATTTGATAAGGGTATAAATTGCATGTTTGAGTTCAAACTTGAGGTAGTTTTGAGAGACAGAAAAAGTGTGATTCAAGTGTGTGTTTGAAATAGATATGAAGGAATTATTTTAGAGTTGGGGAATTTTTTGGAAGGATGAGGAATGTTAAAGAGGTTGTGTGTACTGGTTTGAGTTCAAAATCAAGTAAATTTTGTCCTATTTTGAGCAAGTTGGAAGGAGGTGTGTTTGAAGAGGGTTTGAAAGAGTTTGGAGTTGAATCTTATGATCACCATCAGCTGAGTTCTTAAAAATATCTTCAATGATCATCTTATCAAAATCTTATGTGATGATTCATATTTATGAAAGTCTCTTGTTATGAGTAATGTGAACAAGTATTTAGGAGTTCTTTCTCCTTGTGGGGTTGGTGCCTCACTACAAAAATCTCTTATGATGTGTAATATTCACTTGAGTATTGTTATGTGTAATATCGAAAAAATTTCAGTGGGTTTTCTTCCCTTTGATGTTGTCCCACTTACATCTTATGTTCCTATGTACTTCTTCATGTTTATGTTCTTATGGGTGGTTTTTTCTTATTGTTGAGATCCCATTAATTCATGATTGAATGTTAATGGATTTTAAAGACTGATTCACCCCTACCCTCATTCCATTATGCTTCCAATACCATTAAATTGATACATCATCATGAACTCATTTTTATATGATAAATCTTAATAAAATTAGAACATCATCTAATAACCTAGATAATTCATAAAGATATTATCAATACAATGAACACCTTAGGTTAGGATATTACAAGTAATGCTAGTGGATACAATTGGATGTGCTAGCATAACCTGCAATTTTTGTTATCTTTATGTGCACTATTGTTATGATATACACATTAGTGTGAACATGGAAATTCTAGTCTATTGAGTGCACTAGCATTGTAACAGATGTGCTAGCATAATAATGTACTCACTAGTGTAAAATGCATTAGTGTCTCAATGCATGTACTAGCGTTGAGTTATGTAGAGGAAATGGATGAAATTTAGAAGTTGAAATTAGAAGAAAAGTGAATTTTTAAGACACTAATAAAGTAGTTTAATGTTTTCAAGAGAGACTATATGATTTAGATATGTGGGAGTGTCATGGATGGCTACGTTTATTCAAGAGATGGATGATAGGGGATGAGAAGATGTGATTTCATGTGATATTAGAGGATTTTGGATTATCATACATTGTATGGAATTTTAACATTAGATTATATCATTACTTTTTTAATGCCTTGGTAGAGTGATGTTATAATAAGTCATAGACTTTTAGAATTCATACCCAGTGAGATGTCGGTGACTTTGGAGGATGTCTACCACATTACTCAATTTTCGATGTAGGGACAATTTATTCAGTGTAAGAGGATTGTAACTCAGATATATACATATATGTAGTGAATCTTTATACTTTTTAACATTAACAGATAGGATATGGTGGTGCGCTGAGACGAAGCATAAGAGACAATGAGATATTTTAGGTACCCTTTTATTTGATGGCTCTTATCGGTAGCTACTTGTTTCTTAATAATACGAGAAGGTGGTTTTAACTTGGTTTGATTGGTGTGGTAGAAAATTTGATGGATATGTAGACACTAAAATTAGGTCACACTCCCCTTCATCCCCCACATATAAGCCTCCCTTTATTAAATCTACCTAGCCATGACCCCCTTCACCCTACTAATATTAATTTAATTTAATTAATTCATTACCCTCATTATATTTATTATTTAAATATCTTATTTAAATAATATCAACAAAAACACTTCACTTAGACACCTCACCAAGCTAACTCAACCCAAGACTTATTCTTAGCAAGTTACCATAACTAACTAAGACTTACCCAAACCCTAAAAATCAATGCCTACAATCCCTCTAACAACATTCCCGCATGCTCACAAGAAGCTCCCGGTCTAACCCACAAGATAACAACACAAGTTCCAAGGAAATCAAGAGGATCTCCCTAAGTTTAGTAAACTTAGAAAATTCCCTTAGCAACCGTCGGTTTCCTTAACCATCATCGGTTAAGCCGGACCACCGTCGATTACCCCTCTTAAGCCAAAACAACCTTATTCTCAAGGTTGGAACTTAGATGTTGGAAGTGGTAAGAAAAAAAAAAAAGGTTGACAAGAAAGAATGAAATTTCAAAGAGATAACGCATCTTGAGAGAGCCAATTCTAGTAAGAATTGACATCCAGGAAGGAGATTAAGGATCTTATCCTACATAGCCATCCCAACCACATTATGATCTATCCAAGAAAAAGAGGAGTGCACACACAGCCCATGTAAAAGCTCTTCTTCGATCGGTGATCACTTACAGCCTTCAAACCCATCATCAGCACCTCCATCCTTCACACACGGACCTTCGGAGGAACGAAATTTGGGTAAGTGTAATGTTATACTTTCTGATTATTTCATTTTATCATTATTTTATCACCCATTATTTATATTTCTCCCTATTAACCTTCTCCAACATTTTCACCTCCATAGACCCATTAAAACCTCACAAAAACCTACTCCAGTCACCCATTACCTCATCTCGACCAAGAAAAATCCTTTGTGCAATCACAAAGGAGACCAAAACCCCATTCATGACATTCCCGAGATCTCATAGCAAGCGACGCCGATTATATCTAACTACGATTGGTCACCCCCTAACTAACACCGGTCTTTGTATTTGCCACCTTAAACAGAGACCTACCCACCTAATTTTACCTCACCCTCACTTACCTATGACCTACCCGAGACCTTTATCAGACCTGCAGAACCTAGAACCAACCATTTGACCTGTGGATTCTATTCTAGCTTAGCCTATTAGATTAGATCTATTTTCTTATTGTGTTTTACGTGATATACGTAAATAATTTTAAAATAACAATAGGATTTATTTTGTTTACCACTTTAATTTGTTTAAAACGGTGGGTGACAACCATCTAGGAAGTACCACGCTTCCTAAATCTCGACTCATGCTAGGCGGTTCACTTTGCCCATATTGTTTAATTCTTTATGGTGGTCTTTCTATCACTACGGGTAGTTCCTCCTATCCAAAGGAAGCTCTTACGGTCAGGCTGTGGATTTGAAATTCATACGCGCACAACAAACCATCAACTGACATTTGAACAGGTATTCCTCCTACGCCCGTTACCCTATCTGTTTTGTCAACAATTCAAAGAAATAATCTAAGAAAAAGGTGAAACATTTTGGCATGCCGGTGGGACCCATCTGAGGTTCCTTGCATTTCATTCATTCCTAGGAAAAAATTGTGTGTTTGTTTCCCTTCTAAAAGCATACACACTAATTTTCTTCTCAGTAATCCACTCCTTCTTTCTATTTTCTCTAAAGGAAACTTTTCTTTTGGTGTATTTAAAAAGAATCATTTCTTCATGTTTTCTGCATTTTAGTGAAAGAGCATCCCTCTTCCTCCTTATATTATTGTGTCATCTAATTTCACATTTTTTATTTGGGTTTTAAAATCATTGCATTCCATTCTAATTTTCTACATTAGATCACATTAAATGAGGGCAACCTATATGTTGGAGGTCATGACAAGTTGATGGTTGACAAACAAATCGTAGAAAAGCACTTCTATCTTTTTCTCTTTCTCTAAGTCTTACCAAACCACACAAAAATTCAAATACATACATTCTTAAACAACATCTTACCTGGAAGAAGCTGTAGGTGATCACATGATCACGACACAGTGGGCACCCAGCTCGATGCTCTATTGAGTCATACTTCAGAGCGTAGCCGCTCCCACCATAACATACCTGCAACCTCACCCTTTAGATCTCCTTCTTTGTAGGAAGCCATCCTCACCAAAAACTCTATTTCACAACTCATGTGTCAGTCCTTAAATAGTATAAGCTAAACAAACATAATAGAAAAGGGCACTCTTAGGATCACATTTTCTTAGTGTTTCTGCTTGGTTTGTGTTTCGAGGTGAAAGATCATGTTCATCACTTTTTTGTTCATCCTTGCACACTCCTCATCATAGCTAGTGTATTTCGGCTTCACCTGAGTGTGCCTGGGCCATATCACCATCATTCCCATAATTCTGGGTTTGGTTCCACATCAAATTCTAATTCACAACCACTTTTTCTCATCATTGTTTCAATCTCATAGTAACCGTCATCGGTTACCTCTGACCACCATTGGTTAAACACAACCGACATCGAGTTCCAGGTCCTTTTGCTAACCTACTCAAAAGGACATTCTCACTTCACTTTCTTCCACTTTCCATAGTCTCTA
The DNA here is from genome assembly GCA_018340775.1 of Taxus wallichiana var. yunnanensis. Lineage (NCBI taxonomy): Eukaryota > Viridiplantae > Streptophyta > Pinopsida > Cupressales > Taxaceae > Taxus > Taxus wallichiana. Next base: position 94,300,708 of record CM031239.1, on the reverse strand, counting down.
TCACTATCACTTTTCCCATTAATGTTTTACACATCCCCAGATTTGGCATACTTGTCGATTTTTCCTTCCTTCCTTGTTTACTCACTTGTCCATTTTCTATAGTGACTAGCGTGATTTACCCCTTACCGATGTTGGTTTTCCTAACGGCATCGGTTATCTGTTTCATATTCCACCCACCATTTGTTACATCATCCATTTCTTTTTATCACCAGATTCACCTGTTCCTATTGTTCTTTGTATCATTTACTGAAAGAGGCACCCCACTTTGATCGATCTTGGTTCACATGGTATGCGACTCAAAGACAAGTGAACACTCTCATGTTCCACGCTAGTTGCCAACCACTCTGACCTATTCCTTCACCACCTTCTATTTTATCACCATCCATGGATCCCATCCAGCCTACTAATATTGCTACCAGAGATGAGGAGTTCACACGACTCCTTGACCAAAATCCCGCCCTTACAGTTTTACCTCTCCCATTCGTCCACTTGAGACGCCTCGGATCGATTGATATATGACATGCCCGTATCTATCCCCCAAAATTTTCACCCACTTCGCATTGGATCCATCTAGTTCGGTCTTTACTACCTACTTCCACTTTACCCCTAGTCATTTCATAGTTAGGTCCTATATCTGCTATGATTGCTACATTTGTTACCTTTATAGCACCCATTACATCCACCATACCCTCGCGACTACCCCAAACACAACCTCATCCATCCCTCATGTCTCACACATACCTATAGCTACATTACCACCTCTAGTCTCGGTGACCTCTACCCCATTTCAAAATGTTGTTCTTTCCATTCCACAATCATTAGCCCCTATTTCCACTAGGGTTACCATGACCCTTCCTCCCCCATATACATACTACCAACAACTGCTTGTTTCATCTATTGTTCATTCTAGGTACATACCCCCTATTTCATTGTCTCCTTCTCCACCCCCTTACATGGCATCCCCATACACTGGAATGCCACACCCATTATATACCCAAAACCAACATCCTCATGTTATAGGAGGCATCCAATCATCACAACCCACCAATGACCTAATTAAATTAATGATGGACAAGATGCAAACACTTTGGAGGCATCGGTTTCCGGATCCCGCAAAAACTCTCACTTATGAATGATATTTTCAATGAGCCTATTCTCCCATCCATCCCCATCCATTCATATCCTATGTATTGGGAAATGCCTAAATTCAGCCGCTTGATAGTAAGGAAGACCCATAATAGCATTTGTGCTCATTTAAACATGGATGTTATTTGATTTCTCATGATGATGCCTTACTTTTGAGAAATTTTCCCATGTCCCTCACTTTGGACCTACATTAGACTAGTATAGTGGGTTACCCAAACACTCCATATTTTCATTCAATCGGGTAGCCCATGATTTTTGGATCATTTTTCTATAAATATTGCCAAGAACATTACCATGACCGATTTATATTCCACACGTCGATACAAGGATGAATCTATCAAAGATTTTGTCACTCATTTGGCATAGCTTCGATCAATCAACTCGCCTTCCAACTACCACAAATGAACTCATCAAGCTCTTCACACGAGCTTGTGCCGAGGTATATCTCTCGACCTTACGGGTCCAAAATTTTAGAACATTTGATGAGGCATTCACTATGGCACAAAAGTTAGAGATTCGGGCCATCAAGAGAAGAAAATCCAATTACGAAATAAGAATTTGGCATTCAAGTCGAATAAAGCCTCTTCTTCTTCTAAACCACCAAGAAATTATTCAAAGGATAAAAGTACTGCTAACGTGGTGGTACTAGAGGCTGACCTAGCTCATCTGTCTAATCAAGCTAAACCCTCATCTAATCTATCACTCGTTCAAGATTTTGATTCAAACAAGAGCAACAAAAATATACCCCAATTGGGAATCTTACTCTTCTATTTTATAAAAGCATATCAAAGCTGGCACCATCACTCTTCCACCCATAAAACCACACACTGGTTTTGACCCTGCTCACCCCATGCCCACATGGTATAAGGAACAAGATTTATGTCATTACCACCGAGTGAAAGGTCATAGTGATGGCAACTGTATCACTATTAAGAATATTGTCTAGGAAATGCTCAAGAAAGGTAAGTTGACTGTGGATAATCCCAATGCCACCCCTAACCAAAATCTATAAATCTTTAAAAAACCATTTCCCAATCATGCCCCTTCATCCAATCAAATAGGTGAGACATCCACTCATGATACCCATACTCGTGAGGTTCATGCGATCTTTAACGAGGTACCTATTGCATCTCAATTACCTCACATCCCTTCCATAGAGGAAATCCTAGCCCGAAATCCTCCTTCCATGTCTGAACCAACCATCACTGTTCCTTCACCAATAGAAGAACACCCTTCATCTCCTGCATCACCTACAGAGGAGTCTTCTGTGCTGACATTGAGACCATCTCACCCCTAGCTTCTCCACTTAGTGAACCTTTACCTACCGTACCTCCTCCACCCATAGAGGAGCACCCATTACCTCCTCCACCCATAGAGGAGCACCTATCCATTCCTTCACTCATAGAGGAACTCCCATCATCCCTTCCACCCATCATAGACCTGATGGGGATACCTTTGCCTCTTGGCGAGTATTCTCCATCTGCTACCTAACATCCAACATACCTACTTTCAGCTCTCTTACCCACATAAGATGAAGTTGGCCAATTCCCCATCTCTAAGATGCATTTTACGGGAATTCCCATTAGGTCTTCACCAACTCCACCCACAAATGTGCCATTCTCACGTTTGGCCGATCACTTGGATTATGTGGATAGGGCTTTATTATGGGGGTGCCTCTTACTCCTGTCTTAACATAAATGCGAGAGATCCCTCGATGAAACCTCCACTATCTACCCAAGCACATTTCCACCCATCAAACCAAATACAACCACTATTGTCGCAACCCCTTCCATGATACCTTAACACTCACACCACACCCTTACCCATAACCAGACCTATGCCTAAACCCAAACCCATACCCACAATATTTACCTCCACTAAACCTATTACCACTTTAGGGGTCACCCCGACCACCAGCCTTACTCATCCACCTATTAAAATGGATTTAGCTACATCCTCCAACGTTAAAACCACACCTACTCCTACACCCAAACTAAAGAAACAAACTCATCAACCTCATACCCCTACCACACCAATCACACCCACACTTGTCCCATCTGCCTTAAGACCTCAGCTACCCAACATGGTCAAGCACCCTTCACCCATTCATAAACCAATAACACAACCACCCATTCCTACCTCACAAATCTCTAACCTACCCAGGCACACGACATGACTCATACCTACACCTATAGTCTCTTTACCACTAATACCTCCAATACCTTCAGCCATTGCTTCACTACCTACTACACTTCGGTCATTGTCTCTCGCACCCTAATCATGATCTACATCATTTACCTTTATAGCACCCCCGTTATCCCCATGGGTAACTCACTCTCTTCCTCCATCTTCTTTCCCTCATAGACCTCGTACACCCACATCACCTTTACCCAAGAAGGTGCACCCCAAAAACAAAACCCCACTACCCCACAACAAGGTAGTCAAAACAAAACCACACCCTCCTACTCATCCATCTGCTATAACCCTACCCAAACAAACCCGATAGATACCTCAAACCACACTGGTGCCTAAATCCACAAAGTCAACCCCTTCCTACTCTTCCAAAAACAATTCCCAAACAACCAACCACACCTACACCCAAACCCACATTCACTTCCCATTGTGATCCACTAGTAGGCTCCTATGCCCAAATTTTAACCAACCTCCTGGAGACTTGTCTTATCACATTACCACCACTCCAACCTTACAAACCCCTCAAACCCAAGCCAAAGGGGTTTGATGATACCAAAATTTGTGCATACCATCGTGTGCTAGGGCATGATGTGGAGAACTCGCAAGGCCTTAAAAACCATCATTATCCAATTGTGTCAACCCAAAACCAACTTTGATGACAATGACCTTCGTGATGAGGACCCTACTTCACCTACACCCATTCCCACATTACCAACTCAACAACCATAACCTCCACCCTTACAACTCCTAGAATGACACACAAAATTTGAAATTAATATGGTTCGCATCAAAGAACTTGCCACGCCACCACCCAAATGTCGTTGTGCCCAACTAACCTCATAGGGATTTTCCCCTCTAGTGGGTTTTTTTCCCTTCATGTCATTATACCACTTACCCTACACCCTCTCCATTTGACAATTTTTCTCAAATCAACATGGTACATGTCATTATGCATGCACGAAGGGTAAAGAAAAGGTAGGCGACCCACTAAACAATCCTATACCCAAAGATACCATCTCCTTTACTGTACCTAAAATAACTATTCGTAGCCCCACATACCCCATTTCTAATGGTGTCACACATCGCACCATGCTCAAACAATTACACCAATCTCCCTCAAAATGTCCTTATACGACCTCATCCAAACTTCAAAATCCCATCGTCAAGCCCTCATGGAGGTTCTTCAATCTATCGAGGGTCCCATAATGTAGCCTCTCTCACCAAATTACCACCTTCATTCTCACCTCCCTTGTTCATAGAGTTTCCTCCCTCATCTTCTCGGAGGCAAAGATCGTGCCATATAAAAACGATGACCCGGACCCACCTCTTCATCTCTATCCACATTGATGACATACGGGTGCATTGTGTGATGACTGATGGAGGCATTAGCATTAACATCATTTCATCCCATGCATTTTCTCAAATGTGCATATCTAACAATTGCATGCATAAACATCCGGTCATGTTGTGTTCATTCAATGACGCTATCACCTCCACACTAGGCACTTTGTCATCCTTCATGTTCGTGTGGGTCCCCACACTGTTCCATAATTGTTTTATGTTTTGGAGGGGGAATTCCAATATAACTTGTTTCTTGGTAGACCATGGATCCATGTCATGGGTTGTGTTCCCTCCACTTTGCATTGTTGTGTAAAGTTTGAACATGAAGGACATACTTATACCATTCCAGCTGACCCATCACCTTTCAAAACATGTAACATGCTTTATCGACCCAACGATGTACTCATACCAATCAATCCATCTACTTCCACAACCAATACTACTTCACCTACAACTACACCCACACCTACTAGTACTGCTGCTACTTTTACCGTACATACCTCCTCCATGCCTACCATTGCTATAACCTCCATGGCTGACCCATTAGCTTCCCAATCCATTAACACCACCTCCGCATTGACCTTTGACACATCGTCCATACCAACTACCTACATACCAACCACTAATCCCTTGGAAGGTGTTTTTCAATACCTCACTCTAGGGGAGTACCACCTATATAGTGTCAACACCTTCCTTACTCCACACAAGTATGGAAGCCTTCACCAACACCCTCACTATGATCACCGTATAGGAGAATGCCTCCTTTATGGTTCTCCTCATCTTCATACTACTCTCACCTATGGGGGACTTGATACTACCACTTACACACCTAAACCACCATCACAACCCTGTAAATTTTCTATGGACTTACAATCACTTACCAATCGCCGTTTTGCCCACACCTTCCTACACCATTGTGTGTGGAAGGGTTTTGGTTTTGTCTTTTACGAGTAAGGCCACCATACTGTTATTCCATGTACCACCCGTAAACATGATGACCGTAGTGGTATCGGCTTCCCCAAACCTCTTACCAAACATGCCCGCATTGAACTTATTGAATACCTTAGCCCTCCTCCACCTTCATCTTCATCACTACCTTCACTCGCTCCACCTTCATCGCCACCCTCACCAACGGAGTCAATGGATCATGAATCTATCCCTCCTAAATTTATTTTTTCATAAACACCATTTCCTTGGGGCCTTTGACTTATCAATGCGAAGGTGAGGCCCCTTCCACTCTCCCATTCCTGTATCCTGAGATGATCAACGATGACACACCAACCATTAACATTGTTCAATGTTAGGATGATGAATACATACTCACATACCTTAGTGCAGAAGACTCATATATTCATCGGTCATTACCCTCTGAGATGCAAACCATGTTGAATGAATCAACTATCGAGATCAACATTCATACTCAGGATGACCCGCACATCCTAAAGATTGGAAAATCTTTAGATGCTACTAAACAGAAGCCATCACTTCCTTTCTCCAAGATCATAACCATGCTTTCACCTGGTCTTACGTAGACATGCCTAGATATTGACCCCACCATAGTGATCCACAATATCGTAACCGTTCCCGATGCCAAACCTATCAAACAAAAGATGAGGAAAATGCACCCTCGCATTTCTCTTCTCGTCAAAGAAGAACTTCAGCATCTTCTTTCCGTTTCCTTTATCTTACCCATTGATTATCCTCATTGGATTTCTAACATTTTCCCTGTTACTAAAGCAACAGGGGGACTCCACATTTGCACAAACTTCCATGACCTCCACCTCGCCTGCCTGAAAGATGACTTTCCCTTGCCCGATATTGATCAACTAGTGGACCTTACCATGGGTCACGAGATTCTCTCACTCATGGATGGTTTCTCAGGTTATAACCAATTTTTTCTTGCCCCAGAAGATCAGCATAAGACCACATTCATTACCCCTTGGGGAACCTTTTTCTATCGAGTCATGCCTTTTGGACTTAAAAATGCTTTGGTGCTACATATCGGTGTGTTATGACTTACATCTTCCATGATATTATGCATCGTATATTCAAAGATTACGTGGATGATCTCTTGGCTAAATCTAAATGCCACGCCGAGCACCTCACTGTCCTTAAAACCATTTTAACCACCTCATTAAATATTACATCCACCTTCAACCTAAAAAGTGCATCTTTGGGGTTCTCTCGGAAAACTCCTGGGATTTATTATTTCCTCCGTGGTATAGAAGTTGACCCTGCTAAAGTCAAGGCCATTACGGAAATTCCTCCGCCTACGAACCTCAAACAACTTTATAGCCTACAAGGTAAATTGCAATCCATTCACCATTTCATTTCACAATTATCAAATCGGTGTCAACCATTTTATCATTTGGTTAGTAAGGATGTCTTTTTAAATGGGATGATGATTTTCACAAATCTTTTGAGGCCGTAAACAATACCTTCTCCAACCACCCGTACTCATTCCATTGAAAGACGATCAACCTTTTTACCTATACATATTAGCTACCAATCATTCGTTGGGAGCCATGCTCGCTCATCACAATGAACAACATGGGGAGCAGCGGTTTATTACATAAGCCATACTCTTTTGGATTATGAAGCCTAATACAACCACCTTAAAATCTTTGCTTAGCCTTAGTTTTTGTTGCCACCAAACTCTGCCATTACCTACTCAACCAAAAACCTATGTTGTGACCAACACCAACCCTTTACACTTCATGTATGCCAAACCTTACCAAAATCAACGTGCCACACATTGGCTCATTCTCCTTGCTAACCTAGACCTAGAATTCATCCACCAAAATTCCATTAAGGGCCAGGCTATCACTGACCAATCGGATGATGCACCTATTTCTGGGGACCAACCCTCTAATTTTGACTTTCCTAATGAATCCATTGCTACCCTTTCCCTAGATGAACCCCCTTACCAAATGACATTGTTCTTTGACAGTTCTAAGTGTTAGCATGGGGGTGGAGCTGGTGTTATCCTTGTCCCTCTAGATGGAGAACCCATGCCTTTATCTTTCAAACTAGACTTTGAATGCACCAACAATATTTCCGAGTACGAAGCGCTCATACTAGGTCTCCAGACTACCTATGCCCTCGATGTCAAATCAATCCACATCTTTGGTGATTCACAATTGGTCATAAACCAAGTCAATGGTATGTACTAATGTCATAACGAGATACTTCAAAAGTATAAACATCATGTAGACATACTTTTGACCACCTTTAATCATTACACCCTTCAAACCATCCCACGGTCAACCAACAAATTTGTAAACACCATGGCCTTCTTAGCTTCCCAAATACCCACTTCCCCTACCAATTCCAAAATATTTGTCACTATACAATGCCTCCATTCACCTTCTTATTTACCTCATAATGTTTACTCAATCAGAACTAACACCCCTGACCCGAGTGACATTTGGTATAAACAATACTTCGACTACCTTTCCCTCTCCATCTTACCTCTTGATCTCACCTGTAACAAACAACGTGCCTTCCTTAAGAAGGTCTCCCATTTTTTTATCCTGGGGGGACTCCTCTATAAGCGTGGCTTTGATGGTATTCTCTTACGATGCCTCACAATTTCTGAAATTCCTTATACCATCAAGGAGGTTCATGATGGCATATGTGGAGATCACTTTAGTGGCCTTCTTGTTGCTAAGCATATTCTTCACCTAGGCTATTCTTGGCTGACCCTTAACCATGATTGTTGTGACTATGTCAAATGCTACATGAAATTTCACCAACATTCCAACCTGCATCATACACCCAGTCATGTCTTAAAGGTCACTCATGACCTTTGGCCCTTCTCTCAATGGGGTTTGGATCTTGTCGGAGAAATCAATCCTCATTATTCCCAATGCCATGAATCGATCATAACCGCTACCAAATATTACACAAAATGGGTGGAAGCCATACCGCTTATCTCTATGAAAGCCAAGAAAATATGTGAGTTTATTAACCATTACATCATTTGTTGCTTTCGTGTCCCTCATCGCCTCATCACCGACAATGGAAAAAAATTCAAAAACAAAATAATGTAAAAACTTTGCGACACCTTCAACATTCAGCTTAGTTTCTCCTCACCTTATTACCCTCAAACCAATGGCCAAGCTAAATCCACTAACATAACCCTCAATAAAATTCTCATGAAATTGGTTGACAATACTCGGGAAGGATTGGCATATGCACATTCCTTTTTCTCTATGGTCATACCGCACTAGTATTTGTACTTCCACTGGCTACACCCTTTTCACTGGTCTACGGTATCGAGGCTGTTCTACCTCTCGAAGTCCAAATCCCCTCACTTCACATTTCTCTCCATGACATGCTTACTAATGATGACTTTCATCAGGATTACTTAGCACAACTAGAGTTATTAGATGAATGTCATCTTAACACTTTGGATCACCTTCAAGTTTATCAACAACGTATCAAACGTGCTTATGAAAAATGTGTTCATGAATGAACCTTCCAAGTTGGTGACCTTGTTTTGAAAGAAAATCAACACGTAACCAAAGTAGAAAAAAGTAAACGGGAAAATTCACTCCTAATTGGCTTGGACCATACATCGTAACTCATACCTATGGATCAGGTGCCTATCGTTTGTCCTCGCTTGAGGGTAAACCTAAACCTAAGCCCCTTAATGCATTACATCTTTGACCATTCTATTGTTGACTCATTTTCCTACCTCACCATGTGTCTCTTTACAAGCTCGTCCCTTGAGCGCTATCCACTCCATCCATCTCCCTAACGATTAAACAAGAATCATGTGATTACCCATCACCCTTTTGCCTTATCTTAAATATGTGCACCACGGCTCTACACATGACATGATTCTCATGGATACTTTTCATCTTCTTTTAGATGGGATCCCATGGTCATTCACCCTTTCCTGCTCAACAAGAACCAAATGCTTTGTTATAGTCTCGTCCATGACTTAAAATATTAAAAAAAAAAGATGAATCCTCGGAAGGACATCTTCCAAGAATGGGATCAACTCCTTGAGTCAAAATTCCAATATAAAAGATGAATCCCACAAAAGGACATCTTCCACCTTTAATTTTCACTATGATTAGACTGCTCCCTCGAAGGACAACTATAAAAAGCTCACAACTCTCTACATAGTCTTTCCAAAAAGAGGACTATTTTCTCAAAAATCAAAATTTAGAAGCTTCCCACATCGATCAACTTCGCGAAGACCTCAAGGAGACATATATTCCTCTTGTATAGACTTCCCATATTGATCACTCTATCTACAAAGTCAAAAATAAAATAAAAATAAAAATAAGCTTTTTCATCATGGACTTGTCTATTGTGATCTTCGCTCTACTACCCAAGGCATTCTATTTCCCATTTTATGACCCAATTACCTGCACCTCCTTACCCATTGTCTTTTCACGTCATACCTCAAGGGACCTACTGCACCTATGACATTTGGTGATCATGTGACTATTTGTCACCCTTAGAATTATCAATCATGTAATGTCTTTGGGGTCTTACGTTCACTAGCCTATCTGTAGATGTGTTTCATATGTCTTGATCCTTGCCAATCGGTGGCTTTCTTTCCCCCTCTTATCTTTTCTCTTCTTCATTACCTTTTTATCTTCTTATATAGGACTTGGTCCTCGACGCTTACCATTTGGGGTCATCCTCCCCTTTTGCCATAATCGCCCTCACCTATAACATTTTTACTATCATCTACCCCCACCTATTAAACCCAAACCCACAACATGACCACAAACCTATCAACTTATTTTCATCTTCTTCCCTAGCTTATGGGAGAACTACATTGTTCTGAGGTCCCTTTTCGATGGAACTATGTAGGCAACACTTCCAGGACATGGGGCCCTGGAAGGTTAGCTCAGCCATTCTTTACCCTAACCATTTCCCCACATCTATAACATATACACAATACACAAATGAATTTCAAACCATGGGTTTTCCACTTTTTGTACCCTACCCAACTTAACCAATGTCGGCTACCCTTGACCACTACCAATCTTTTTCCCTAGATAACCGTTGTCGGTTCCCATACACCATCATCGGTTCATCCCGACCGGTGTCGGCTACCTGCGTACTCATTACCCTCTCATACCCCAACTGGACCACTTTACCTTCACTTTTTCCCTACACCTTCTTCAACCTCATCGCATCTGCTTTGTTGAGGCCTCATTATTTTACCCCTACCTTAGCCTTACCAGGTGCCGTGATCTTGATATTTGGACCTAGAGCCTCGCAAGTGACCTTTGACCTCATGTGTTCGCTATACCTTGCGGCCTTCATTACCTATGTTGATTGAGCTAATGACCTTCCTAGCCTATTTTCATGAATTTTTATCCTCGACCCTACCTTTGGTGTACCAAAACATACCTAAACATTCCTACACCTAACCTACATTGTGTTTCTTGACCTCATATTATACCTTGATACCGGATTCACTTCACTCTTGTTTGGATAAACCTATCGACCTTAGATGATGTAGAGTTTGCCTACTCTTCAACTTTGATAGCATGTTGTACTTTATACGTGTGTGTGCGTTTGATTGCTATCTTTGACCCCGACCCATTACCTAGATCACCCGAGTAGACCTTTCACCCTCTTCCTCTACACCCACTTACCTTTTCCTCACATTTACCTTTTATCAAACCACTTACCACTTCAGCTTCTTTCGCCTCATCGATTCTGGTTTGAGGGGAATCACCTTCACCCACACATGGGGCAACCACATCTTATTTTTTTGGCATCGCTTACCAATACAAGCTACACAACAAAAAGGAGCAAAATGTAGACACTAAAATTAGGTCACACTCCCCCTTTGTCCCTCGACATATAAGCCCTCCTTTATTACATCTACCTAGCCATGACCCCCTTCACCCTACTAATATTAATTTAATTAAATTAATGCGTTATCCTCACTATATTTATTATTTAAATATCTTATTTAAATAATATCAACATAAACACTTCACTTATACACCTCACTAAGTTAACTCAAACCAAGACCTATTCTTAGCAAGTTACCATAACTAACTAAGACTTACCCAAACCCTAAAAATCAATGCCTAAACTCCCTCTAACCACATTCTTGCATGCTCAAAAGAAGCTCCCAGTCTAATCTATGGGATAATGACACAAGATCCAAGGAAATCAGGAGGATCTCCCTACATTTAGTAAACCTAGAAAATCACACCTTAACTAACATTGGTTTCCCCTAACCGCCACCGATTAAGCCGGACCATTATTAGTTACCCCTTTTAACCCAAAACAACCTTATTCTCAAGGTTGGAACTTGGACGTTGGAAGTGGGAAGTAACAAAAAAGGTTGATGACCAAGAACAAAATCTCATAGAGATAACGCATCTTCAAAGAGCCAATTCCAGCAAGAACTGACATCCAAGGAAGGAGATTGAGGATCTTCTCTTGCATGTACAGACCATCCCAAATTACATTTTGATCTATCCAAGCAAAAAGGAGTGCACATGCAGCCCATGCATAAGCCCTTCTTAATTTGGTGATGACTTGCAGCCTTCAAACCCATTATCAACACCTCCATCCTTCACACACAGACCTTTAGGAATGAAATCCAAGAAATTGTAATGTCATACTTTCCTGATTATTTCATTGTATCATTATTTTATCACCCATTGTTTATCTTGCTCCCTATTGACCTTCTCCAACATTTTCACCTCCATAGACCCATTAAAACCTCAAAAAAACCTACTCCAGTCACCCATTACCTTGTCCTAACCAACCAAAATCCTTTGTGTAATCACAGGGAGACCAAAACCTTGTTCTGTGACATTCCCGGATATCACAAAGAACCGGCGCCGGTTATATCTAACCACGGTCGGTCACCCCCGACCAAAAGCTCGGTCTCTGTGTTTGCCTACACAACCTTAAATAGAGACCTTACCACCTAATTTTACCTCACCCTCACTTACCTCGTGACCTACCCGAGACTTTATCGGACTCGCAGGTAACCCGAACCAACCATTTGACTTGTGGATTCTATTCTATCTTAGTCATGTTAGATTAGATCTATTTTCTTATTGTGTTTTAAGTGATATACCTAAATCATTTTAAAATAATAATAGGATTTACTTTGTTTACCACATTAATTTATTTAAAATAGTGGACTGATAGCCATCTAGGAAGTATCACGCTTCCCGATTCTAGCTCACGCTAGGAAGTTCATTGCCCATATTTTTTTATTCTTTCTGGTGGTCTTGATTTCATTACGGGTAGTTCCTCCTAGCGAAAGGGAGGTTCTCATGGTCATCTGTGGATTCGAAGTCATACGCGTGCAACAACCCCGTCAACCGACATTTAAATAGGTATTCCTCCTATACCCATTACCCTATCTCTGTTTAAATCAACAATTCAAAGAAATAATCTAAGAAAAAGGTGAAATAGGATATAACCAAATTATTAAATTATTTACATGGGAACATGCTTTTTAGAATAGATTTACAAGGACATATACGTGGTCATTTATAGGATTCAGCAGAATGTAGGTCTAACTACACTATTACAAATTTGGGAATGAGACCACATTGCGGTGGGTCGATCGATGGGTACTGAGAGAGATAGGAAGCTTGAAGATCCATCATCTTGTGGATGGAAGATAGTGGTGGTGGGCATAGGGGTCACCAAGGAGACATGGGATTCTATAGACATGTTATGGATGACTTACAAATATGGATCATTACCTAGTGGTTGTATAGATGTTACGTATGGACCATAGATGATGCAGAGTTGGGGAAAGTAGATATAGAACATTATATCATTGGGATTCAATCATATGTATTAGAGAAATACAAACTTCATAGGTTTAGACTACATTTGGGTTTGACTTAGAACATTCCAGGTGGAGAGTAGTTATATGTGTGAGTATCACAAGAGACGGTGGATTTTGGGCCACATATCCAATCTAATTTTATAAGGGACAATTTTGGATGGGTTTTACCTCGGGTATGGTATGCTTAGTTAGATGTTGTGGATACAAGAGATACAACAAAGTATTACATGGTATGTAGGTTTTATGCTCCTACATATCACCATTCAACATGTATATCTAACATTAGGTATAAGAACAAAAAAGGAGTGCTCTACAATGGAAAGATAAGAAGAGGGGTGGCCAACATGTCTAAGAACATACACCACGGGTATAGGGATAGGGACATGATATATAGGTACATGCTTAGGTATCAATGCATTGAAAATTTGGATAGGGAATGCATGTGAAATTATCGATCGATTTCACCATCGAGGCCACTAATTCCAATTTGAGGAGGAGAAGGAGATGATGATGGGAGTGATGGATGGGGGAATATATGAGAGGAGGATGTTTGGATTCTGATTCCACTACTATTACCTCCAGGTCCTTCAATTTTAGAGTTATAGGTGACAGTCTAGAGGGACAGAGCCATTTAGTAGAGAGACATTGTACTTATCATGAATAATAGATGACATATGCAGCTACAACAAAGGACAACTAAGAGATATCATCTTACATTACAGTGCGCAACAGGTGATAGTAGATAGATATGAAACAATGTGTAGCTGAGGCCACTAGGATGGGAGACCTTTTGTAAGATTTATTGGTTACTACACATGATGTGGACTATTATAGAGCATTATATGAGGTAATTATTCCTTAGGTCTAGAGAGTTATACGGTTAGAGCATAACATTGGTTTCAAGGAGATCAGCGAGATCACATGGGATGTCTAGATTAACTAGATCACTCCAAATCCCACCACTAAGGTGAGGAGGAGAGAGACTAGGAAATCTGGGAGTAGAGGAGATTCAGGGATAACTCAATGTATGATGGATATGTCTATTATGTTTATTGTATATGCTTGATGATGAAGGCATATTATTTTTGTGTAGATGTTGATTGTGGGATTTCGATGTTTATGTCTATATATCACATTCTTTGATGTGGGAATTGTATATGGAAATTTATTAATATATATAGATGATGATGTTTGTATCATGCATTTGTAATTATTCATGGATGGATGCTTATTGTTTCACATTTTCTTATGTTGACTAGATGATATGGTATACATGATAGTGGTGATCATATGATTTATTTTTCTCGTAGTAAGAGATTCTATCCAGATATTTGTATATTTAGAGTAGAATATTTTTCTATTTCATAGTAGAGTTAGCACCATGATTATTGAAAAACCATGATAAGAAACCCATCATGTATGTAAAAACAATAAAAAGATAAACAAGATAAAATAAACCCAATATAAACAAAGAAATGTATACACCAAGGCTATAAATGAACCAATAAGTTAAAAAAAAATTACAATTGTTCAAAAATGAAAATAAAAGACAAAAAGTAAAGAAAACGCAATATACATAGTAATAGTATGCACCATGGCTATGAATAAACCAAGATGTTAACAAAATACTTGTAATTGGTCAAAAACAACAACAATGCAACACAACTTTAAATAAAGACAATTAATTATGCCTATAATGTGTTCTTGGTGAATTTTAAGTAGATTTGAATTCTTCCAAGAAAGGACACATGCATGGGTATTGGATCAAACTAGCAAGTGGGGTTACATGACACTCTTGGTGGATATGGGTTTAAAAAAAAAAATATTATGGGTAAATAGTTTTGAAGGGACTATACCCTGTATACAGAAGGCTCAAAAGCCAGATAACAAAAGAGGTAAAAACAGCCCAAAAAAGAGCAAAATGTCCAACATCAGAGGGCTCAATAGCCAGATAATACAAAATAGTAATAAAACAGGATCAAGATGTACAGTGATCTGAATCAAAAGTAGAAGAGATAAAAAATGAACAAGAGATAACCATCACTGGACATCTTAGCCAAAAGACAGCACCAAAACCGCCAGTCAATAGCAACTTCACAGCCAGTAAACAGCAACAGAACTCTGCATCACTTGATAGCCCAATCAATCTTGGCTTTGATCGTTTGAAGCAAGACAAAGAATGTAATGGCAGTGGCCTGGGAAGGGTCTTTCAAATCTACCTGAGTAATTGTAATATCTATTTTCTCCTTGGAGCCCAAATTTACTCGATATCTTTGTTGAGATCAAATACTATGAACATGTTGTTCGATGAAATTGTAGATACTTTTAAGGGTAGAGAGGATACAGTCATTACGTCCTTTTGCATTTCCAAGTCTGCCATCCAAAGATTGGAGCTTCTTGAAAATTTCAGCAGTGATATCCTCCTCATCATCATTTTGCAGTTTCCTTTTGCCCTTAGCTTTATCCATATCTCTAATAACACTCTTAAGTTCTTGAATTTCCTTTTCCATCTTACCCACTCTGACCAAAAAATCCTCATCCTTAGGCTCCTCCACCGGATTACTAATGTGCAACAGATTCGCGGCAAGCTCCAGGTCTTTATGACTTCTAAGAACCCTCTCGAGAAGTAGGGACCTTTGTTTTCATCTCCTTCCTTTTCTTGCTAGTTGAAGTAGTGTCAAGCTTCCTTTCGGGTAGGGGCGGAATGGAGGCAGGGGGGAGGGGGAGGAATGAAGGTAGAGGGAGGAGTAGAATCCAAATGGGGATAGGCTAAACAATGGCTGTGAATAAGTAGTATTAACCCTTGATGGAGGGGAACTGCCCTAGTGTGATTTTGAACTTCCATAACCGATTTCTCCAAAGAGTTCAACAAGTAATGAGGGAAGTTGATGATGATGTCTCTACGAAAGTGATTAAGAAAGATCAAATTCTTTTGGGGAATAGTGACAAATCACCCCTCTAAAGTAACATACCTTACTACCATCCTTGCGATCTCAGCAAACGGCTCGGGAACAGAGGCAAGCTTGATGCCAGCAGTCACAAATTCAAGATTTTCCCCCTCATCAAGAAACTTCTTAGCTTCTACCTCTCTGTCCACCCACTTGTTAAAGAATTTTGTGCCATCTAGACTAAGCCCAGTGATTTGGGCAATAAGCTCCTCTGATATCTCAACCTTGATGTTGTTGTACTTAACCACGCGATTCCTCCATCCCTGAGCAAATTTAATTGAGAGATCTTGATCAAAACCTTGAATTTTTTCAATGAAGTTCACGAGACCCCCTTTTTGAAGGTAGTTCCAAAGAATTGTATCATTTTTCCAAGCTGGATTATGGGTGGGCTCAGTTTTGCAAGGTGGTCCCCCATTTTTCCTGTGTCTCTACCTGCAACGGTAAAAATTGAAAACTATGCGAGATCAGCCTCAACTCTATTTTTGAATCCCTCCCAATCATGTGAATAGATGTAATTATTAAAATTTACTTTGTAATTATTTAACCACTCCTTAACATCTACCCTATGCCTATTAATGATGATGCTCCAAGTCACGCAAATCTTTGATGATGTCATCACACTTTGTACTTAAAAAGTTGCTCCTTAGCATCATCACTACAACCTTTAGTGATTACGTTCCAAGCCATGTAAATCATTGATGATGTCTTCATTAACTTTAGTGGGAAGAATGTCACCTCTTAGCCAAGTTTGAAAAGTATTATTAACCCCAAAATTTTCCAAATCATCTACCACCCTATTGCCTTCTGGTAGGTATGTTTGATTTCAAAATTTTCAAAACTCTTGCAAATATCAGTAGCTTCAGCAATGAAGTCTCTGATTGACCAACTGGGGGATTTTTTTATTAAGGAGATTGATAATGTTCAGTGAATCACCCTCAATTATAATATTTGAAATATTACAATCTCTGGCTAGCCTTATACCCCAAAGAGCAGCAAGAGCTTCAGAGTAGTGGTTAGTTTGCCTACCCATTTTTCTAGAAAAGGCAGCAACAAAACAACCTCTATGATCTCTAATGACTCCCCCACCTCTAGAATCTCCAGGATTTCCTTTTGAGGCCCCATCAAAATTCAATTTATGCCAAGCACTGGGAGGCTTAATCCATCAGACAGTGGATCTATCAATACTATTATTATTCTTATGCAAAATAGTGCCTATATTCCAAGTAGCCAAAATGTGCTCTTCTTCCTCAGGGTAAAGTCTATTTTTAGGAGGTTTAAATCTTTCAATGTTGTCCTTCACATCAATGATAATTTCTTTGTAGACTTTGTTACATAACTTTCTAGTATTCCTGAAAATGACATCATTACGAGCTTTCCAAACTCACCACATGGTGTGGGGTAAAACTAGTTGCCATAATCTCCTCACCACACAATGTTTGTAAGGAGAGTTCCATTGTTCCCAGGCCTGAAGACAAGTAAGGGGAAAGATCCAATCTTGATTAAATTTTGCAAAAATAAGATGCCAAATTTTGGAAGTGTACTTACAATGAAGAAATAAATGTTTGATGTCTTCTGCTTCTTCCTGACACATGCAGCATCTATTCGGCATGATGAACCCTTTCCTAATGAGATTGTCATTAGTTAGGATCTTGCCTTTAATGATGAGCCACTAGAAAAGTTCACTCTAGGGGTTAGCTCTGGCATCCACAGCTTATGCCACTCAGTATCACTTTCAATAGAGGCAAAGAAAGAATTGTAACCTGATTTAACCAAGTACTCTCCATCAAAAGAATCTTTCCAAATGAGCTCATCCTTATGATTTTGAGGACTGATATGAATGAGGGAGAGATGACTCTGCATAGAAGAGACATCATAGGCTGCACATTATCCTCATCTACTTTTAACTGTTTCCATTTCCTTTTGTTTTCATCCACCTCAATATATCCCTATACTTTGTGCCCATAATTTATAATCAAGCTATCTTTAATGTGACCAAAAGAGGAAAACTAGTTAATATCTAGCCATTTATCAGTCCAAAAATTAATGTCTTGACCATCCCCAAGCTTCCAGCTACATCCCTGAGAGAGAATATGTCTAACGTGGAGAAGATTGTTCTAGAAAATAGAACCATTCGGAAGAGACTGATCAGAAATAAAGGAATTCTTTCTTTGGTTGGAAAGGTATTTGATTTTAACCAACTCTGTCCAAGGCTTGTGTTCTTTTATAAGTCTCCAACCCAACTTTGCAATAAGAGCAACATTCATATGTTTGATTTCTTTGATTCCTAACCCCCCAATCCTCTTTGGTTTACAGACCTGCTCCCAAGCCACTAAATGGTATCTAAACCTGTCTTCAGTACCATGCCATAAAAAGTTCTTTTGAATTTTTTCAATACTATTCAATACTACTACTGGAATGCTGAACATTGACATGATATAAATAGGTAAGTTCTGAAGAGTGCTTTTTATCAATAAACACTTGCCTGCACTTGAAAGTAAAGCTCCTTTCCAACCAGCCAATTTTTTTGGAATCTTTTAATAAGATCATTCCAAACCTCATTAGAAACCTTACAAGTACTCAAAGGGAGTCCTAAATAAGTAGCGGGTAGTGAATTAATAGTGCATCCAAGTATAAGAGCAATCTTTCTTTGCCTTTCTATAGGAGTATTGAAAAAATAGATAGAGCTTTTGTCAAAATTAACTTTTTGCCCCGAGGCTTCCTCATAAAATCTAAGAATAGTTTTGATAGCCTTCACCTCAATTATTGAGGCCATCAGAAGAAGGAGAGTGTCATCAACAAACTACTGGTGTGAGGAAACCTGATTACCAGAAGTAGGTTGAAAGCCCTTTATCATACCAATATTAATAGCTTTTGAGATAGATCTGCTTAAACTATCAGCCATTATAATGAACAGAAAAGGGGAGATTGGATCCCCTTTCCAAATTCCTCTATTGCTGGAAAAAAACCAACTGGTTCCCCATTAACAACCACTGAGAATTAGGAAGAAGAAATGCAAGAATGTATAATTTTCCTGAATTTATTTTGAAAACCAAACTTGGATAAAACCTCATCCATGAATTTCCATGAGACTCTGTCAAATCCTTATGCATGTCTAACTTGATAGCCATCCCTGCTTTTTTACTTTTATCCATTATATGAATTGTTTCATGGACCATAATAACTCCATCCTGAATAATTCTTCCCTGAATGAATCCGCTCTGCTGTTGAGAAATAATCTCCATTAGAATAGGTTCCATCCTAGTGGTTAAAATCTTTGTGATGATCCGATATATTACATTAACCAAAATGATTGGCCTAAAATCTTTGAAATCCTTTGCATCCATATTCTTAGGAGCAAGCACAATATGTGTATTATTTAACTCTTTTATGAGATTTCCAATTCTGTAAAACTCATTAACAACTTTCAACAAATATTCGGAGAAAATTTCCCAACATCTTTGGAAGAAGTTTGTAGAAAAACCATCAGGGCCTGGAGCCTTATCCCCTTCTAGAGAAAAAACAACTTTTTTCAATTCCTCAATGGTGACAGTTTTAGAAAGACTCTTAAACCTCTCAGCAGGTAGTAAATTATTAGGAATAGAGTCTAAGAGAAAGGAGCCACTTGCTTGTTGTAGGAATTATTCTCGGTGAGTAGATTCTTGTAGAATTTGAGGGCTTCTTCTTTGATATGGGTTTAACATTGATCTAATATTGAAATGGGTCATTTCCCCAAGTAAGGATATATGTAAGGAAAAAATGAGAGCTTTCATTTCCCCAAGTAAGCATACATTGTCAAGGTTTGTTTTTCTCTTGCCCCTAAGCAGGATAAATTCTAGGGATAAGTTGATTGATATTCGTTGGATAGTTTAAAAATTACTAGGATACGAGTTAAAAGTTTGATATTGTTGAATTATGTCAATATTCTTGGGATTTTGAATGTTTTTAATTTTAAATGTTCTATTTTTATTTTTTTATTTTTCTAAATGTTTTTGATTTTGAATGTTTTTATTTTTTTGGCTTTTTTGAGATACTCTAGGTGATTTAGGACCCATTCATGGTTGCTTAATAGCATAAGAGATCTTTAAGATCAAGATAAATAGATAATGGGATGAGTGAATATGAATATTAAATGGATGTTTTACATCCTTATTACAAGGAACAAGTGACAAAAACTAGATTGGGATGGAATAATTAGAGGAATAAGATGAAGGACCTACATAAGTGGATGTTTCCAAAAATCCCCTAATATAAAGGGTTGGTATCATTGATTCAAGAATAGAATCTCTTCAAATGAACTGCATTCATTATTTCTTTAATCTCTTTTCCATATTTAATGGATAGCCTATATGCATTAGATCTGTATTTTACAGTAATAATATAGGAACCTAACCAATTAGGTTAAAAAATTTCTTAATTTTCCTTATATTTTGTTCTATTTGTCTTATTTTCTTGTAGAACAAGGTCAAAAATTTCAAATTATCATGGGCTTATCCATTTTTATAGTTTTGAATGAAGTCGATTTTGATATAGTTACAAATGATCCAAGGAATTAAGACATTTCTAATCTAGGAGGTAAAGTTCTACAAAATGTGTTTTTATGTATTCATCATCACTCTTAAAGTCTTTCATGGATATATGGAATGATGGTATCTTGACCTCTATGGTTAACAAAAATTCAGTGCCTTATAGTATGGTAGGATGTGTGATAGGCCCAGAGGGTAGGATAGAGTTGTGTATGCCAATTGTGACCATGTTTGTCAACAATTTTCTCCAAAATGGATTTGATCATTTTATTAGATGCTTCTGTTTGGCCATTGCACTTGGGATAACATAGAGTGAACCATTTGATGTGTGTTTGAAAGTGTTTAGCTAAATATTTTCATTATTATTTTTGAACCATTATTTGTAACAAGGGAGGAAGGGATGCCAAAAAGACAAATGAGATGGTTAAATATAAATTTAGAAATATTAGTACCAGTAACATAAGTAAGAGGCATGACATGTACCCATTTGTTTAAATAATCAATTGCAGGTGATTATGAATGTATTTTCATCGAGGAGGTGGGTTTGATATTTCCTGTTAGATCAAGCCCCCATTGAGAGAAATGATAAGGTTTAGTGATAGGATAAATATCTTGTAATGGTGCATGAATTATATTACCATGTTGCTGACATGCCAAAAAAAATTTAAAAACCTTACAAGAATAAGACTCCATAGTGAGCCAATAATAACCAACACATAAAGTATTTTTAGCTAAAATATTTCCACTTGTGTGTATGCCACATATACTAGCATGTAATTTAACTAGAGTTTGGTTTTCTTCATATTTATTGAGACATCTTGGGTTTGGCGAGAATAGTGTAGCAAAAAAGCACATTGTGATAGGCCTCATTTTTTTGGTAGTTCATATTGTTAGGGAATGTTTTCTCATAGATGAAGTTTTAAATTTCATGATACTAAGGGTTATCAGGACCAAATATTTCACATATCATAGTGGACTTGAGAAAATTGTAATCATGTATCGGGGTGTTTGATGAGATTCATTATGTGTTTAAATTGGATAGAAATCAAGAATGGATCTGATAGCTACCATGCAATATGTTTTTTTTTTTTTGTACATAAGGAACTTGTTCAAATATGATAAGTTGAAAGTAACCTTTTAGGCTATCAACCATGAACTTGTATGGGATAAATTTGTCATCTTTTACTTGATATTCATCGTTGACTTGATTGATGACTAAGAGTGAATATCCATAAACTATCAATTTCTTGAGATTCCATGAAATATCAAATTTCAAACCATATATGAGACCTTCATATTCAGCAACATTTTTGGTATAAGGGAAGCCAATGCGGAAATATTTTGTAATAACATCTCCATCCAGCATGACTAGTATAATTCCTTCTCCCAACTCATGAATATTGAAAGATCCATCAAAATATAGAGTCCAAGAGGGAATTGCATCAACATATAAGATTGATTCATCCAAATATATAAAGTGCAAAATTTATAAATTTGGTAGTGGTGATGCAACAAGATGATTGGCTAGAGGTTTTCCTTTGATGTCTTTTTATTCACAAATTTATATCAAACTCACTAAGTAGAACAACCCATCTATACATTCTTCCAGTTAGTATAGGTTTGGATAATAGATACTTGAGTGGATCTATTTTTGTGATAGCATTAGTTGTATAATTAAGAAGATAATGATGTATCTTTTGAAATGTGAAATCCACAGCTAAGCATACATTTAAAACCTGTCAATACTTGATTTCATGATCAATCAAGGTCCTGCTGAGATAGTAAACAACTTGTTCTTATCCTTGATCATTGTGTTGGGATAACAATGCTCATATTTCACATTATGTGGTTAATGTATATAAAAGCATTAGTTTTTATGGAATAGGAAGCATGAGAACCAAATTATTTTGTAGGTATTATTTCAAATTCGAGAAAGAATATTTATAGTCTTAATTTCATTTTAACTATACATCTTTCTTAAGTAACTAATTAAAGTGATGGTACTTGTTTTCTAGTTGTGATATTAACCATATGATGAATAGTATATTTCCTTAAAGACCTTGTAATTTTCAAAAAAATTTGGAGGAGGAATTTCCATGATGGATTTTACCTTTACGAAGTCAACTTCAATACCTCATTGTAAGACAATGAAACCTAGGAGTTTTCCCAAAGTCACACCAAACACATATTTCTTTGAATTAAGCCAAACCTTATATTCACATAATATTTCAAAGAAGCACCTTCAAATTATGGGATGATCAAATCTTTTTTTTTTTTTACTTTTCTAAGATATCATCTACATAGTCTTCTATAATGTCATGTAGTATGTTGTGGAAGATGACTGCCATGGCTCTTTGATAAGTGGCTCCTACATTAAGGAAAAAAGGTTTGACCTTGTAATAAAACATGCCCCATGGTATAGTGAATGCTACTTTTGTTTAATATTCTTCAGTAATTATGATTTAATTATAAATAAAATAACCATCCATTAAGGAGATAATTTTATGTCCTTTCATGGAATCAACGATCATGTAAAAATTTGGTAATAGGAAGTCATCTTTCAGACATGATTTATTTATATCATGGAAGTTGATACAGATTATGATACCTAAGTTCTTCTTTAGTGACTAGTATAATGTTTGATATCCACTATGACTAATAAATGGTTCTAATGAAACTTGTTTCTAAGAGTTTTTGTAGTTCTACTTTGATGAGCAATGTAACTTTAGGATGCATTTTTTTGAGTTTTTGTTTAACAATATTTTCTTGATTGGACCATGACATGATGAAATAAAAGAGATGGATCTAATCCTAGAATATCCTTGTATGTATATGAAAATACATCATGGAAATTAATAAGGAGTTATGTAAATGCTTATATTTCTAAATCTATTAAGCTTAAATCAAGTTGTAAGAGCTTAGGATGCTCACTTATACCAATGTTGATGCTAATAGTGTCTTTTACTAGAATTTTTGATGTGTATTTTTCTTGAAAATGTGTTGTGGGTATATGTAGATCATTTTATTGATATTATGTAATATTTGAAATAGATTTCACTCTCTCTCTAGCACCTCAAAAATATTTTCACTATGAGATATGTCCTTTTGTTTTTACTGTAATTTTTCGTTTTTCTTTTTATATTTTTCTTTATTTTTTTTCACTAGGGTATTCAATTTCTTCACCATAATAAGAAACTACATTTAGGTCAATATTGAATCCATTCTTATGATTTGCAAGGGAATAGGGTCTTGAGTCCCAAGGATTTCTTTGATGGCTTCATTGTTTTGAAATATATTCATAGCTATGTGATTTTTTTATCTTTATTAATGAGGAAACGGTACACACTTTCAAATTTAGTGATATGGATGGAAATGTATTTGAATAAAAGGTACTAGCTAAGTCATCAAAGAGGTTATATGAAACATGTCTCATTGTTTGAGTCGATATCCTTACCATTAGTCATTACATCAAATATTAGCATCATTTTTTAAAACATTTTGAAACCTAAGCCATGGTGATAGAGATTTCCTATGTAATCAACCGATCAATACGACGTTGGTAATTTTTCCAAGTCCTTTACCCTTCCACTACATATTTATCACAATTTTATGTAATTTACTATAGTCAAGAGATTCATAACATGCAGCTACCCAATATTCATATAACCAAGATCCCATAAAACCTTGAATGTGTTCATTCTCTAGATATCCAAATTGTTTCCAATTATATGTACAAATATTACAAATGGGATCTTCCTTGAGATGGGGAGAATTGGGATTACCATAGGTTCATGCTAATAAATTTAATTTCCCAATATAAAAGGTATTCTAGATTTCATATGC
Organism: Taxus wallichiana var. yunnanensis; assembly: GCA_018340775.1. Classification (NCBI taxonomy): domain Eukaryota; kingdom Viridiplantae; phylum Streptophyta; class Pinopsida; order Cupressales; family Taxaceae; genus Taxus; species Taxus wallichiana. Next base: position 94,275,905 of record CM031239.1, on the reverse strand, counting down.
GTCAATACCTTTGTCAATAATTTTAATTTTGGGTAGAGAATTGGATGTAGAAGGTTGAAGTTTCGAAATGATCTCTGGATCTATGCATTTTTTATCTATGAAGGGAATGATACAACGAGATGTAGATATATCCTCAAAAGGAAAGTAATTCAAAATCCTATATCTCCCCTATAGGATCTTATAATATTCACATCAATTTTTATCAGCAAGTAGAGTAAATTCTTTACCTTCGTAAGAAATTTATGCATTGATGGAAGGTGGAAGGTATAACTTTCATAGAGTGAATCTAGGGATGAACCAGTAGAATATTATAGGAAGTTTCAACATTAACAACATGATAGAAGGTGTCCAATGTTTGAGGCCCAACCTTTATGGATAACATGATAGTTCCCAAAGATTATCTCTCACTATTATCATAACCATGAATAGTAATGATATTAGTTCCTATACTTTCTTGATTATGACCAAGGCATCTTAACAATTTCATGGAACATATATTCAATGTGGCTCCATTATCAATAAAAAAATCTTGGTTTAATGATGGGTGATGAATGCTTTGATATAGAATAAAATTATTTTGAATGTTTGGATTCAAAAGGTCATGAGGACCAAATGAAATAATTGGACTACTTGGTGATAGATTGGCAATTAAGGCTTGAAACTGCTAACTATTGATATCCTTAGGAAAATGTACCTCTAAATCACACAAGTAAGGGTTTCCTAAAGTAATGGTGATGAATTTAGTAAGACCATGAGGGATATCTGTGCATTTTCTTCTCCATTTGTTTGATAAAATGGTGTGAGCTAGAAGAAGACTTAGTATTGGATTTTTTGGATCAACGATAGGTTAAGGACTAGGTGTTGGAGGTATAGGTGATGTAGATTGTATATTGGCTAAAATTACCTAAATATCTTTCTATCATGTTTCCACCACATAAGTATGAGTATTTATTTTTATGGTGGATACATAATGAACTGTTTGATAAATTAAGGAAATAATGGAACTAAATCAACATTGTTGGAAGATTGTCCCTTATCTTGAGATTTATCATTTGTATCATGTTTTAGAAATGGATCCTTAAACACCTTTAGTCTCTCATTTGGTGTGTTATTATTTTATTTTCTATTTCAATATCTCCATGATCAATTAAATATTGAATGTAATGGAAGAGTATTATATAACAATTAGTAGAATGACCATTGATGTGGTGATACTCATAATATTTTGATTCTTTATACCATGTGGGTTTTGGTTTCCCCTCTTCAAGGGCATTATGATTGGATAGGTTACCATATTGGAAATTGATAATAGGCGAATGAAACTAGAAATATTTTCTCTAAGAGGTGTGAATTTTCATTATCTTACTTCACGAGGGAGTTGTGTCTTTGTTAGAATTACGATTGGTTGGTTGCTTCACTTAGTTGTTTTTATGGTTGAATTTACACATTTTGAACATAGAGAGTATCATGACTCCATCATTTACAACATTTGAAATTTAATTAAATAATTTTGATTCATCTTGATGTTGCTAATTTTCTTTATTGGATTAATCTTTTAAATGATTTTTATTAGACGCTTGGAAAATAGATCCCTTTCTATTTGTACTCCATTTTGAACGTTTTGTAGAAGTTTGTTAGGAAACTTATTTGCATTTGGAATTATAGCTCCATATTAATATTTGGAATAAAAATCTTACTAATTTTTTTTGGGTATAGAATAAGGAAACCGGCTTGCAATACCTCTCCATATTTGAAGAAATGAGGTGAATGTTTCCTTACTCCTTTGTTTATTATTACAAAGGTCCATCATACCTACTTTTTAATATAGATTGAAGGATAATTTTTAACCAAATTCCCTTATAAGTTAGCGAAGGTTGATACTAATCCTTTTGAGAGGTGGAAAAACTAATCTAGAGCTAGTCCTCCTTAAAATTTTGGGAAAAGTTGTAAGAGATAAATTTTATTGTAGGCTACCTCTTAGAACTCCATGAATAATTATTTAACATGTTACCTTGCATCATTCTTTCCTTTATACTAGTTTTATTTATGGGTTTTTAAGGATTTAAGTAATGGTATATGTAACATTTCTTTGTCAAATGGATAGGGGAAAAGTTCTTCAAAATTGAATTGTTTCATTTTCTTTTGCATCCCCATTATTGTTTCTTTCATTATTTTTCATTATTGATAAAATGAAGAGTTTGTAATAGGAATGTACACTATTTTTATGATTCATGAATGGGTTAGAAATTTTCTTAATATCCCTTGAAACTAATTATGCTAAAATTTAAATACACTAGCTCAACCTAATGTAAGTTTTTAGTAAATAAAATGAATAATGGAATACTAAAATAATACCCAAGAAAAGTAAGCTAGAAAATATGAAACCCTAATGTTAAAATAAGGTTAGAAGATCCTTAGATTATTCATAGAGGTTGTTGGACTATGTCGTAGTGGTGACTGGTTGAATAGAGATAGAATATTGTTGCACAAGAGATATGAAAATTACATATCGATTGATTTGGTTGGATTGGGGTGCTTAGAGAGGGATATGGGAACCCGTGGGGGCCCAAGTCTGAGTTCTAGGCACCTAGTCTATAGAAATTCTCGAACTTGATTATGATATGGTCGCTAGGTGTCTGCACTTCTTCACTTCTTGTCGCATGTATGTTGCTAAACTTCATTGGATGTCACTATAAACCTACAATGGATAAATCACATGCAAAACCCCAAGCAAAGCATCAAAACCCTAAAAATAAAGATGCATATGAAGGGTTCAGACTATCCTCAGCTACCAAATTGATGGACTTATCACTGAGCACTACATCTCAAACCCAATGTAGTTCTAGGTGTGTGTGTGGAATTGTTCCTAGGTTTCTCTTGTGTCATTCGCACTTATGAGTAGCAAGAAAGTAAATAGAGGTAGAATTTAAATAGTGTATGCATGGAAAAAATAAGCTCCCCTCCTATGAAGTGTGATGCAAATGAACCAACCTTTTATGCCTTGTGATGGATCTAGATAGATGCAAATATAGTTATGGTGATAGTAGATACTTAGTGCTTGGTCCTTATTATGATCACATAACTTTCTATTTATATTATTCCCATGCTTAAATTTCATAATTAACCTTGAAAAGGATTAATACTAAAAAGATAAGACACTAAAATAGATAGAATGGACCCGAAAAGTGTGACCAAAGTATGAGGACTAGGGAACCCCAAGGGGATGAGGGTGCACAAATGCTTGGCATTCTCGGCTGGGCACCCAAGTCTAGAAAGAGTAAAATAGAACTATAAAAATACATACTAGGCCAATAAATGTGCAAGACTGAAATTAGAAATAGAAATCAACATAAGATGGCCAAATATATGGGTTAATTAATAATTTTCTTACTTAGGAACCATGCAAATAGTATTATGCAATCGAGACTAAATAATGACTCAAAGTGTGTGATTTTGTGTCTACATTTTCCCCCACTTTATGTTGGTGAGTAGAATTCTCGGTAACATAAAGTACATAGAGATGTGTACCAAATATCCATGTAGATTGATGTAGAAAGTGTTTTGAGGGATTATAAAAAGTGTGAAGTGATAAAAATATGGAGCATTGACTAAAGATTCCAAATAAATGTAAAAGGTGATGGAAATGAACATAGGGCTAAAACGCATGTGTATATGCCAATGTGTTTGATGTACCTATTGTTGATTTCAATGTGTTTGATGTTTTTGTTTAGGTTTTGATGTCTTACTTCCCATATGAATTGACCTACGAAAGAGAATATGATCAAGTAGTCAAATATGCATGTATATGTACAAAAAGCATGTAAAGAATTATGCAAAAAAATGCTGAAAATTTTAAAAAGGAACATGTGCACCTAATCCACGATGAGGGAAAGAGTGTAGAAAAGATCTTGTCAATGAAGTATGATTTTTGGGTGATCTCAAGCTACTAGATTAAGAATTATAGGGAGGAAAGTCTAATTTATCTTGAAGTAGTATAGAGAGGAAGGTGCGGTGTTATCCTCTAACTTTTAACTACTTCTGGAATAAAACACCACCGTAGATGATGTATACTAACACATGTGTTAAGGAAAAAAATTCCATGTAAAACTTATTGTGTATACATCTGTACCTTTGTGCTAACCACAATCTTTGTATAGTTTCCCCCTAGTTATAGGCACTCTAGGAAAGGCATCGCTATGTGATGGAAAAAATATGAAAATTATACAGTACCAGTACTTTGTTGTGATGTCTATACTTTGTGTAGACCATTGTATGGGGTGACTGTCTTGCCCAAATGATGCCCCCTCTTTGGGGGCACATGCGACATCACTTTGTAGGATTATGTGGCCCAAAAAAAAACCATTAAAACTATGCCTGCAGGGGAAGGGATGTTCTTAGTAGAAACCAAAGCACATGAAAACAAGTGGCTCGGAGATAATTGATAGCACGAAAAATCAGCATGTAGAAGACAAGTGTGAGAAACTAAGCCAATGTGTAAGCACAAAATGTAAACACCCAAGAAGACAATGTAGACTGCAAAAATTGGTTTGCAAACATGGGAAACCACCCATGGTGTCACAAGATAATAAAGGATGATGAATCCAAAAGCATACAAGTGTATACACAAAACAAAGGAAAAATCCCGCAAATAATGGCATAGAATGATAAGCAAAGTATAAGAAATATAATAGATAAACATGGAAACAAGTAGCCATACATAATCAATGTTGCACATGAAGAACCCATTAGCATGTTAGAAAACATAAAAAGTATGTCAATGCATGTATAAGTTGATAAATTAAAGTGATAAGTACAAAATGAAACAATAACCCCCTGTAGTGGATGAAATTGGATGTCTCAGGATCCATTGTGGGAGCTGGTACTAGGTAATGCACCAAACATTCATGCTGCATGTAATGGCCCTATATAGTCTATGATCGCAACTAGAAAGAAAGTGAATGTGCATGTGTGTATGATAAAGATAAATGAAATACAAGATATATATCTAGTATGTGTAATAAAATGAACATGTAACAAGTATATGTAAGCAAGAGTAGATACAACCAAGATATTCGGTATGTTTTGGATGGATAGAATGGAATGCGAGTGAATGATAGGAGCCACATTCCCCACAAGTGAATGAAATTTTATGCGGTGAGGTTCATTTATTATTCCCGACTAATGGTCAAGAATGAACTATAAACAAGAGTACATCATATGGAAATGGTTAAACTATGTGTTGTACTTACCATGATAAATTGAATGTGTAATGATGATATGTGACCTAGAGATGAGGTGTGAGAATGTGTGATGATTTAGCCTAAAATGTATATCACATCAAGATAACAGAATAAGTGATGATGTAGCATAAAGCATATATCACTAAAGGACTTAGTCATTTTAGACTATGAATGAAGTCACACTAAGGGATAAAATGGAAAAGTGACCAGGTATAGTTATGGATAATGTTAGGCTATGGAATCTTGTGGCTCAAGAAAGCATATTCCAAGGCATCATTATTATTATCATAACCGGATAAGGATTCAAGTTTGTTATGGGCTAGCTCATTGGTACTTCCATGCTAAGGATACTCAATTAAGGAAAGACATGATGACATTTGGCATGTTTTGTGGGTAATGATGATTTGGTTAGGGGATATTCCTTCCATTTTCTCTCTTATGTATTGATTTTCATGACACCTAAGAAGTAGATAGTAAGATGAGATAGATAGAATGTAATGTGAAAATTTGTAAGCTTTGTAATGAAGTTACTATGGAAGCATGTTGAGACTCTGTTGTTGTATGATCTCCATTCATGGAATCTTTAATATATCATTGGCTACTGTAATGTGATGAATATATAGATAATGAAGAGGTTCTAAATATCTATGTTATGGTCTTGATCTATACATTTTCTTTCATGTTTATGGATCCAAACCCTTGTGTTCTTAGTAATGCTCATGGATGAGATCTTATTATTCCTTATTATAGTGATGTTCACATCTATAGTATGGTGCATTTATACTTAGATCTAGTCTCCTTATTTCTATCTTAGAATGCATATAATCATATTTATGCATTGTCTCTCTCTAATGGTGATGAACATTCTTGTAAAGCTCATATAAAGGAGGGGCTTGCTGCTACGTGTGACTCGGGTGAGCTCCCAGTCAAGCTGGGTGATATGCCAATGTGTTTGGGGTTTGAAGAGAAGTTAGAGGTGAATAGAGACTACATTTTGGTTCCATTATCAAGACCTCTTTTGAAGCTTTGTTACAAGAATGGTGAGGGATGGAAGAACGCTTGACCTTGGACTATGTGGAAACTTGGCTTAGAAACATAAAGGATGAGTTTTCTCATAGATTCAACATTGGACCTGAGTTTGATCCACATAAATGGGTAGAGGAGCACATGTATAATGATATATATGAGACCTTCTTTTTTACTTTCATGGAGCTGTATGAGTGGTTATCAATGTATGCACTGAAGAGAAGTTGGTTCTATCGACCTCATGTGTGGACTCAAGAAGACTATTAAAGGCTTCATGATGTTGATCTGGTATGGACTCGTGTTGTTTATCATTAGTGGAGAGGTGTGTTGATGAGTTACACGTTGGAGTACATAGTTTCCACTTATTCTTTCCCAGAGGTTGCTGAGTTTGAGTTCTTGTGAGAACCTAGAGGATATTTCTTACATGCCTTACCTTTAGCCATCAAGATCTTGATCATGACCCTAAGTTTAGAAGCATTTCCTATGGCTAGCTAAACTCCCACTAGGCACGGGGCACGAAGTAGGTGTGGAAGGAGATGGCGGATCTTACGATGGAAATGGAGAGAGAGGAAATACAACTCAAGTATAATGAGGCTTGAGAGAGGGAGTTGGTAAGACAACATGAGATTACAAGAGTAAATGGATCTATGGAGGCAGATGTTACGGGAAGGATTTGAGGTTCATGTGGAGGATGTGGAACCTATGTAGTCTGTGCTACCCCATCTTGGAAAATGTGGGAGAACCCCTCAACTTCATGACGAGATCTCTTTGGATGGAGGAATAAGAAGGTCTGTAAGCATGTATTTGAACCCACCAAATAACCTGAAACTTGTGCTTAGTTTTCCAAGTCATGACAAAGGTATTGCTAGTTTAGTTAATATTGATAAACAAGAAGCATCAAATGCTTACCATTTTCCCTTGAGTTCTATGGCCATGTTTTGCATATGTTTCCTGTATTTGGTAGTAACCTATCTGGCACATCATTTCAATAAGGTTTGGGTGCATAGAATGTGGGTATCATGTCTAGGGAGTAGTTCCACTTCATAAAACCATGGGAGCTTAGTTTAGCTCAATGGTGGGTACACAAAGTAGCACCACTTCAAGCCCTGTACCTACTACAGGAGGAGGATCTTGGTGGATCAAGAAGTTCCAAAATGAGTGGATCAAGTGGATTTGGTGGTGGAAACACGGGGAATTAAAGGTTCTAGACCTGAAGACAAGGACCACAACCCCAACAACATGTGTTCTATGAGATGTCACTCCATTTTCCAGATTACAAGGGTGTTGAGGATGTTACAGAAATGTGTACACAAGTGTGAATTTCTATGGTGCGTGAAGGGGATCACTACCCCGGAGTGGAAGGAAAATCAATTTACAATGACATTGTAGGGGTGTGCTTATATCTGGTACCAGAAGTATGACCCACATCAGATGGTGGTGGATTATACTGTGCTATGTGATGTGTTCCCGGCAAAATTTCACATTCCTTATTTTGAGCAAAATAGCATCAGTACATTGAAGGAGATACAAAAAGGTATGATAGAGAGTGTGTGGGAGTATGACACACATTTTAAGACCCTCTTATCTAATATATCTTATGGCATCCATCCTTTGTAGCATGCTCAGTGGTTTTTCTGAGGATTGATAACACCTTTCATGAGGGTGCTTTACATAAGACTTTCACAAACCCATTACGCGAGAGGCCTTGGAGGCTTTTTGCATGATGAGGCCATCAAAAGTGTTGACACTGAGTGAGTCCCTTTTTGGAAGCTCAGATTAATTCCATGGAAAATAAACTTGAGAATTTATCTACAAATTAAACACATGAGACTCACAGTAGTGGACTTTGGTGTACATGGATTGTGAAGTAGAAGGACATACAAAATATAGTTTCCCTTGGAATTTGGTGCACCATGGATTGGACTACGAGATCTATCATGGGGAGCATGATCTAAGTAGATTCCCATTGCTACAATGCACATGCTCCATAAGAATGTGTCATGTTATTATAAGATTTGTACATCTACCACCCATGATACTAAGGACTGTAGGTTGATAGACTAGATCCATGATGTCATTGACATTGGTGTGTGCCAGACCAACATTGCAAGTGGTTCCAAGGATGAGGTTGTAACTATGAAGGGTGCACAAGATGGTGGTGGAAGAGGATGAGGCTTTCATGAGGATTTAGAGGTCATAATGGTTTTGTTGGAAGGAGAAGAGGTGACTTCTCCTTCCCCTATGGAACTTTTTTTAACTACAGATCTATAGAGCATTATAAGCACAAATGCCTAGACTTGTTGTAATGCTCATGGTGTGGAAAGAAGCATAAGTACAAAGAGTTCCCAGATTTTATAGTCACATGCTTCAAAATCAAAAAAAGTAGGATAAGGGTGTGGGGATGGTGAGTGTAAAGCACGTTGAGCCATTGTACATCCCTAAGGTGATGTCTAATATAGAGTTGGAGCCTATTTTGGTAACCACTCACGCTTAAGGCTGCACACGTGAGGGAAATGCCAAAGTAGAATCCTACTATTACAAGAGAGGAGGTACTACATGGGAAATACCTAATCCTACCTACCAAAAGGAGGTGTATCAAGAGACTATGGAGGTGATTAGGAGTCTATGCAAGGAGAGATTCAGTGTTTGAAGGAATAGTCATGGAAGTTAGAGAAAGCAAAAGAACTCTAAACTCCTTAAGGACATAGATGATATTAAGGAGGTGTGTAAGATGTTGTGTCAGGGAGAACATCATTCCCATGTTAGGAGAATGGTTGAGAGAAAAATTTTCCATGCATTGGAGGTGAGTGTGAAAGGAAGATCCTACATGCTAACTTACCCCCTCATAGTTTGGACTATGACAAAGGAGATTACACTAAATGTGGTAGTGGATGGATGGATCTTAAGTAATATTTTGATTAACATGGGTGCAAAGTTAATGTTCTCACCCTAGATGCATGGAATTAGATGGGGAGACCACCATTACAGCCATCTTCAAATGTGTTGTATATGGAAAATAGAACTAAGGCTACTCCCCTTGGAGTTTTGAAGAACACTTCAATATCTATTCAGGAGTCAAGTTCACTAGGGAATTTGAATTCTTGGTGCTTTTCGAGGTAATATAGCTTCCCAGCATTACTTGGGCACCCTTGGTGTTATGAAAACAATGTTGACTTGCACTTCAACAAAGGCTACATCAATTTTGAGAACAAAGAGGAGTGTGTGATCATTCCATTAACTAATGATGGATTTTGTACCCTATGTGGAACCATTGGGAGAAGAATATTTAAACAAGATATATGTACACACCATCAAGGACCCAAGTTTTCCAACCATCAAAGGAGGGATTCATTTAGTGGGATGATGCATAGTCTATGAGTGATACCACCAATGTTTCTTGTGATAATTGGGCACATGGCACATATGAGTTGATTGGGAGAGAAATGAAGGGTAATGTGACTCAGTGGTTAGGGCGTGCATTTGGTTAGGCACCTAGGAGGAAGATAATTACCAAGCTATATTGGAGAAGGTAACCTTGATACCTTTTTATGTGTAATGGAGATGCATTGGACCTATGAGATAGAGTAGAGGAATATGCTTGTTTATACCTTGCATGGAATAGCTACACATTGGTGGATGACACATCGTGATAATCTTCTGGAGTGGCATGAGGTAAGGGTCATGTTCTCCATTAGATTTCTCAGAAGTAACGCACCCACTAAGATACATGACTATGATGGGAGGGGATCCACCTCATGCCATGTTCAAGAATGTGAGAGGACCTAGAGGAAAGGCTCGAAGCTTTACCCCTTCCTTTTGGGTGCACAAGTTCTATTCCACCTTGTAGGGTTACACGTGTGCATGGTATGTTTATTTAGAGTTGTGAGAGACAAAAAATTGGCAAGAGTTAACAACATGTATTGTTCAAACCTTTGAGTACTTATCTTCTAAACCATTAGTAAATGAGGCCTTGTAGGTGATCAAGCACCTTACATTAGGAGATAGTGCCAAGGAGGAGGACATTGTTATTGAATTATTGGGAGAACCTTGATATGGGGGTGTGCCTTGAAGAAGAGGAACCAAAGAAGTGTAGTTTGAGCACGCTTGCCTAGAGAAGGAAAAGGGTAAGTTGGTATATGTGATTAATGATGAGGAATTGGAAAAATTAGATGTTGATCATACGAAAGGTACATGTAAAGTCTTAGACAATGTAGATGAGAAGGCACACACCTACCATGAGCCCTTAAAAATGAATAAGGTCAACATTGGTATGAAGAGAAAACCTAAGGAAGCCATTATTGGAGATTATTGTCAATCAGGAAGTGTCAAAGATTATTGAGCTATTGCATGACTTCCAGGACTTGTTTCACATGGGTACCATGAGTTAAAAGGGGTCCATCACTCTCTTGGAGAAATGTGGATCAAGCTAAAGGAAGGGGCACACTAATGGTCAAGAAAAGAGGCCCTATAGGATGAATCCTAACTTACATGTGAAAGTGAAGGAAGAAATTGACAAGATGTTGGAGTCTAGGATTATTGAGGCCATTGAGGAATCTGAATGGGTTAGCCCCATGGTAATCAATATTAAGAAGGATGGAAGGATACATATATGTGTAGACTATAGAGATTTGAATGTTTCTTGTGTTATAGATCCATTTCCAATGCCCTTTATTGAAGAGATTCTAGGAGTTGTAGGGCGAGATCTATTCTTTCATAGATGGATTTTGGGTTATCACCAGTAAGGATTGTGAAGGAAGACCAGAGAAAATGACTTTCACCACTAAATGGGGAAGTTTTTATTACACAGTTATGTCATTTGGGCTAAAGAATGTGCTTGTTATCTTTTCGCACATCGTAGTACAAGCATTTCAGGATTTCATTCACAAGTTTCTTCAAGTCTACCTAGATGATTGGATGGTGTATGGGCTAGTGAAGGATCATTGTGACAATCTGAGGATGATGTTTGAGAGGTGTAGGAAATTGAGCATCTCTCTCAATATTAAGAAGTGTATTTTCACCACTCCTTTTGGCATGCTACTTGGTCATATCATTTGCAAAGAAGGGTTGTTGGTGGATCCTACCAAGGTTTTGTAATTTTGGGCTTAAAGGAACCCACCAATCAGAGCATAGTACATGGTTTCTAGGGCATATGGGGTACTACAAAAATTCATTAGGGGTATGCCAAAATTTCCACACCATTAGAGGAGTTGTTGAAGCATAAAGGAACATTTCATTGGGTGAGGCACAATAGGTGGCATTTGACACTTTGAAGGAAAAACTTACTACTACGCCCATCCTACACTTTCCCTCGTGGGGTAAGCCATTTCATGTACACATGGATGCTTCAGGTATGGTGATTGGAGCAGTGTTAGCACAACCTGGAGAGGGAATTGTTGATCACCCCTTATGTTTTTCCAATAGGAAGCTAACTCTGGCTAAATAAATTATACTACCACAGAGCGTGAAGCATTTTCCATGATCTACACGCTGCATAAATTTAGACAATATTTTTGGCAACACCTTTTATCTTCTACACAGACCATATGGATTTGAATTATTTGGTAAACAAGCCCATTTTACAAGGGCATATGTTTTGGGTATTATTGTTTCAGGAGTTTGAATTTATGGTTGTGGTAAAACCGGGAAGAGTAATTTAGGACCTTGATCATTTGTCAAGGATTAATTTAGGTGAGGATGCACAGAGCATTAAGGACATAATGTCAAGATGCTCAATTATTCAGACTACACAATGTGCACCCCTGATTTTAGAAGACATTTTATCTTTTTGTGAATGGGTGTGGTGCCCAAAGGAATGAAGAGCATAGAGAAGAAACAACTTTCCATTCACATGTCACACCCTACATGTTGATTAGTGGAGACTTGTATAAACTAGGTTGGGATGAAATTTTATGCCGGTGTGTACTTGAACATGAGCATGAGATATTATGGAGGAAGCTCATGGTGGTATTACAAGTGGACATTATGTTGGAGGGCCACCACGTGCAAAGGTTTTAATGGTTGGCTTATGGTGGGAGACATTATATAAGGATTGCACGTAGTATGCAAAAGGTTGTGATCATTATCAGCACCTTGGAAATCCTAGGCATCATGATGAAATGCCTTTGAGACCAATTTCTAGTGCGAACCATTCGAGAAGTGGGAAATTGACTTTGTAGGCCCAATTTCCCACCATGTGTACGATAGGACAGGTTTGTGTTATGTTATTACTTGTACTAATTATCTTACAAGGTGGGAAGTGACACCTACGAAATATTGTACCATATCTACAACAAAAATATTTCTATGGGAGAACATAATAACTAGGTATGGATGTCCATTGAGCTTAACAAGTGATAGGGGCACACACTTCTTGAATGAAATTGTTTGGATATTGTTAGCTGAATTTATGGTGGCACATCACAAGACCACACCCTATCACCCATAAGCCAATGGGACTGCTGAGGCCTTTAACAAAATTTTGAGTCACACATTGACCAAGATTTGTGATGTGGGAAGAAAATATTGGGATGAAAAAGTCTCTATGTTATGTTATGGTCATATCGGACCACTTACAAGAGGTTGAACAAAGCAACACCCTTTCAGTTGGTGTTTGGCATGGAGGTAGTATTACCCATTGAATTCATGTTACCTTCTCTACATATTACACATGCAGGAGGATTAGTTGACAAACAAGTGCTTGAGGAATGTATTGACAGATTGATGCAATTGGATGAGAGGTGAGCCATTTCTCACTGAGTTAGAAAATGGAAAATCTAGGAGAAGGCATGACATGATAGGCATATCAAGAATAAGAAGCTTGAGGTGGGGAAGATGGTTCTCTTGTATGATTCAAAGTTTTACGCCACCTAGGAAGTTTAAAGTCCATTGGTTGGGACCATACATTATCACATATATACTTGATTCATGGCACTTTCCAGTTAGAAGCACTAAATGGCACATGGTTTCCCAGTTTCTTTAATAGGGAGTAGGTTGAAGCCCTACTATAAATAAGTCTTCTGGTGTTTGTAAATAAGGTAGTAGTGCCAATTAGCTTAGGATTTCCTTCTGCATTTTATTTTGTATGTGTTTCCTTTCCTCATCATTTTGCTTTGTCTTTTTATCTTTGGTGTTGTTTTGCACATTGGTGCACTAGTAGCTAATTACATTATAAGTGATTCCATGTGCAGAGGACCATGCATACTTTTAGTGTGGGGTGGACTAGGAAGATATGTTTTGGATATGGTTGAAAAATTATTTGTGAAGATAAATGTTGGAGAACTCATTCTTGGGATGATGAGTGCAAAAGGTAGAAGATCAAGTGGTATGGTGTATAAGGTGTTCAAGTTTGATGTGGGTATAAAGGTGTCTTGGGGAAGAAACAAATGAATTGAGAAAAGACCATGTAGAAAGGGGAAAAATGATTACGTAGTGCAACATGAGGTAGGTGGCACCATGGGGAACTACTTGGTGGATAACATACAGAGGTTATGTACTTCAGCATGGTGAGGCACGTGAAGGAGGTCTGTGGTAGTAAAGTAGTGTTGGCACTAAAAGGTTATGACTGTGGTGTGAGGAGGGAAGTCACGAAGTTAACTTAAGTAAAAAGTGTTTTATTAAAAAGAGACATTAAGACACGTGGTCGGAGGAACTTTAAGGTGTTGAAAAAGTATAAATAGAGGGTAAAGGTAGTCATTTCAACTACTTTCCTTAGAGAAATTTTTTTTCTCTCCCAGCTTAAAGTGTGATGAGGGTTTTGAGAAGAAAGTGAGGTACTTGTCACAAACCAATCGAAGTTTCTATGAGAGTGTGGTGTGATCTTGTGGTATAAAAGAAGGAAAGAAGATAACAAAGAGCAGGAAGGGTTGCATGAGAGAGAAGCATGGAAGTTTCCACATTCGGGTAGATGAAGGAAAAGTTAGAAAGCACCTAGGGCATGAAAGAGTGAAAGAGAAAAATAGAAATGGCACCCAAGAAACCTCAAACAAAGAGACCGAGAGGTGGAGAAGGAGGAACCCATTGAGGTATACTCGGAGATGCAATACCCCGGGTGTGATTAAGACCAAAAATGGAGTTGAATGTTTACATGTGTAAGATCAATGAATATAACCACCGAATGAGTGAAACATGAGAAGTTGATGTGGGAGGATTTAGTTTCAAACACTCCCATAGTAGACAAGCTTAGAAACCCTAAGGTTGATGACTCGATACAACAAGAATTACATAAAACTAGAGTCCTAGCTATATGGGAGCTTCCATTCTTTGCAAAACCTACCCCACTTTTTAGGTGGTTGATGTCACAGTACACAAGGAATTATTCTACTTTTGGGAAGAAGAATGAGGATTATAGGCCATTTTATTAGAATAGTAACAGGCCTACGAAACACTAGTGAGAATATGGCACTTGATTTATGTGCCACTACAAAAATTGAAGAGTTAGAAAAACAATTGAACTATGAGAAAGGGGAAGGGCTCAAGGTGATTGTGGATCTTCTAGACCCAGCTTTAAGAGTCACTTCCCAACTCATTAGTTGCAAGTTGGGAGCATCAAAAGATGGATGAAATCAATAGGATTCTTGTATGTGGCCTACAGAGTGTCCAAAAGGGCACATTACAATTTTGTAGAGTTTATTACAAACAACATTATTGAGGAGGCATGTAAGTGTAGAATGAGGTTGGCGTAAAGATCACATGGGGATCCATACTTTTATTAATCATATTCTAGGAAATTGGTGTCCCATATGGGCTAGATGGAAACATATGGGTTCACCCACTAACACACTCATCTCCTATAGTACAGTTTGTGAAATTCACTTGTGATGGGACCATCTCGAGCACCTACAAGGCATGGGAAAACTTATGGTATGAATGGTTGCATGAGGCCTTTGAGAATGAATGGTATCCCCATGAACTACCATGAGTTTTTGGAGACCAGTCAAATTCATGGTCACACAAAATTTCTTCTTAGCAAGATTTATGATGGCCAAAGGAGAGATGGGGTCATGGTGTAAGCTCCCATTCACATTCACTACTAGATACTTGAAGTACTCCATCAACCAATTAAAGGATGTGTACAAAGCTGACCTTTGATGCAGATAAAGTGGATGTTGATGTCCATACCCTTCACGCTACATATAAGTATGGTACCCGACCCACATATGTCGAGGTTTTGGAGTCAGATTTCCTAGACTTGCACCCATGAAGTCAATGTCACCATCAAAGGCTATGTCCATTGAGTATTTGTGTAGTTGCACCCAAGACTAAAGGGGTATTGAAGTGGAGATTATAGACTCCCCCTTTCCAAAACCACGAGAGGTGCCAATCCCACCAATGAAAGTAGTACATGGTGAAGAAGAAGAAGAAGAAGAAGAATGGGTTGGGGAGTTGGAAACCTCCAAGAAGAGGAAGTATTACACATGTCACAATGGTAACAAGGGCATGAGTACTTCACAAAAGGTAGCATACCGAGGCTTTATAGTCATAGAGTGCAAGGGAGAGGAGGAGTAGGAGGAAGAGGAAAATAGAAAAAGAAAAGGGTACATGATGTATCAAGTTCCATGTTAGGCTTAGAAGAGAGGAGTAGACCACACTTCTTTTAGGGAGGAGCTAGAGGTAGAGCTTGAGGAGCAAGAGAAGAGAAGGGCCAAAGAAAAGGCCAAGGCATTAGGAGAGGCATGCACAAAAGAAAAGGAACATGTTTATAGAAGGGCTTAAAAATATTCTAGTGCATGAAGATTTTCCAATCCAAACCACCAACACATAGAGAAAGAGAAGGGGGACTCCTTTTTCATAAAGGAGGACAAGGGGTTCACCCGAGATCAAAGAAGCAAATGATCAAAGCACAAGGAAACAAGGAGAAAGTGGACACCCATGTCTCCTCATATGGATTTTGTGGATGATCCCAAAAATGTGTTGTGCACATAATATTTCAAGGTACACTCCCCCAGAGAAGCTACATAGTTGGGATCTTATGGATGAGGAAGGAGGCATGCCCAAAACTAGAAAAATGCTAAGCTAGAACTTGCATTTCCACTCTAAGAACCTAAATTTGAGGTCAATGATCATGTGATCGAGACCATTCATTTGAAGAATAAGGGAGGAGAGACATATAAAGTGGTGGATCCTAGCCACCTAATGGATGAGAAGGCATGCAACATGCTTCAAAATATGTCCTTGGAGGTGATTTGACACAACTTGGATGTAGGGGCCACTATTTAGACCTTAGTCACGGTGAAGAAGGAAAAAGAAAAGGAAGTAGAAATATTGCACCAAGGACTAAAGGGCGAAGTAGGTGCAAACCAAGGAGGCCTATGATCAAGTTGGCACCCTCATTTAAAGGAATTTTGGGAAATGTCTGGCTGTGTAAGCCAAGATAGATAGATTATGGGGATGAGATGGAGTATCTCAGGACCTTATAGGGATGTTGCTTACAAATGTCAAGGATGGCATGAGACCAACAACTACAGAGCTCACCAAGGAAAAAAAAAAGAAAAAAATCACCGTTGAATATTGATCACTGAGTTAGAGGATTTACTTACCCAACTCAAGGAAGAAAACACATTGGCAGATAGGGGCTTTAATAACTGCAGGAAGTGTGAGCCAATCATTGATGTGTGAGTGAAAGAGAGAGGAGTGCTCTTAAATCCTTGTAGGAGAATATCCCTACTAATAAGTCTGAAGTGCACACGTAGTTGATTTTGATACCACAACTTAGAAAGATAAGATAAAAACAAAGCATGAGAAAATGGATTACAAGATTGGCAAGCTCTAAGATTCCATCACTAAGTGGATGGATGAGTTCAAAGGTATCTACACATAGCTATTGGTGGCTATAAATGAGCTCAAGGGGAAAGTGGAGGAATTCACCCTAGATCAAGTGCCCAACATTGTAGGGGAAGTGTCAGGAAGGCATTAGTAGAGTTGAAGGCATGGGGAAATTGAAGGATGAAATAGATGTAGAGTTCCCTGAACTCTTCCAGTCAAGCGTTTAGTGGTTGAACCATGCAAAAAATTTTCCTTGATATATTTTTGTCATCAAAATTTTTTTTGAGGGGATGCAGAGGATTGATGTGGGCGTAAATCGCATTAGTGTGGGGTGATGTTGAGCCCCTAAAATGACCAAGTACCTAGGGCATGAAGGAATGTGGCATAGGAACAAGGCACAGAGGCACATGTAAAGTAGCTTTTGGGGATGCGCAAGGGCTCATGCCTAGGTAGGATGGATCAGGACTTAGTCATTTTAGACTATGAATGAAGTCACACTAAGGGAGAAATGGAAAAGTGACCAAGTATAGTTATGGATAATATTAGGCTATGGAGGCTTGCACGGCTCAAGAAAGCATATTCCAAGGCATCATTATGGTTATCATAACCGGATAAGGAGTTGAGGTTGTTATGGGCTAGCTGGCACTTGCATGCTAAGGATACTCGATTAGGGAAAGACATGATGACATTTGGCATGTTTTGTGGGTAATGATGATTTGGTTAGGGAGATTCCTTCCATGTTCTCTCTTATGTATTGATTTGCATGACACCTTGAGAAAGTAGATAGTAAGATGAGATAGATAGAATGTAATGTGAAATTGTAAGCTCTATGTAATGAAGTTACTATGGAAGCATGTTGAGACTCTGTTTTTGTATGATCTCCATTCATGGAATCTTTAATGTATCATTGGCTACTTATAATGTGATGAATATATAGATAATGAAGAGGTTTTGAATATCTGTGTTATGGTCTTGATATGTACATTTTTCTTTCATGTTTATGGATCCAAACCCTTGTGTTCTTAGTAATGCTCATGGCTGAGATCTTATTCTTCCTTGTTATAGTGATGTTCACATCTATAGTATGGTGCATTTATACTTAGATATAGTCTCCTTATTTTTGTCTTAGAATGAATACAATCATATTTATGCATTGTCTCTCTCTAATGGTGATGAACATTCTTATATAAAGGAGGGGATCTACTCTAGCATGCGCCTCGGGTGAGATCCCAGTCAAGGATGGGTGATATGCCAATGTGTTTGGGGTTTGAAGAGAAGTTAGAGGTGAATAGAGACTACATTTGAATGGGGGTAAAGATAATTGTAATTCCCCCAAGGATGTAATGGTGAAGATGATCATGTGACACTATCTAAAATTTCATCGGTTTCATGGTCAAATCCTACTGAAGAGGAATAAAATATGTGATAATAAATGGAATGATTTAGATCATACAAAGAACCATTGCGATATAAGGTATAAAATCTCATTGTGTACTCTTCATCAATGAAGGGTATTGGTAGATAGTCATGTGCATACTAACGAGAAATATTTAGAGAATAAGTAGCATATGAGTAATTAGCAATAGAAACATTTTCAAATGGCATAGGGAACATGATAGAAGTGTGTTTTATGTCTAAAGTACTACCAATATATTCAAGCCAATATTTCCCAAGTTTCAATGGAGAAGTGTGAGGGGCACGTGCTATGAAGACTATCAAATGAAACACGCAAAGACCATAGGAAGTTGTAATGTGACAATAATCATGGTAAATGTGAAGTGAGTGAATTGGTGGTAAAATAATGTTAAGTGTCAAGCCAACCCTAGTCATTCCCTCATATGTACAAATAATATCTAAACAAGTATGATTGACTAGAATATGATGCCAAAAAGATTTATTAATCAATAGTGTGCATGTGAAAGGTGTGGGTGGAGATGCATATTGGTCAAGGGAGGGTGAAACAATGTCTAAGGTGTTGAAATAACCTTGATAAAATATCATAGCGTTGGTGGAAGGAGGGGTACTAAATTTTTATTTTCCTGGGACATGGTACATCAACCACAAAGGTGAAATTGAAATAGGATTCATCTACATTGATATGAGTAAATTTAAGTTTTCCTAATACTTCATCAGTAAGTTCAACGACATCGAATTTTTCATTAGAATCATCTGTGCTAGCATTATCATATTTTTTAGCCTTGTCAAGTATATTTATAGGAGTTGCATTAGGTCGAGGAGTATGAGGAGTTGCAATAAATGGAGTAGTAGTGGTCATCAAAGTAGATATGGTGGGTGAGATAATCATCGTAGTATGTTTAGAAATAGTCGAATACTTGGAATGGTACAGTGAAGTGCTAGATTGACCAATTTTGTATGTGTAAATGTTACTATATGGAATACAATGTGTAGGAGGGATAGACACAGTAGTAACAAGGTTTATGCGATAAAATTTGAAAGGTTCAGGATCTACAAAAATAGTATGTTCATAGCCTTCATGTAAGAATTTAACACATTGGTGGACAATAGGTGGGATCGCTTTCATTGTCTAAAATAAATTTAATTTAAATGAGGCGTTGATAACATATGAGTGAGTGAGGACGGTCTTAGGCCTGACCTAGATATGCAGTGAAATGGTCCCTAGATGTGTGAGTGGTAGATTCATAACCCGAATAAGAGTATATTTCTTAGAAATTAGGTTATCATTAATACCCAATTGCTTAAGAAGGGAATGAGCACATAGGTTGACAACTGACCTATTATCAATATGTACACAATTGATGTAAGTGGTGATAATAATGATGGCAAGAATAAGAAAGGGCACACATGGATTATTTTTAACAAAAGATAATATATCCTCATGAGTGAATGACATAACATGTGGTAGATTTTTGATATCTTGAATTAGGCATGTGAAGTCCATTGTAGAGTTATCACTTAGGATATGAATGACACAAAGGGATTCTTCTAATGTTTGATGATATTCTAGTGCATTACATAATAATTCATAGAGGGAAATCTTAGATGGTGTATTTTTGAGTTGTTCAATGATATCATAGCCCTTAGGAGGATCTGAAGGATATAAGGAAGTGATAGGTGGAGGAAGAGAAGTGGGTGGAGTTGTGGGAGGACAAGTAAGTCAAGTAGTTACTATATTGATAGAAGGATCAACCTTATGCATAACGAAACAAGGAGGATGACGAGTAAAAACTTGCATGAAATCAACAATAGTAGTAACTATACCAAAGAGTTTAGTTGGTGTGAAATAAGGATAAGATTATTGATTCATGACTTGATAAGGAGAAGAAACATTTAGAATAAATGGTTTGATCATTTAGGTTCACCAAAATGATTATGCTAAAATTTAAATACATTTTCCTAATCTAATACACATTTGCATTAAATAAAATGAATAATGGAATTCTAAAATAATACCTAAGAAAACTAATCTAGAAAATATGAAACCCTAATGTATAAATAGGGTAAAAATAGCATTAGATGATTTGTGAGGTTGGTAGATTGTGTCGCAATGGATATCAGTTGAACATAAATAGAATATCGTCACGCATGAGCTCGAAAATTAAAGATCGAGGTGATTTATCTAGACTGGGGTGCCTAGAGAGGGATGGGGGTGCCAATCGACACCCTTGTCTACAAAAATGATAGGAAATTGATTATGGTATGGTCTCTAGGTGTCTAGACTTCACTTCTTTTTCATGTATTTCATTGAACTTCAATGTATGTCACTATAAACTTGCAATGGATAAATCACCTGCAAAACCCTAAGCAAAGCATCAAAACCCTAAAAAAGAAAGATGCATATGAAGGGGTCGACTGTCCTTAGCTACCAAATTGATGGACTTGTCATTGAGCATTACACTACATATCATACCCAATATAGTTCTAGGTGTGTTTGTGTGTGTGGAATTTTTCCCTAGGTTAATCTTGTGCTAGTCACACTTTGTGAGTAGTGAGAAAATGATTAGATGTAGAATGTAAATAATGAATGCATGGAAATAATAGACTCCCCTTCCTATGAAGTGTGATGTAGATGAATCATCCTTTTTTGCTGTGTGATGGAGCTAGATGGATGCAAATGTAGCTATAGATTCCTTTAATGGATGTAACCTTAGGTGGTGATAGTATATGCTTAGTGTCTGGTCCCTTATTATGATCACATAACTTTATATTTATATTATTCCGTGGCTTGAATTTCATAATTAACCTCGAAAAGGATGAATACCAAAAAGATAAGATGTTGAAATGCCTAGAATGGACCCAAAAAGTGTTACCAAATTATAAAGAGGACTCGGGCACCCAGAGAGGACAAGGGCACCTAATGTTGGCATCTGACTGGTGCCCAAGTCTCAGTAAAGGGTAAAACTGAAGTATAAAGATAGACTTGGCCAATAAAGGTGCAAGACTGAAAGTACAACTAGAAAGCAATATAAGATGGCAAAAAGACATGGGTTAATTAGTACCTTTCTTACTTAAGAACCATGAAAATAGTAGTATATAATCGAGACAAGATAATGACTCAAAGTGCGTGATTTTTGTATATAGAAACTATATAAGCCATATTAGAAATTTAATTTTTCATCTCTTGAATTTTGGCGAATAACGGTTAGTTTTATGTCTTCGTTGAAGTACTAGATTTTTCTTTATTTTTACTAGATTTAGGTTTATCTATAAGATGTTTCAAATTTTCATCACCGAAATCCAAAGGTAGTTTAGCTCCCATTTCTAGGAGACGAAGAATAAATTGATGTTTGTTTTTTCTTAAAATTTCATCAATTTGTCAGTTAATATTTTGAAATATCAGGTTGTTTGATGTCTTCCTCTTCATCATAACTATCTATGTCAAAAGGATTTTTGTAATTTTTCCAAAGATGTCATAGTGTTTGGTTTAATTTTCCACCATTTTGTACTAAAAAGGGTAAAAAATTAAAGTAAGAGATGATATGTGATATTGATGAATCTGATTTGTAAAGATTGATCTTATATGAATTCGGATATGAGTAATTTTCTTATACTAAGAATAAAGTGAATATTTGAAAACTATAGGAATTTGGGTAGGTTTTTTTGAGTTTAGAGTTTGTTTAGACTGATTGGGATTTTCTTACCTTTGAATAAAGTGAATATTCAAAAGATAAGTTTTTTATTTGATTAGATAGGATTGAGTTTAAGTTTGATCAGACTAATTGGGATTTTCTTAACTTTGAATAAAGTGAATATTCAAAATATAAGACTTTGATTGATAGGATTGATATGCTTAAATTTGGATAAAGTGAATATCCAAAGTATAGGACTTTTTATTGATAGGATTTGATATGCTTAAATTTGGATAAAGTGAATATCCAAAAGATAATACTTTGATAGGATGATTTTCATTTGATCATTTACCTTGATTGGATTTGAATAAATTTTGATTTTGAATTTGAAATTAGAAGGGATGAGACTCTTTTTTTTATAACGGGTTTCGATTTAATTAAACTTTGATAGTACGAGATGTGGAACATAAGTTTTTTTAAACTAAAAATCTAAATAGTAACAAAATATAGGATTGTATTTTTGTAAAACTAATTTTAAGAACGATTTAAAATAAAAATCTAAATAGTAAAAAAGATAGGATTGTTTTTATAATTGATTTTCATGAAATGTTTAGATAATATTTTTATAATTGATTTTCAAGTTGGATTGAATTTGGATAATATGAGATGTGGAACATAAACTGTTTTAAACTAACAATTTAAATAGTAATGGAAATGGTTGGCCCTAATTTTTTAGGTTACCTAAAGGTTTTGGATAATTATTCACCCACCAACACTTGTTTGAGTGAGTACACACATCAAAAAAATCGACGGCGTACTATACCCATTAATTAATTAATAATGTGGAAATTATAACAAAAACTTTTGGTTTTCCTCATGGGTGATACTACTTAATCAAGATGTGGCACTACCCATTTCATTGGCTAGTCCTCTCAATGTGCCAACTACTTTTGCATTCTGTGGTACTCTTTAGAATGATTTTTAGGGATTAAGAAAAGTACTTCCCACAGATTAATATGAGGGTTTAAACCCTTATCCAAACCTATAATGCCAATTTTTGTATAGTTTACTAAAAATTTAGAAAGTCTTATTTTATTTGTCGAAGGAAACATGCATGCAAGGTGTTAATAGTTTTTTACTTGACTTAGTAAGATCTCTAAATGATGTGATCATGAATAAAACTGATTATTAGTTTTCCTACAAACACAATTTTGAAGACAATAAAAACAAAAGATTACAGTCATTTATGATTTTTAAGAGCGTAAAAAAGCATACATGGATTTTGATTGAAATGAAACACAAACACAGATTAACAAAGATTTATGATGTAAGAAATGTTATAACTAATTATCCTACAAATTAGATTATGAAACACATAGAAAATAGTAGAACAATAAAAATGAAGATGTTGTAAAATTGAAAAACAAGATGAAAATTTACCACGAGAATACTAGCGCACCTACTAGAATGCTAGCACAACCAAGAGAATGTTAGCATATGAAATTCAACACTAGCGCACAAAAAGAGATGATAGCATAAATAATTGAATAGTAGTTTAGATACTTGAACGGTAATGCATATACTTGAAAGGTAGGAAGATACTTGAATGGTAACATAAGTAATAAGACGGTAGCCTAGATACTTGAATGGTAACATAATTAATAAGACGGTAGCCTAGATACTTGAATTGTAACATAAATACTTAATCAATAGAAAAAGTATTTGAATGGTAGCACAAGAAATAAAATGGTGCCGTAAATTATTATACTATAGTACATGTAACTCGAAGCTACACAAAAAAACTATAAACATGACTAAATTAACTGATTTTTAAAATATTCTCGTAATTTACTTGATGAAAAGCTCAAAAATTGGTCGGTGAGACTAAAAAAACAAGAACACAAAAACAACATAAATTTCACAAAAAAGATGAATTTATGAAATTAAATGGGGTTTGTCCCACCTAGTGTGTCAGAAATGTATACAAGACAAATACTACAAAATAGAAAGAAACAAAGAAAATAAAATAAAACCATATCTTCCTCTGTATCTCCTTGAAACCTCGGATGAGACTTCTGAAGCTTGGAATGAAGCACTGAGCTTGTCAAATATCTTTATCAAATTTTTTTTTGGATGCTCCAAAGATGTTCCAAACGAAAGTAGATTTTATCTACAAGAAAATTAATTGAATGAATAATTTGATTGTTTATTCATGATCAATTGGATAGTGTAATAGTGTGTGATATTTAATGATAATCCTATACAATGACAATGCATATTTCAAAGCTTCTAAAGATGATAATTGGATAAAAATGAGTGATTATTTATAGATGAGGGAAGAGAATCCTAAATCCTTTATTTTTGTGATTAACTTGTCTGATCTGAAGTTAACTAAAGCATGATTGAATTGTTTAATTGAGTTTCCAATATAATTGAGGAGTTGAACTATTATTTTGAGCTTGCATGGATGAGTTATTTTTGAGTTTGCAAAGGTGGCACATGATTTTGTATATTTAGAATTAAATATTAATTGCATGTCTTTTTTTATTCACCCAAAAATTGACGTGACTTTTAGCTTTTGGAATTGATTTTATTTAATTTTGGAATGCTATAATTTTGGGGACAATGTCGTAAAATTTCGTTAAAGGTCATAAAATAGTGGAATATAGGAAAAGTGGTTGAAAGTGTTCGTAAATAGTCATAACATATTGTGGAGTAATTAAGGGTAGATTTTAGAGGTTTATAAAGGATAATGCAATATTTTAGGGTGTCTACACCCACCTATTCCATGATTAGGTGGCCTAAAACCCACTTAATAAAGGATCAACCACATTAAACCTTCCCAAACAAATAGGAAAAATTAAATCATAAAAAGTAACTTAAACGAGTAGTTAAGATAGATAAATCCAGTTTAATTTAAATGAAGACAAGTGAACCAAAACCGACAAAAAAATTAATATACATGCTAAGAGGATAAATTTCATGTCTCCATCCTTAGTCAACAACATAATAACACAAGGAAAAAATAGATCAAGGCAATAGATTTGGCCTAAACACCTATTGTGCATCTTAGAGGTGTAACCCATAAATCATATGTTCATTGGTTTCGAAACCTAAAGCCTGCACACTCAATTCACACATCATACCTACTTTATGTCAAAAACTAAATAAAATGATACTAAACATGTCAAAATCATCCAATCAAGCATATGCATCATCATTACAACAATTGTCCATGATATATCCAAAATATAATCCAAGTAAATATTGAACCAACAATATCCATAACATCACATATAAATCACAAAATAATGATAAAAGAAATGAATTGGAATTCTATGCCATATACATCATCCTGCCAAGACAAGTTAGCAACTAAGCGCTAATATGACGAAAAGAATCATAATAATGTCTAAAACAACAATTGTAATAGTATTGTATCCAATGTATCCATGTATATGTTACAATGAGTTGGCATGAAAATAAAGAAGTAATTTGGTGGGCACTACATATCACCACTCAAAATATTATCTAAGAAATATTATTTTTATTGGAATGAGGAAGCAACTAAGAAATTTGAGGCACTAAAGATGGTCATGAGTACTATTATAGTTTTGGCTACCCCGGATTTCTCAAAAACCTTCATTGTTGAATATGAAACTTCAAGGTGTGGCATAGGTGAAATATTAATGAAATAGGGTCACCCGTTGCATTTTAGATCTTTCAACTCAATGGTAAGAACCTATGAAAACCCACTTATGAGAAGTAAATGATGGCTACTCTTTATGCAATCAAATAATGGATATCGTATCCCATGGGGCATAAATTTATAGAAACAAAATCACACACATACTACTATTTTACTATGTCATAAATAATGTGTTTATATGCATGTATTTTCTATAAGAAAATTATTCATTGGTGGCACAATACTTTTTCTATCCACTTGTTTTTATTGTTTACATGGTCATTCTATCTCACATATGTCATTTCTATATTGAGTTCCATCGGATCATAGGGATCCCTATTTGTGCGGATTTTCACATATGTCGTCATTTATCCTAGGACACCAATGCCCATTTTGGACAATATCACCCAGTGCTCCTATAATTTTTTTGTTCTCTTGTCCTCTTTATTTTTCCAATTATTTTGACATTTGTGGTTGGCCTTTCTAGTTTTCTAATCCTTATCTTGAGCTCATATTCAGTCTTTTGTGTCAAAATTCAAATAAGAGATCCAGATATATACACAACATAAACTCTATTACTCAAGATGGAAATTATAAGGGAATACTATACTACCATTATAAGGGACTACAATTTTGGGTTGCATACACTACATAGGAAGGGGAAGTGTTCAATTTCATATCACACATTTGTATAGTATCTAGCCATATCCCACTATCTTGGCATCATTTACGAAAGGGAAACCTAAAGACACTATTTCACACACAAGAAAAAATAACTACATGGAGTATGGAATGTATTGCAGTGCTCTATCTTAAGTTCACTTTATGGGTGACCATCGCGGTCAATCCAACTTCACATATTATATTTTTCATTATAATTTGATGTGTTTATGAGCTTGTGTAGGTAGCTAGGGTTTTCTTGTAGGTTACATGCACCCTTGATGATCAAAGAGAGAATATTAGGTGACTGACAAAAAATGATAGTGAAACCATAGCGACAAAGAAGAATTTTTTTGAGCTTTTGCACAATCACCAACATCTAGGCACCCTTTTCCAAAGGGGGTTCCCGCGTCTGGTATTATTCTTAGGTTCCTAATTTTATAGAGAGCATTTTTGACATTATTTTCATCCTCTCCAATAATTTATAGTTCTCATATTAGTGTCATAATACACATGAATCAGCTAAGTATTTAATCTCCTCCATTTACATATAGTTCTTCATTGTTTGAGTGCTTAGCATTTATATGTTCATTGTATCTTATCATATCAATTACTCTACAATTAGATTTAAATAAATTTTTAATAAATCATTTGGTGAACCCACTCTTATTTTAATTTATTTCCTAGGATCCCACAAAATCCTCATATCTAAAATGAGATCCTCATCCCCTAAGCATAATATGACCGATAGATGTCTACAACCCTTTTTGATTATGATGCTGTAAAATCTGAAATTTTTGACCTATATTACAATCCTAAATGTGATTATTTTGTTGTTCAACAACTTCTTGATTTTCAAAACACTCTTCCTATGATCCATGGCACTCCTAACATTTGCTTATTTTCCCTAGCCATAATTTTACTTCCTATTTTCCCTCATCTTCCATAGTATCCCATGTTTTTGCACCTTATTCTACTCCTATTATAGCACATGATAATACTACTATAAATTATTTTCTTGATCATGCTCTTGCTTGTGACAATATGGATACCAATAATGTTACTTCTAATGTTGAAAATGTAAATTTGCATGATGTCATTTCTCTTAGTAGTCAAGATGAATGAAAATTTGTATCTCATAATCTTCCTCCTTCTGAAAATGTTTCCAATGAATGCAATGATAAATCTGATATTATTACTCCTACTACTTCTTTATATGTTGACGATAGTCTTGATGAAATAATTTATTGTGAAAATATGAATGATATTGATTTCTATTATGATTTTAATCATGAACATGTTAATGATGATGTTATTTATCTTGATATTGTTGAATGTGAATTTACTACTCCTACTTATGAAATTATTTCTCACGATGGTTCTAATCCTACCACTAGTACACCACTCATTCTATCTTCTAAGTCTACATCTAGAATTCCCATAGAACCTCCACGTTCTTCTCCTCCTCTTCCACCTCCTCCTCCCACTATTACACCTCTCATTCTATCTCTTGATTCTACCTCTATCATACCCATAGAGCCTCTATTTTCTTCTCCTCATCTTCCACTACCTTCTCCCCTTCCACATCCACTCCTCCTCACATTCCTATGATCACTCATAATGGAAATGTCCAACCTCTGAATATGGCTCTCACTTCACCAACAATTTCTTCATATGA
This sequence comes from Taxus wallichiana var. yunnanensis, assembly GCA_018340775.1. Taxonomy (NCBI): domain Eukaryota; kingdom Viridiplantae; phylum Streptophyta; class Pinopsida; order Cupressales; family Taxaceae; genus Taxus; species Taxus wallichiana. The sequence goes on along the minus strand of CM031239.1, from coordinate 94,247,804 downwards.
AATTTATCCACTCATGCATGTTTTTGCACTTTGCAATCTCAATTTCATACACTCACCCTTGAAATTAAATCCTATTATGCTTCCATTGACAATAATTATCTGCATGGAAATCATATTCCTAAAAATATTCATAATTACACATTCCCAAAGGACTTCATCATGCCTAAATTCTCATGTTTTGATGGCACTGAAATCCTTATTTATATCTCAAGCATTATCATTCATCCATGTATACTTATTATAATGATTTCTTATTACTCATAGCATTTCATCAAGGACTTGATAATCATGCTCTCCATGGTATACTCATTATTATGGATCCATTAACACTTATTATAATATGGAGGATGGTTTTATTAGATAATTTATTTCTAATAATGGTCCTAAAGTCACATATAAACACTTTACTTCTTTACATCACATAAATAATGAACCCATCATAGATTACATTTTATGCTTCAATTCTTACATGCATCGAGTTATTATTTCATCCCATTGATTTAGAAAATAAATTTAAATTTTCTCATGGCTTCATTTCTTTTTGAAATAAAAACTATAATATGATACTTATGAATATTTTACTCTCTTATGTTATAAATTCATTTATTTAAAACAATATCTAATTACTACATATATTATACAACCCTCTTCTAATTATTCTCCTCATCCATCCAGTAAGCTCCCTCCACGATTCCCATCTCCACCTCCGCATAAGAGGATTCCTTCCCCTCCATCTCTTTGGGATTCACCTAATTATTATTAATCTCCCATCCATTAAATATTACAATTATCACACAATACAAAGCCACATGATGTTCTACACACCTTACTTGATAAGTAGCTCGTCCATTTACCTTCTACTTAGCATCATCTACTTTACCACTTACACCGCAAGCATGGCCATCCTTTATATAATTTCTATCGCATCAATGGTCATCATGATAATAACTTATATGCTCTCCATGACTGCTTACAATAATTAGAAAAAAATTGTGTCATTTATTTTGGCTCTCATTCTCATGAACCCTCTCTTCCTCCTATTCCACATAATCATGCTTCCATCATTGTTCACTTGTCTTCTTCACCTCCATCTAAAATTTTCATCCATTTACATCCCAATGTCATTATCCATCTATGTCCTCCATCCAATACACCTATAGTTGCATTCTCTCATCCTTCACAAATGGCTATAGTACCTCAAAGGCTTCCTAAGCCCCTTTTGTCTCTACTTCCTCCCACCACACCTTCTATTCTTGGTTCTATTTCATCTAGCATCCAATTTAGCACTTATTCTCAAACTTTTTTGCTTCACATGCTCCATCTATGCCTTACAAGCCTCTTAACGATGCAGGATCTTCACTCCTAGATGTGGATTTTTGTATCTAGTCAAATTTTGGATCTTGTAGGTCTTAGAAGTGTCATTAGAGGGTTATAGTTTTTATTAAGTGGTATTTGTAGTCTTGGGCAATTCAAAATTTTAGTTTGGATCTTTCCCTATTTGAAAATTTGAATCTTCTTGCAGCCAATTTTGGCCTTATAAGTGGTGTAAGGAATTTCCGGCATGTTGTAGGTTGTTTTAGTCAAGTTTTGTTAGTGGAGCCTCCTTTTGTGGTGTAATGGGTGTAATAAGCTCTTGAAAGTTTCATGTAAAGTCTTAATGGAAAGATAAACCTCCATATGACCTCTTTAAGGGGTAACTATAATGTATACTAGAGGTTACATTTTGGTAAGTAGTTATCACTTGATCATGGAAAATTTAAGGATGTTTTTAACGATGTAAGTCATTTATCAATCAAGAAAATTTGAATTTTCAGCTCCAAATTAAAAAACTTGGCTATATTTATATGCAAAGTACTGTGAAATTGGTTTGTGTAAAATTGTGAAAGGAAACAAAAGGAAAAATATGTGTTTCATTGGCTTAAAGGGAAACCATTTCTGGTAGAAGTTTGACCAAAAATACATCTTATATATCTTTTAGTGTTTGGTGTTGAAAAGCTAGAGTAATTCCTAGAAATGAGTTAGTTATGAAATATTGTTAAAGGTAGGGTTTGCATTTTATGTTTGGAATTGTGTGAAAGATAATTTTGGATCACGTATGGAGATAAGTATGAAATGTATTCATAATGGCACTAAAAATACTATCTTTTCCTGAAAATTGTTTTTGATGGAGTGATCATGCATACCTAAAAAAGTTGATTTGTAACCAACCTTTGAGAAATAAGACAAGTGTAGGATTTGAGTTTTGTAATAATATTTTTCTATTAGAACATATTGAGTTGCATGTGTATTTCATGATGTATTAAAGGGAGAGATGTAATAATAATATTTTGGTCAATAAGGTTTAGTTGTGGAGAGAGAAAAAAAAACACTTAAGAAACCAAATCTGTGTATCGTAAGTGAATGACCAAGATGCAAACTAGTCATCATAATTTTTTTGTTTTAAGTCCAATGAAGATGAAATTTTAACCATATAAGGAAAAAAATATTTTTACAGATGTTTCTTGAATGGTTTTCTTTCATCATCAATTTTTTTATATATGATGTGTTTTACTAGCGGGTCTTAGAATGTCTATTACTTGTTGGAAAACTATTTTTCATGTTCAAAAGAGTGTATTCCTATGTTTTAAAGAGTTAACACCTGAAATTTGGAAGAAATAATTGTGGGAAATTATATTAATCAATTTAATTTATTATCCATTAATAATTTTGAGATATTCATGATCAAGGAGCAGTCCTGAAATACGGTTCAAGGCTAGTAAAAGTGGAAACAAATTCAAAGTGAAGTGGAATGTGTTGTACAAAGATTCGAGCCATGATATTTTGCAAGCATACCTAAGGAGTTAAAATAAATATATTAGAGGTTTTAAAACTTTTTAGTTAGACTTAGATTCTTATTTTCACTAGTGGAGCAACAAGCTTGGCTTGAGAGCATATAAGAGGCAATTTTGTAAAGAAGAATAGTATAGTGGAATTTTAAGTTTTGATTGCTTTTATTAGTTGAATATAATAATTTTATGAGGTTATAATATATGAGAGAGGTATTGGAAGACACTAGTGAGTTAAAGTGCCAAATTTCTTAGTTTTAAAAGGAACTAATGATAAATTAAAGGGAATTCTTGGTATATATGACGAAAATATTATTTTCTTAGTGAGAGAACATTTTTGATAGAAAGAATAACATTTTTAGAGAGTGTTGACATATAGTTCGAGTTATATTTTACTTTTCTAACAAGTGGATGGAGAACGAGCAGATTTTGAACAAGGGAAATGAGTGGGAACTTTCACGGAGGATCGACGGAGGAGTGGGAGAAGGTGTTGAATGGGTAGGATCATGTGACTACTTTGAGAAAGTAAAATAAGCATGAGTTCATGGTGGAGCCCACATGGGCTGAGCGATTGGTCAAAAAAAATACTGGAAAAAATAATCTAGATGGATTAGATCCTTCCAAAGAGAAAGGTAATTTATCTCTTAAAATTCTGAGATTCTCTTGGCTAGAGCTAAATCTACGATGGAAGGAGCCTTGTTTGCAAAATGTCTGGGTACTAGACCAAACATTGACTATTTCAGAGGTTGGGCCAAGAGGAGATGGGCTTCGAATGAATCCATTAAGGTCTCAACCTATGTAAATGGTTTCTTCCTAGTCACTCTACCCAATAAAGAACATGTGGCTAAAATTTTGGTAGAAGGGTCGTGGTTTCTTGGAAAATCACATGTGGTAGTCCAGAAATGGGAACTAAATTTTAACCCTTTTGAGAAAAATAAATTGAGTTTTCGATCTGGGTTAATCTCCTAGGATTTCCCCTTGAGTTTTGGGAATTGGAGGTCCTTATAGGTATTGCAAAGAGCTTGGGCTCCCCTATAGCTCTGGATCCGGTCACAAAAGCTAAGACAAGGCTTACTCATGCCATATTCTATGTCAACATGTGCCAAGATGCTAGTTTGGAAAGTAATATCAAACTGATGACCATAGAGGGAGTCTAGGTGCAAAGATTTGATTATGAACCATCCCCTTTTACCTACAGTAAATGCAAGCTGGTGGGCCATGACTTCAGAAGATGCCCTCAATCTAAGAAAAATAATGAATCAAACATCAAAACTTAGATGCTAATAAATAATAAGGAGAATTTAGAATGGAGGAAGATTGGGAAAAATAGTAGGGTGGTGATTAATGAGAAGCTGAAAAATTAGGATATACCAAAATAAGTCAATCCCTCAGGATCACCTAAGGATAAAACCCTAGTCAAGGGATTGTTTGTCACAAAAGATCAAGACAAAGACAAAGACAAAGAAAATGAGGATCTTATCTTGGAAGAGGTGGTTCTAGAAACAGAGGATGTGTATGTCTAGGAATCGGAAGGAAACTATGCTTTGCAAGTTGCTTGTGGACCCTCACTTGGATGAGGTTTTATCAATAGGTCAAAGTTCATTTGGTCAAAGATAAGATGATTCCATTGTTACCTCAAATGTTTTGGGATTTTAACAGATTATGTTTCAGATACATATGAAAATTTTACATCTCCCAAAACATTGATAAGTAAATCTAAACTAGTTACCCAAAGCAATTCTAGAGTAGATGTAGGCAAATATTTAGCTACAAGGGGTAGGAAAAGTAATAAGGAATTAAGGGAAAACAATGCTAGGAAGGAGGTGGATATTGGAATACAAAGCACTTTGGGGAAGGATTTTCCCACAATAAGAAAGTATAAATGATTCTTCTTTCATGGAATATTAGGGGTTTGAATAACCCCAGTAAACATAGAATAGCTAAGGACCTTAGAATCATAAATAAACCTGATATTTTAATGCTTCAAGAAACTAAAATGAGCATGGATAGATTTAAAGAGGTGAGTAGGATTATTTGGAAAGAAGTTTTTGGGATGGAAGTAGCTCCTCTAGAGCCTTGGGAGGTATAGTTACTATGTGGAATCCTAAATTAGTGAAGGGTGAAGTGATTCTCACTTCCCCAGGCATGTGGTTATAATTTTTACTGAGATTGAGTCAAATAAAACTTGGTATGTATCAAATATATATGCCCTGAATAAGACTTGTGAAAGAAGGAAATTATGGGAGGATCTGTCTAAATTCAAAAAAAAATTCAAGGAAAAAGACTGGATCATTGGTGGGGATTTCAACACCCCCCTCTCCCGGAGAGAAGAAGGGTGGCTTCATTTCTTATTCTGATAGCATGGAAGATTTAGCTGAATTTTTAGCCAGAAATGATTTGTTTGACTTGGAGTTGGAGGGTCCAAAATATACTTGGGTGAATAGAAGGATGGGGTCTAAGCTCATTCAGATTAGACTGGAAATTTTTGGTTATCCATTTGTGCATGATCAATCAACTTTATTCTCTAAAAACCCTCCCCATAATCAGTTTAGATCATAATCCTTTACTCCTAAATTTGGGGATGAATCATCCCAAGAAAGCAATACCTTTCAGGTTTGAAAAGATGTGGTTGGATCATCTAGATATTTTTAATAGAATTCAGGAATGGTGGGGTATCCAAGTTCATGGTGTGGCTAGTTTTAGATTGAGTTTTAAACTGAAGAATGTTAAAATTAATCTCAAAAGATGGAATAAGGAAACCTTTGGGAATATTTTCCAAGAAAAAGTAGAATTGTTGAGGATTTAAGAACTATTGAGGAACTAATGGAGGATGATGGCCTTAACCCTGTTCTCAAAGATCAAGAACATAAACTGTTGATTGAATATCATGATATTTTGGCTAAGGAAGAGGTTTACTGGAGACAAAAATCAAGGGTGAAATGGCTCAAGGAGGGCAATAGGAATACTAAATTTTTCCACTTCACAACTACTTCAAAATCCAACCTTCTAAAGATTAATGAAATCAGAAGAGATAATGGGGTGATCTATTTAGAGAGTAAGGAAATCAATGATACAATAATAAATTACTTCAAGGAGCTCTTCCATGTGGGGCAAGATATGGAGGAGAATGCTCAGAATAAAGTTCTTGATCTTTTCGAATGTGATTTCCCCTCTTGAAAACAGATATCTCTTAAAGATACCCATGAAGGAGGAAATTTGATTTGTTGTCTTTGATATGGAACCAGATAAATCTCTTGGTCTTGATGGTTTCCCTTCTTTTTCTTTCAAAAATTATGGGAGGTGATCAAGAAAGAGGTTATTGAGATGGTTCAAGACTTCTTCAATAATGGCCACCTCCTGAGACAGATGAATAACACTTTCTTGGTCCTCATTCCTAAAGTAGCTAGAGCCAAAGAAGTTAAGGAATTTAGACCAATAAGTCTCTGTAATACTAGTTATAAACTGATTACCAAAATTGTTGCTGACAGGATCAGAAATGTTTTGGCCAATTTCATCTTGGCTAATCAAGGAGATTTTTTCCAGAAGGAAAATTATGGATAATATCATTGTGATCTAAGAAGTTATTCATTCTATTGAAAACTTGGGAAAATCTCATACGTTTTTCATGTTGGATATGCATAAAGCATATGATAGGATTTCTTGGTCCTTCCTTTGGGCCATTTTGATCAAGGTGGGCTTCAATATCTCCTTTTTAACATGATCATGACATGTATCTCCACAGCTAGATTTTTGGTTCTGGTGAATGGAAACCAAAAGGTTTCTTCCAAGTGGGATGAGGTTTGAGATAATGAGACCCTCTCTCACCATTTCTTTATGTTATTGTGGCTGATTATTTAAGTAGGATTTTTCAACAGGATTTGTCTTCCAATAGTATTCAAGGTATTAAAATATCTAATGGACTTCCAAATTTTGGTCTTAATAAATTTTTTGATGATAATTTCTTATAGGTTAAAGCATCTTTTTCAGAAGTCTCTAACTTTAAGGTTTTTATAAATGACGATGAATTGTTCTCGGTACAGTTGGTTGATTTTCATAAAAGTGTTGTTTTTTTCATTAATGTTGTACATCCAATGCAAGTCAAATTAGCTCACATTTTGGGGTGTCGATTAAGAAATTCTTTTAGTCCTATTTAGGAATGTCCCTTGTCCAAAAATACCGATGTATCTATCTGGAATACCCTGTTGGAGAGAGTGAACAGAAAACTATCTTCTTGGAAGGGTATCCTTCTCTCTCAGGAAGGTAATATTTAATTACTTCAAAGTTCCCTTTAAGGAATTCCTATTTATGTCATGTCCCTCTTTAATCTTCCTTCCAAAATCATTGGGTCCCTAGAAAAAATTTAGAAAATATTCCTATGGGTGGGAGTAGAGGATAAGTTCAAGTTTCCACTTGTGGCTTGGGAAAAAGTTACTAAACCCAAATTATGTGGTGGCCTAGGATTAAAAAACATCAATCTCATGAATGAGGCACTGATAGCTAAAGTTGGTTGGAGGATTTTTAGAGAAGAGGGTATTTGGGTGGACATCATCAAGAATAAATACTTACAGAATATAGGCAGATTGGACTCCTTTTTCAACAAAAATGATTTTCCTAGAGGATCCTTATTCTGGAATTCCTTTGTGGCTTCTAAGGACATACTGAACAAGGGTTTGATCTAGGAGATTGGAAAAGGTAACAAAATCAGTTTCTAGAATGATAGTTGGCTTGAAGATTATCCTCTGGCTAGCATGGAGTCTTGGAAAATGGTAGCACAACACTACGAAGATAGGGGAAAATTTTGGATACGGGACTATTGGATTCAGGAGGGAGCCATCAGCTGGGAGGTCATTTTCCCCCCTCCGATTATAATGGGGACCTCCATCCTTTTTGGGAGCTCAAAAACAAATTAAGGAATTTCTACATACCCAATTTACAAAACAAGGAAGATTCCATTAAATGGAAAGAGGAAGAATCTAGGAATTATTCGGTTAAATCATCCTATAGACTAAATTTTAAAGATTCTATTCAAAAAGAGTATTGGGGTAGACTCTAGGTGAAGGATCTTACTCCTAAAGTAAATATATTCTATTGGTTGGTGGTCCAAAACAAGATCCTTACAGTGGATAATCTCAAGAAACGTGGTATGAATCTCCCTAATAGATGTTTGCTTTGCAAGAAAGAGGAGGAAAATGTCAATCATCTTCTCCTTCATTTCCCCTTCTCTCAAAAGGTTTTTATGACTATCCAGGAACTGTTCAAATTTCAATGGATCATGCCAAAGACTATTGAGGATTTTTTCATACAATGGGAGAGCCCCTTCAAGTTCCCCATTTTGGTGATGGCCTAGAAAATTTCCCTCCCACATCTCTTTTGGGGTTTATGGAAAGCTAGGAATGACTATATCTTTTGTGACCAGAAGGCTAATCTCAAGAAATTTTGAAGTAGATTCATAGCAGCCATCAAATAAAATACCAAACTGTTTAAAGGTAAGGCAAAAACCTTGTATGACATGGGAGGAAGGATTTCTTAAAAAAATTCCCTCGGTCTGTGGAGATCAAAAGACCAAGAATTCACACCAGATGGACTAGGCCGGAGAACAATGTGTTTAAGCTAAATTTTGATGGTGTGTCAAAAGGGAATTCAGGTCCTGCTGGGGGTGGATCATTAGAAGTAGTGATGGTGATTGGCTATATGCCTATGCTGGTCCGTTAGGGAGACAAACTAACAATATGGTGGAGGCTAGAGCTCTTCTGTGGGGTGTCAACTTGGCTAAGGATAGAGGGATCAAAAATATCTAGATTGAGGGGGATTCCCTCATTATTGTTAATGATCTTAACAATAATAACACTATTAATTGGACCTTAAGAAATGTTCTTAGTGATGTCATGGAAATTTTAAATTTTTTTGACAAGGTTTCAATTAATCATACCCTATGCCAAGGTAATACGTGTGTGGATAAGTTGGAAAATTTTCTTCGTACAAAGTCATGATTAAAAAATCTAGAGTAAAGGTGATGATTTTCCCTCAACAATTAATGAAGAAATTGGTAGAGATAGACTACACTAAAATTGATGATTCTTGCACGAGTGAGCATTGGTGTCACTTGAGCCGAGACAGTTTACTTAAGGGGAGCAGTTTCAATTTATGTCTCGATGTTTCTAAAAAATTGAGCATTAGAAGTGTGAGCATGTGTGATAGGTTTTGCATTAAAATGTGGGTGGCGATAGAATCAGGGTCGAGCCAATGATTCATGGTATTGAGGCTTTGAATTGGCCTTTGTGGAAAAATATCAGGATTGGGGGTTTTCATAATTTTATCTCTAAATTGCATGGTTACGATCCTTTGTTGTCGAAGGATTTTGGTATGGCTTGGAATGAGGGAAATTTTATGGTGAGAGGTATGGAAATTGAAGTCATAAAGAGAACCATTTCTCAAGATACAAAGATGTAGATGGAAGGGCTCAAGATTTTTAAAGACAGAACTGCGCAGGAGCATGAAATTGAGATGTTTTTGTGGGTAAGGAAAGGTGTTCTTTTTCACTGATGGTATTGCTAGATCTTGTATTCGGGCATTTGGAAGGAGGCGTGTCTCTAAATTATGAAGTACATTACTTTGGAGGGAAAATATCATAAAATTTACACACATCATTTGTCTTTCCTTAACATGTTTAGACATAAAATCATGGTGAGCATTCTATTTTTCCTTTTCATGTCATTGACTACTTCTTTGAAGGCTTTCCAAAATGACAAGGTGGAGATGCCTCTCCATGAAGGGATCATCCTTATAATGTATGAGAATGGGAAACCCATCCCTTCCATTTCCCGAAAGATAAGGAAGAGGAGGAGGACATTGCCACTGATGGAGTGCCTCACCAAGATGAGGGTCGGTAAAATGTCTGTGTATAGGAATGTTACTAAGGATACATGACTGGATAAAGGGGTGGAAGGAATAGGTGAAGCTAGCACTTATAAGAACAAGGATATAAATGGTGGTGATAAGGATCTTGAGGGGTTGATCAACAAGGTTCAATATTTGGATAGGGTTATATAGGCTATGGAGGAGACAAATTTCGGCTATCGAAACCATGATGGAAGTCATTCGAGCTTCCAAACAAATTTGTTCATCCCAGGTGAATTCCAAGTAGAAGATTATTGTGCTAGAGAAATAGGTCAAATATTTGAGTGACAGGATGGATGTGATGGAGGAGGGCATGAAAAAGAGAAATTTCAATTTGTGTATCAGCAACTCTGAGGAATATTTGGAAGAAGATATGACTGAGATGAGAAAAGAGGAGGAACTCAACAAAGATAGTCATGTTGATAATAGGGAAGCTTCCCCTAAAAGTTAAATGATCTTCTGGTCTTGGACCATTAGCGAGAATTTTGTGAACCATCCTGCCTAGTATTTAAATTTCTTTCATTTAGTGCCTCTAGTTTTTTGCTCATGGTCTAGCTTTTCATTGTAAGAGTTAAGCTTGTTTAACTCCTTATGGACCTTTCTATCTCTTTTTGCTAGTTGTTTTCTACTCCTTTTTATTGTTTCCTCCTTTTTAATGCCCCAGGATTTGATCCCTATTTTTACCTTATCTAATAAAAAAACCTTTCTAAGGTAAAAAAATTCTCTTTCATGTAATTTAAGCCTTTTTGACATATTGAACAAGATTTACCTAATAGTGCAAAATGACAAGTTTAGTACATTAAAGTGGATTGAATTGATGAAATTGAGGGTTCTTAAGCATTGTGGAAGTTGTACATGACTTGTATGCAGGTGAATACATTTTTGGTATCAAATTGGGTCTATAACCAAGAGTACACATTCTTTAATTGATATTTGTTTCATGAAAGGTACAAATTACAGGTAAACAAGATGAAGATGGAGAAGAAGATCCTAGAATTTTTACAATGTGAGTTATTAGCCAAAGTGAATGATATTAGTGATGCTCATAGAAGCATACAAGCTCATATTAGAAGCTTTGGTCAAAAATGACTCAGATGGAAGCATGAAAGGTAGAAATGAAAGTGATAGATGAATAACATAGTAGAAAATATGATGCAAGTTCATTACTCATGAGAAGAATACTACTTCAGCAGCAAGGTAAGAACTAGTACATATAGGAAGCCTATTAAAGACCAAATGTAAGACACAAGGTAAGTTTTGTGAAGTTATCATTGATAAAGTAGTAAATATAATCTTATTTCTAAAGAAATTGTTAAGAAATTGAATTTAAGAATACTAAAGCATCCTACACACTATAAAGTAGCTTGGGTGCAAAAGAATCATCAAGTTCTTATAACTGAATAGTGTAAAGTTTCTTTTCAAATTCGTAGATTCAGAGATGATGTTTTGTATGTCATAATGCAAATGGATTTTTTCCATCTTATTTTGGGTAGGCAATGGAAATTTTATAGAAAGGTTGTATATGATGTAAGAACTAACGCTCATGATTTGGTGAAGGATGGTAGAAATATAATTTAATACCTTTGAAGGATCAAAATACGATCATGAGAAGAGACGTATGGTGTTTTGTATGAATAAATTCTTGGGAAAAGCTAAGGATCAGGTATAAGGGTTAATGTATGAACTCAAGACAAATGAGAACAAGGTAAATGAGTCCATGAAAGGATAAGAAGAAAAGTGCAGCAACATGGAAGAAGTGAAACAATTTGAGTCCTATGTGATGAATCAAGAAGCTCATGAATGTGCTACTTGGAAAGAGTACAAGTGAGGTTGATGAAGAGTTAAAATATTACAGATAAAAGAAAGTAATGAAGAATAATAAGGAATAAGGATTAGGTACATATATGAGAGCGATGAGAAAAAGATAGAAAAGGATGAGTGGGCATGGAAACCAACCCTTGAAGACCTCATGGAAGGTGAGGTATAAAAAGAAGAGATGAGAGAGCCGATGGTGAAGAAATAAATCATGTTAAGTCAAAGAAAACAAATAAAGAAAACAAATAAAGTGAAAGGAGGTAAAAGGAGAAAGAATTTATCATAGAATATGAAGGAACTAATTCAAAATTTGTGTATGTAATTCAAATACACCTAAAGGAAGAAATGTATGCACTTTAATGTGCTTTGACAGTGAAAATGGAAAAGCATAATGAAGGAAATATATGTAATTTGGTGAAAAGTAAGCATGAAAACAATATAAATGATAGGGATGAAGAAAAAGAAGCCAAAAGTTGTGTTTTTTCTAACTTTTTTGTTGAATAGGAAGGTTTAGTATAAGAAAAAGAAAGTAAATTTGTTCTTCATTATGACAAGGAGCATTCAAAGAAGGAAATGAATAAAAAAATTTAAAGTATAATGAAATTATAGGTTGAATATGAAGAGGAATATCAAAGAACAAAGAGTTTTGAACAAGAAATTTGTAGGATAAACAAGGAAGACAAGAAACAAACCAAGAATCCAAGGAAGAAGAAACAAGCAAGAGAAAGCAAGCAGGAATAAAGGAAAAATACGAAGATAAAATAGAAGATAAAAGTTAAGGAACAATCAAAGAAGATAAAGAGAAAGATAGACAAGCAAATGAAGAGAAATTGGAAGAAGAAGAAAAATAATACAAGAAATATTATCTTAAAGATGCGAGTATGATGTGGGAGCATCACTTCTAGAGGTAGCTTAGCGGATATAGTTAACTTTTTAGTCTTGTAGGTCTTAGATGTGTCAATAGAAGGATATAGTTGTCATTAGGGGGTCTTTGTAGGCTTGGGAAATTAAAAATTTGAGTTTAGAGATTTTCACTCCATTTTCCTTATTTTAAAATTGGAATCTTCTTGGAGCCAATTTTGGCTTTCTCGGGTGGTGCAAGAATTTTTATTATGTTGTAGGTTGTTTTAATCAAGTTTTGTTAGTGGAGACTCCTTTGTGGTGTAATGGGTATAATAAGCTCTTAAAAGTTTCATGTAAAGTATTAATGGCAAGATAAACCTCCATATGACCTCTTTAAGAGGTAACTATCATGTATACTAGAGGTTACATTGTGGTTAGGTAGTTATCACTCAATTATGGAATATTTAAGGATGTTTGTAACTGATGTACGTCATTGATCAATCAAGAAAATTTGAATTTGGAGCTTCAAATTAAAAAAATTGGCTATCTTTGTATGTAAAGTACTATGAAACTAGTTTGTTAATAATTGAGAAAGGAAACAAAACCATGTGTTTCATTGGCTTGAAGGGAAACCAAAGGGTAAAATTTTTACCAAAAATTCATCTTATATATCTAGTGTTTGGTGTTGAAAACTTAGAATAAGTCCTGAAATGAGTTACTTATGAAATATTGTTAAAACTAGGGTTTTCATTTTATGTTTGGTACTATGTGAAAGAGAATTTTTATCATGTTTGGAGATAAGGATGAAAGGTATTCATAATGGCACTAAGTATACTATCTTGTCCATAGAATTGTTTTGTTATGGAGTGATCATGCATACCTAAAAAACTTGACTATAATCAACCTTTGAACAATAGGATGAGTGTAGGATTTAATTTTTATAATAAGCTTTCTATTGGACCATATTTAGTTTCATATGTATTACATGATGTATCAAATGTGGAGAGGAATAATTTTTGGTTAATAAGGTTTACTTTTGGAGAGAGAGAAAAAACAAAGTTAAAAACAAAACTATGACCGTATGCGTGAATGACCAGTCACCATAACTTTTTGGTTTTAAGTCCAATGAAGCTGAAATTTTAACCATAGAGGGAAAACATAATTTTTCAGCTGGGTATTGAAGGGTTTTCTTTTATGATCAATATTTTTTGAGATATGATGTGTTTTACCAGTGGGTTTGAGGATGCATGCCACTTGTTTGACAAAATGTATGTCATGTTCAAAAGAGTGTATCTCCTATGTTTTTAGGATTTAAGACCTGAAATTTGGAATAAATCATGGTAGGGTAGTATATTAATCAATTAAAAAATAATTTTTTATTTTCCATTGATAATTTTTGATATATTTATGACAGTCCGGGAGCAGGTCCTGAAACACAGTCCAAGGCTAGTAAAGTGGAAAAAATTTCAAAGTGAAGTGGAAGGTGTTGTAAAAGAGTTGAGCCATGATATTTTGAAATCATTTATAAGGGGTTAAAATACATATATTGTAGGTTTTATAAATTTTTGGTAATACCTACATTCTTATTTTCACTAGTGAAGCAACAAGATTGGTTTGAGAGAATGTAAGAGGCAGTTTTGTAAAGAAGAAGAGTATAGTTGAATTTTAAGTTTTGATTTCTTTTATTAGTTGAATCTAACAATTTTATAAGGTGATCTTATAGGATAGAGTTCTTAGAAGACACTAGTAAGGTTAAAGTGCCAAATTTCTTGGTTTTTCAAGGAAGTAACTAATGATAAATTAAAGGGAAGTCTTGGTATATGTGAAGAAATGATTGTTTTGTAGTTAGATAACATTTTTGATAGCAAGAAGAACAGTGTTAGAAAGTGTTGATATATATTTTTGAGTTATATTTTACCTTTCTAAGGTAAAAATGTTCTTTCATGTAATTTAAGTCTTTTTTCATATTGAGAAAGATTTACCTAAAAGTGAAAAATGACAAGTTCAAGACCTTGAAGTGGATTGAATTGATGAAATTGAGGGTTATTAAGAATTTTGGAATTTTTAGAGGACTTGTATATAGTTGACTACATCATTAACCTCTGGTCGATTTCATCTCCTTTCCATTTTAGTACCCTATGATGCACTCTCATGCTATGGTTCACACTTGACTGTTGAGGGAATACTACATCAATGAACCTCTCTTTTCATGACTCATGTATTGTGATTCATGTCATATCTTTTCTAGCATCTCTTTACACGTAACAAACCCATTTCCTTATATATGGTTCATTCTTGACTATTAAGGGGGAATTTCTAAATGAACCTCATTCTCACACTAGAGGAAATATCTCTTCCCCCTTAATTTTCATCATACGCTATTATAACCATTATTGACAAACTCATCACTATTTGATTAACAACAAATGCTTATTTCACTAAATTTGGACATATTCTAGTAAATTTGGACTCTAGTATTACAATTTTGGAAGAAATCCATCTCCATTTTTACATATATTGGATTCTATTTTTGTTTATACTGGATTCCATTATTATTATTATTGGAATCCATTAGTAGAAATATTGGATTCCAATATTGTCATTATTGGACTTATTCGAGTTCTAATTTCACTATTATTGGATTTTGATTTCACTATAATTGGATTCCAATTTCCCTATTATTGGATTCCAATTTCACTATTATTGGATTCAAATTTTTCCACTATCGGAAGAAAAATTATGAATCCTTATTTTTGGATTTCGCCACTATTTTAGGATTTCTACTTTTTATTTGATTCCCCCACATAACCCTAGCGGTCACAATCTTACATAATCCTAATAGATGCTAACTTACATAAGCCTATCAACCTCTAACTTGCATGATGAAAATTCCTACTAGGTGAAATAAGCCTAGCAACCGTTAACTTAGATCTTCCTAGCAGATGCTAACTTACATATTCCTTGTGGCCACTAAGCTACATAACCCTAGCGGCCACTAAGTTACATAATCCTCATGCGGTCATTAATTTATATAAGTGGTTGACAAGCTGCATAATCTTTGTTGTTGATAAGACACATAAGCATATAATCTTCTAAGATACATATTATCAACACTTATTTATTAAGTTTGTATAATGGAAATCATCATAACGAAATTAGCGAAATCGTTAGGAAGTTTAAAATAGAAGATAATCTAGATAATGTGAACTAATTTTATGATTTTATATTCTATAAATCATATAGAACAACAAAGAGTTGATAATTATTTTAAACATGTTGCGATGGGAGAGATAGGAGTGATTGAGGTTTTTACGAGTTTAGTCTTTACAAGATCGGCTCTGCAAAATTTCTATTAGGTAGTGATAAACCTCTTGTTGAAACTCCTCCTTTACTGAAAATACGATTAAAATCACTGGTACCAAATCTGGTGCTTGGGTGGACATTTTTAAGGTACCTCTTGACAAACATGTGGGTCCTCAGTCTCTTGCATCTATGCAAAATCAATCATTATTCAAAAGCACAAAGGACAAGAGGGTGTGACCCACATCCATGTGCCTGATGGATGCCTGCATTGAGCACTGGGGAAAATGAATCTTACCCTTGTTGGTAAGTTCTTGGGTGTTAGGCCCAATATTGATGCCATCAAAAAGTGGGCCATATGCCATTAAAAACCTAAAGGATATTTGGTTATTACAACCATGTCCAGGGGTTTTTTCCCTTGTTAGATTTAATCAACAACCAGATATTGAAATAGTATTACTGGGTGGACCCTGGTGTATGGGAAACATGGGACTTTTCCTAAAAAGATGGTACCCAGGATTTAACCCTAATAATGAAAATACGACACTATTTCTATATGGTGTAGGCTACCAAAATCTTCTGTGCAATACTAGGATGATGATATCTTTCTTCATATTATAAGATTGATTGGTGCTCTAGTTAGATTAGATGGGCCTACTAAAAATAGATCTCAACTAGCATTTTCTAGATTTTGCATCTCTTCTAAAATGGAGAAAGAACTACCTGATCACATCATCCTTCAATTAAAGTTTGGTACATGGCAGTAGGTGATAGAATATGAAAATTTTCAATTAAGATGCAAGAAATGCCATAAGTTAGGGAATTTCTCCAGAAAATGCCCTACAGACAAGAAATAAAAATGAGAGATCTAGAGATTCTTTAAAAGAGATTAGAAAGAAGCTTGAGGATAAAGAGAGATATGAAGATAATAACATAATAAAAATGAATGGATCAGGGGTTTCAACAAAAAAATCTCTCAAGAAGAAAAAATGGAAGGAAAAGAGCCACCACAAGCCAAGAATCCACAAACCCAAAATCAAAAAGGTAAGGGGATAGATAAAAATATCTCTAACCCACCAGATCTGAAATACAAAAGGAACAAAAAGGGTTTCAAAACCCTATAAGGTGATTGTCAGTTTGTAGGAAGATTTGGAGACCAAAAACTCCCTTAGTTAAAAAGGAGGGGATGATTTGAAGGAAAAGACAAGCTTAAAGATCTGGATCTTCAAAATCCTATAAAGCTAAATATGGAAGTGGATGAAGATAATGCAAGGGTTTCCATTAACCTAGTAGTATCAGATCAAGAGAAGATGGAGGATTTGATTGTTGATCAGTTGATTACTTCTTCTCAGGATGGGAATAAGGAACAGGTACAAAGTAACACCTTAACAACATTAGAAGGATAGGAGATGAAGACTCATTCAGAAACTAAAGACTTACTAGAATCCATATTAGAATATCTAGCTAAAGAAGAAGAGTATAAGGTACTTGGATGATCTCATGAATGAGGAAAATCCCTCCTGTCTCTTGATATTGAAAATATTCTTACTCCTACCAGCAAAAATATTTCATTCAACGTAAAATCAGCAACTTCATAACAGGAGGATTCAACTTGTGAAAAAGAAGAAGGGGAGCTTACCCCAGCCCCATCAAAGATACTTATTGACTATGAGAATGATTTGAATAATGGCTTCATTGAAGTTAAATAAAAATAAACGAAGAATGAAAGGATTTGAAGGGATTCCTGATGCTTTATATAGTGATAAAAAGAAGAAAATTGGAAATTGGGAAGCCTCCACATCAAGGATCACTAGATCATCTACTAGGAGGGTGGCAAATATTGGAGCTAATAGTAAAAAAGGTAGACCTTCAAAAAAGGAATTAAGAAAGAAAGATACTTGAGAAAGAGATTGCAAATGGGACTCAAAGTCAATTGGGCCATCCAAAACTGCTTCCCCAATTTTTTTAAATGAATATCTTATCCTGGAATGTCAAAGGACTAAATGGAGGTCCTAAACAAAGGATGCTTAAAGATCTTAGAAGATCCAATAGACCTAACATTATTTTAGTACAAGAAACTAAAATGAAGACAAAAACTTTGGTGGAATGTAAAAAGAATTTTAGGAGAACTCGATTTTATTTTTGTTGACTCACAAGGAGCATCAGGAGGTGTAGCAATCTTCTAGGACAACAAATATCTCAATGGTAATGTGATTTTAGCTTCCCATAATCATATAGTTGTTAAATTTCATGCTTCAGAAAATGACTCAATATGGATCCTTTCCAACATCTACGCTCCCAACATTGCTTGCTAGTAGAAGAAAATTATGGGAGGAGTTAAAATACTTTAGAAGCATATTTAAGGATTATAATTGGTTGGTCATGGGTGATTTCAACACCCCTTTAAACCCTAGGGAAAAATATGGTGGTAATTCTGATTTCTCAGTTGGTATGGGTGACTTTGCTGAGTTTGTATCTTCTCTCAACCTCATGGATATTGAGTTACATGGAAACCAATTCACTTAGTCTAACAAAATAATTGGTGAGAGTTTGATATAGGTAAGATTAGACAAAGCTCTCATCTCTACTAATTGGATTCTGAATCAATATTTTCACCTCTCTTCGTTACCTAGGATTGGCTCAGATCATAACCCTATTGCACTTAATCTTTTCAATTGGTCCAAGCCATCGCATAAATCTTTCAAATTCAAAAAAATGTGGTTGGATCATGAAGAAATTATGGATAGGATTAAATAATGGTGGCATTGGGATGGAGAAGGAACAACACAATTCAGGTTAGTTCAGAAATTGAAAAATGTAAAGCAGCAAGTTAGAACCTAGAACAAAGAGGTATTTGGCAATATTTTTGAATAGAAGAAAGAGATAAAACAAAAACTTGAAGAACTCGAGCTGAGAATATCCACCAAAGGTATGAATTATGAGGATCAACAACTTGAAAAGAACTTACTTTTTTATTTACATAACATCAATAATAGAGAGGAAACCTTTTGGAGAATGAAATCTCGGCTCTATGGCTAAAAGCTGGTGATAGAAACACCAAATTTTTCACATGACCACCCTAAAGCATAGGGCCTACAATAGAATCACTAAGGTATCCAAATGAAATGGCATGTCACCAAGGATCAAAATGATATAAAAGTAGAAGCTCTCAAGTTTTATGAAAATTTGTTGATGGAAAGTAATATTTGTAATGAAGAAATGAACTTCTTTCCTTCTAGATGTCATCCCAAGTAACAATATTTTTGATGAGAGATTCAAAGCCTTACAAAATCTGTAACCATTGAGGAGATGAAGAAGGTTATTTTTCACTTGAAGGAGACAAGGCACTAGGACTTGATGGTTTTTCTACAAATTTCTTCCAAAAATTTTGGGATATCTACTCGGAATATTTGTTGAAAGTCTGTAAATGAATTTTATAGAATAGGAAATCTAATGAAGGAGCTGAACAATACTCATATTTTGCTAGCCCCAAAGAATTTGGATGCTAAATAATTCAAGGATTTCTGGCCTATCATCCTGGTAAATGTTGTTTACAGAATTTTTACTAAGATTCTTGCTACTAGATTACAACCTTTGCTAGTTGATCTAATATCTAAACAACAAAGTGGCTTTATAAAAGGAAGGATTATTCAAGATGGAGTAATCATGGTTCATGAAACCATACACTCCATGGATAAAAGTAAAAAAATAGGTATGGAAATAAAATTGGACATGCATAAGGCCTTTGATAGAGTGTCTTGGAATTTTTTAGATAAGGTCTTGTCAAAATTTGGTTTTCAGAGAAAATTTAGAAAAATCATTCAGCCTACATCACCACTTCCAGATTTTTAGTTGTTGTTAATGGTACTCCAGTGGGATTATTTTCCAATAGTAGGGGTATAAGACAAGGGGATCCCATATCCCCCTTACTTTTTATAATAATGGCTAATAGCCTTAGTAGATCCATAACTAAGGTTGTGAATACTGACATGCTAAAAGGGTTCAAACCTACTTCCACTAACCATATAGCTTCACATCAGCAATTTGTTGATGACACAATTTTGCTATTGATGGCTTATATTCTTGAGGCTAAAGCTATAAATACTATTCTTAGATTCTATGAAGCAACTTCTAGCCAGAAAGTCAACTTTGACAAAATTTTGGTGTATTTTTTCAATACTCCTTCAGATAGATAGAAAATAATTGCACTCATTTTGGGGTGTAAAATCAGCTCTCTACCCACTACCTATCTAGGCTTACCTTTGGGCACTAATAAAGTCTCTAATGCTATTTGGAATGCCTTGTTAGATAGATTTCACAAAAAAATTGGCTAGGTGGAAAGGTGTTGTTCTCTCTAGTGCCAAAAATGCTTGTTAATCAAAAGCACACTACAAAACTTTCCCATATATATAATGTCTATGTACAACATCCTAGCAGTAATTATTGATAGCATTGAAATAATTCAAAATCATTTTCTATGGCATGGAACTGAAGAAATATTCAGGTACCATTTAGTTGCTTGGGATCAGGTTTGTACACCCAAAAAGATTGGTGGCACTGGGTATAAAGGATATCAGGAAGATGAATGTTGCTTTAATTTCCAAACTTGGTTGGAGACTACTAAGGAAAAACAACCTTGGATAGAACTCATTAGGATCAAGTACTTGGCTCAGCACAATATGAATTCTTTTCTTTTTGAAGAAAAACTTCCCAATGGATCCATTTTTGGAACAACTTGCTTCAAATCAAGCACATCCTTGCTAAAGGTTGTAGATGGAAAGTAGGAAATGGTTAGGATATACATTTTTGGCAAGACAACTAGATTGATTTTAGGCTGAGTGATAAATTTGGCTCCATCAAAGACAGTCTAAGTGAGAAATATGGGAATAAAGTAAAATATTACATAGTTGGATGGAAACAAGAGAACTTGGAAGCAACTCAAAGTGGATAAGGAAAATTTAAAACTTGTTGTCTCCTCTCTACAACAATAGCTTACACTCATTCCTCTTAATCAAAAGGATTCCAAGGATGAGCTTATATGGGTTGATTCTTTTGATGGGGACTATACTGTCAAATTGGGCTATAATACATTTTTGAAAATATTCAATGTGATATAAATTGGAGTAAAATATGGATGCTTGAGTTAACCCCAAAATTTAATTTCTTTATGTGGCTAGTATTAAAAGGAAATATTCTCACTAATGATAACCTAATTAAAAAGGGTTTCATTATGCCTAACATGTGTTGCATGTGTAAAAAAGAGCTGAAGACATCAAACATCTACTTTTGCATTGTGAATATGCCTCAAAGGTCTAGAGTCTCATCTTTTCTAATTTTAATCTACATTGGACTCTTCCTAATACCTTCTTGCAGACCTGGGGAGCAATGGGATCCACCATATAAACATTGCATGATAAGAATATTATGGAATTTGGTCCTACCTCATACCATTTGGAGATTGTGGAAAACCAGGAATGGAATAATCTTCAGAACAATCAGACAAGTATGCAACAAGATCTTTAAGGAAATTTTTATTGTTGTCAAAGATAACATAGAAAGGTTTAGGCCTCCAAAAAATAGACCATACCCCAAGGAAGAAGAACCTATACTTGTTGCTTGGAAGATTGATATTGGCAATTCACATAGGAATGATCAAAATAGCATTGACAGATCATTAGTTCATTGGATTCAGCCACCCAACTTATGGTACAAGTTGAATTTTGATGGAGCATCTAAAGGAAATCTAGGGGCATCAAGAGGAGGTGGGGTGATCAGGGATCACAGAGGTTGTCTTGTTGCTATATTTGTTGGAAAAATGGGCCACCAAACAAACCACTATTCTAAAGCCTTAGCAACATTATGGGGATCAAGACTTGCAAGAGATTGCAATATCTCTAATATTATAATTGAAGGGGACTCTTTGAACATAATAAATATTTTAAATCAAGCACAACCCCCTAGTTGGACCATTAGGGATTTCATTTATGAATCTATTGATATTTGTAAATCCTTTACAAACTGCCAAATCATCCACTCCTATCGTGAAGGAAACAAAGTGGCGGATAGTCTTGCTAACTATGGAGTTAGTAATAACATGAAAACTTGGTTTAGTGATGACATTCTCCCTAGTAAGGTACATAATGACATCATCAAGGATAAATATGAAATAAAAAACCATCATTAAGAATTCCTTTGTTGTTTTGAGAGTGATTAACTCCTTACGCAAGGCTAATAATATCACTCAACCTTCGCATGCTTTTTGGGTATGCAAAGGTGTTGTTAAGAAGTGGTTTTGGGGAGAAATATTGCCATTAGGAACAAAAGAAACAACAATGGAAAAATTGTTGAACTCCATGTAAAACTGAACCCACCTACGACCTAGCTTAGAAGGATGATGTGACCCTATGGACTTATCTGCAAATGGGTGGGGTCTCAAACCTCATTGAAAAAATGTAGGGTCACAATCAAGACATTTCTCTTCAATTCACAACTGGGTCAAAGTGAGGAACTATATAATATGGTGAGATCAGCATTAAAATCACTAAAGATCTTATTGTTGAGGTCACGGGGCTTAGCTTAGAAGGTGCTTAGATTCTTCAGTAAGAGGGTAGACAAGAAAATTGAAGCCAAGAAATTCCTAGCAAATGGAGAAAATATTGAGTTTGTTACTGTAGGCATAAAAGTGACCTCCATTCCAGAGCCCTTTGACAAAATTGCAAGGATGATTGTCAGGTATGTCACTTTAGAAGGCATATATGTGACGGTTCCTCTCAAACATTTGGTTTTCCTAAATCATTTTAGAAGGAATTTTCATGTTAGCTTTCTGCATTATCTTTTAAACTCCTAGAACACTCTATTCTTGAGTTTCAAAACCACACTCGTGCCACCCCCCTTCACCAAGGCCTCATTTTGTTGCTTCACCACCATTTCCTTTCCCAACATTGTTCAATACCCACTACCCTTGTCCCCTTACCCTAGCTCCACTTTGCCCCCATTATTTCTTCCGATCAAATAAAAATTAGAACCAAAAACCCACTTTACCCTCTTAATCATCCCTTCCCCTCCCAAATAATCCTTCATAGTAGCAAAGAAATTGAGTCTACTAAAAATCTGCTTCACATTAGCAATCTAGTTAGTACTTCTAGAAAAATGGAGAAAGTCTTTTTGAATATAATTTTCAAACTAGAAAAGGAGGTTGGGGTTTTGAAAGAAGAGCTCAAGCAGGTCTGTAAGAGAGAAGGAAAAAGGAAGATGCAAAATGACCCTGAACAGGATAATGATCAGATTCTTGAAATATACAAGAAGCTTAACTCACTGGATAATAGACTGGGAAATGTAAAAGGAAGACATGACTACACCATTTATATGCTTAAGGCTATCTACAACTTCATGGAGCAACATGTAAAAATATTGTGTGTGCTCAATGACATTTTTTCTACCATTTTGAAGTCGAGACTAGTACAAGACTTGATTCTCTCATAGCTAGACAAAGAAGGATCCCTCCCATGTCACTACCCTGACACTCTTCACCTCTCTGCAGAAGGTAAGGAAAAATATTGAAAAGTAGACAAGTGAAGAGGATTGTCCTTACTTCTAGTTTTCTATTTTGATGTTGTTAGGATGTTGTTTTCATGCTGCTTTGTTGCATTTTTGTCACTGTTTTGATCCTTTTGTATAGTTTCTTGGATAACTATAGTTGGATATTCATGTATAATTGGGATGTTGATCAAAACTTGAGTAGTTAATACATTATCTAGCTTCGGAGCCTTTTTTAATAGGGTATAGTCCCTTAAAAACTATGGATTACAATATAATTAGTGTTCTTCATTTTCAAAATATAATATTAATAAGTGCATGCCACCTATTCAAGAATGCATGATGTCATTATATTTATTATTTTTACTTATCAAGCATGTCACACTCAATATTTTTCTAAATCATTTATCATAACTTTATTACATTATAATTTTATTAATATTGTGAATTACAATTTCCCACTTCGATATATATTTATATATTAAAGACTTCAAACATTGAAACTAATTGTAACTAATTTTTAAACAACATTTTAAAACTTCTCTTGAATAACATTTTTAACAATTTAATAGATTTATTGTTACATTTGAGAATAGAATATATGTCACAAAGAATTATTTGATCTCCTTTTAATTTTGGCCACCATTGATTTTTCTTTAAGAATTCATGGTACCTTTCTTTTTTTGTATTTTCTTTTCTTGTGGGTTCCCACCAACTTACCCTTATCTATTGAGCCTTTGTGTGGACATCATGTATTGGAATTCATTCTACCTTTCCCATCCATATAGATATGTTACTAGTATCATATTCCCATCATGTATGAGCATAGTAAGTTGAATGAAAACTTTGAAATATAATCAATTTTCCATTTCTAACATTGATCTACTTGTGCCATTGTTTTTGGACATGAAGTGGATGCACATTTGTTCTTAACCTTTGTGCACTCATCACATTTGATGAATAAGTTGTTCTTGGTGATTGAAACATGGGAAAAATGTCCCACTTAATGATACATGTGTGGTGATATATCATAATTTATCTCCACAATTATGGATATCAATGCAATAGTTGTGACATTGCTTGAAAATTGTTTCTGTTTTCTTGTATTTCCATTTACTTCCCTTCTCTTGTCATTCAACCAAGATTTTTTATATCCATAAAGGGTGTTTTTATCCAATTTTTTACACATGGAAAAATTGGACAACGGGATCCTATTATGATCAAATCAAGACATTGGTCTTAGGGACCCACTTCCCATCATTACGAAGGTAAACGATTAAAATAATTAATAAATTGCATCGCTAAGCTCACCTAGAATTGAATGCCAACATGTTGAGCTCAACTCAGTCAAATATTGGGGCTAAGATGATAGATAACTTTGTATCAACTTGGTAGTAAACTCAAAAATTAGCTCAATGCATGGTGATTACGATAGAATAGCTCGGTTGTAAGATCTCGATGAGAACTCGTTATCGATGCACGAATAAAGTTTGTTGAAGCTCACGGGAAGGAAATTGGCATATGGCTCACATTGAGCTTATATGCATATGCATGGTTCTTATTTGGTTGAGTTCATTAGAACTCGCCAAGTCAAGATTCGGCGCAAAAAACAGAGCTTGGTGGTAGAAATATATATCAAGAAACATGGGGGAGAGATCGATTACAGAGATCATTTGTAGAGTTTGATGGGATCACAATCAAGGTGGGTTCAGAGGGTTTAAATTCCAAGGATGTGGACTGATGCAGCCTAAAATTTACTATGAATAACCCAAGCACGCTAACACATCACTCATCCTAAGTTGAGCACTCACCAAAGCACACAAATGTACCAGTCCCTCTATAAAGTTGCTTTTACGAATGTAAGCATGATGATGTTTAAACATATTCAGACTCATAATTAGAAGTAAATAATCCACAATGCATGAATAAGATCTAGACCTTAGATTGTATGGAAGACGAACTAAACAATAACTATGATAAGATTAACCATACAAGAGCCAAATTCAGTTATGTCTAATGTCATTATCCAACCAATATACTCCATTTCATTAAATATTGTAAAACACATAAGCTTCTTACACTATATCAATATCTCCATGAGTTATGTGTGCATCAAAACCAGCAGCACAACTCTACAATAATTCACCACCTCTCTAAACTATGCAAGTCAATACATATTTATAGGGGTGGGGACTTTCCCTTCACCACCCATGCACTTCTCAAAATAGGTCACATGTTGATAATAGCCATGCACCTTTACAATAGTATGCACAACATGAAAGTTCTCTAATAATAGATGTCTTATAGTTAACTCCAAGTAGAAATCCTATCATTAGCTTAAACTATGTGTGGCGCTTATCTTCCGCTTGTTCCCAAAATACCATTTCATGGAGCACAAATATTCATCTCTATGTGTGTTTCACACGTTATCTCCAAAAATATCCCTTATCCAAAAAAACAACTAAGTCCTAAGCCAAAGTGTTCTGGTGTGTGTTTCCTTTCCTATCTTCTCATGCCTTCAAATGCACCTTTTTTTTGTGCACACATCCTTTGTGTGTCTTCTCCTTAGAGAAATATTCTATTTGCTCAACATTACCCGACACTAAATTACATTTCCATCCTAGAAATAGGAATTATTTACGATGTCTCCAATAATAAAGAATAAGTAAGGAAAGAATGAATGAAACACTATACAACAGAATGAATTTTTACTCTCTAGCACCCTCTTCTATAATTGGAAGGATTAACTCTGGATATTTAGTTTTTATTTCAGCCTCCAATATTTTCCAATCACTTAGCGTGTTCCTTATTTTCTCCAAAATATTTATGGCTATTGCATCCAATTCATTTTGAGTGATTTTATCTTTCTCATTCTCAGAGCACCTGCACAACATTGGTCATACCTCGACAACATTCCTTCCATGAGATATATCTTTTGTGCTATGAGTTTCCCAATCTTGTCAATTCTATCCTTGTAGATCCTAGGCTACACCGAGGGCCTCGTGCTTCGGTTTACCAATGCTAATCTTTCTGCATGCCCAAGTGTTTCATCTTTCATTTCCTTTAGATATTCATTGTCTTCTACCATAGTTATGATCCTTATTATGGCATCTGGTACCACACATATATTGAGAGATTAGTCGGCTTTCTTCAGCTCATATTTCAAGGTTTGGAGCAAGGCCTCATAAGTTGAAATTTTATAACAATATTGGCCCTTGCTCTTGTTGCTTCTTGTGTAGAATCCTTTGGTGTAGGAATTCAAATTATTCTTTCATCTAATGCCAAATTGACCAAAGTGGACACATAATGCATAGCAGAAGGAAAAATTTTAGGAACCTAAGATTCTAGATGATGCCTTGTTTTAAGAATGTGATCACTAAGATCCTTAACGATGCTAACAAAGGCTTCATTATTTTCCTATTCTCGTTCCTTCTCTTCTTTTAAGCACTTTATCTCTGTAATTTTTCCTTGTTATCTTCAAGTAGTACTCAAATGGTGTCATCCTTATTAATGTTCCTCTACACTACCTTAGGAGATACCTCGACCAAGGAATTGTTGACCTTCTCATCAAAAATTAGAGTATGTTTTATTATCATGTTCCAACTCTGGGGTGCCTTCTTTACTCTATGTAAAATAAAGGACTCTATACACATGTAAAAATATGGCTCATCCATATAAGTCTATGTGGACAAGGATAATTACTTCCTTGTGCATGTGGTAGCGATATCTATATCAATCAACTCCCAACCATATAACTCTTTAAGGCCCACAATTCTCTGCGAAAATGCGCACGGATGATTTTTATTGTGTTCTCGGATAGCCCATAATAGGGACAACTTATTCTTAACTATTCCTCTCTCTTTTTGTCCTTGGCCCCTTAGGAACCTCGGTGCAAAGGTATGGAGTTGGCCCTTCTCCTTTATAAGTAGTAATGGGCATGTTTAGTGGCTCACCCACAAATTTCTTTTCTTCTTTCACCCCTTCATCATCATATCTCATATCTTCATCTAGGGATCCTCTACATCATCAAGTTGAACTCGGGATTTTTGCGTGCTCTCCCTAACTCCTCCTCATCCTCTTTAAGATTCAACTTTCTTCTCCTCTTTTTAGGGTGTTTATTTTTAGGGAGAGTCGAGGTGACCTTCGTAAAAGTTTAGATGTTCCTACACCTTGGGTTTTGGTTCTTTTGAACACCGTCTTGAGCTGGTGTTCCTCATGGATTGTGTTTACATCCAAGTCTTCCTCTTCTCCTTGTGGATGTGGAGGATTATCTCGTGTACTCACTTTCTACTTTTTTAGTGGGCTACCTCCATCCTCTATGATCTAAGCCTCCACTATCCTCATTAAGTTCTTATTCTTAATCTTCACCTAAGGTCGAGGAAGGCTTTTGAGCTGCCAAATTTATAACTATATGCTTACCTTTAGGTGGTCCTAGGAGCATGAACTCATTCTCCACATACTAGCATTTTTCCAATCTAGGCTTAAGTTGGAGGTAGATAAGCATGGCCCCACTATCCCTAATAACCATACTTTCTGTATTTATACTTATGAAATCCGAAATAAGCCTCTCAATATAGGCATATCAACCTGGATAAACATAAGTTTTCCTTAAGGTATGTTAGTCACAATCTACCTTGTCTCGCATTGTAGCTTAACTGGCATGCGTCGGAAAATGTGTACTATTGCCTAGAATATTTACATTGTGAAGGTGTATGGTAGTTTTCACTAGCGACTCCATATCCCATCCTTCATTGGAAACCACACAATACGAAATGTTGATATACCACAAAGTGCATGGCCTTTCCCACCACTCGAAGATAACTCCTTTGGAATGTGCCATTCCTACTCAAAGGCCACATGAAGTCACCATAAAATTACTCCACACTCTACTTGAATGGACCACTCATTGAGAGTTTGCATAGATATTTTTAAAACCTCTCTGCATGATGACTTATTTTCCATGGAGTATCCCCATATTTTATTATTTGGCCCATCAAGAACTCTATTTTTTACAAACACAAGTGATAAAAGGATAGAGCCAAAACTTATCTTCTCACCTATTGGTGCTTCCTTAAAAATTGTATCTATGATGTACCCAACTAATTTGTAAAATTATCCTTTCAAAATATTCTTAGAAACATGTAGCCACATGGTGTTCACTTTTGACCACCTTTCCTGATCATTCAGCTTGTGAGTAAATGTGTGGCTCCCATTATCATAGGGTACTTCCTCAGCTTGTAGATATCCATCCCGCGTGGACCCTTCATATATCCCAACTCCTTGTTAGTGGTCATGAAACCCGCCTTTTCATTTAGATCACAACTAACCTCTTTCCTTGTACCCTTAAATCCTATTAACATAACAATTAAGGGCATTGTGATCCTTACCTATTGCCCAAAGAAAGTAGAAGAAGTCCTTATAGACTCTCGCTCACAACCACTAGTATAGATTTTCTATTTTTCCAAAGTACAATATTTTGTATAGCTGGTATACCCCTACCTTCTTCAGAAAATTCTCTCCAACATCAACATACATTGGCATGTCATCAACCGTTTTCTTTTTATTATTTATATTTAGAAATGCATCTAGTTCCTCCTTGTTATCGATGGTGTGATGTTTATAGTCGCACACCTTACACCTGTAGATATGGGAATCCTAGTCGTGTATGATAATTAATTATTTTGAATATTGCATTTCAAAAAATTACTCTCGGGGCATCCTCGACCTCGCTTTCCACCTTCTTCTTCCCTTTATACCTACTCCAGTGCTTTCCTCGGTGCCATGATAAAAGTTGCAACTTTTTTCTCTTTCAAGCAAGCTCACATTCCCTAGCTCGAAATCGTGTGCCCTAGCTCCTTCTCAAATGGAGACGCAAGCCAATTCTATGTATAAATCTACTCTCCTCACTTGGTTTCACATCTCTCTACACCTTAACACGTTTTTCTCGTTTCGTAAGTAACTAGATCACACGAATAATTGTGATCGCAAAGGTAGAAATGAACCCGCATCACATTTTTATATAGAGTTATGAAAAAAATTGCATTTATTACTCTTGTACATAGTGCTGATCCTCTCATTAATTGACCATTTTCCTAATTTCCATACAATACACCTATGCACCACATTTATAACCTTCTAACATGCCTTCCTACCTTTTGGCTACATACCTCCTTCTACGCACTTCCATGTGTTGAATTACCTTCCCACCTGCTCCTTCCTCTAGTAGTTTTTATGGCCACATATTACCTCATGTTATACTGTTCATTCATTCATTTCTAGTTATGGTCTTCTTTTGGAGGAATTTTCTCTTTAACAATACCTTTACATACTATCTCGTAATTTTTAATCAAGATAAATCACCTGTAAAATTATTTTCTCATTTGTACCCATTTTTTAATGACAACCACCCCACACCAAGGGTATGTGCCTTCCTCTATGCATAAAATAACTTCATATTGTGATCAACTTTCGGCATGCATATGTGCTTATTACACAAAACACTAAACTAAATTAACAAAGGATAATACAAATAAGGAAACACAATAAATGAAATACAATAATGGAAATCTATACTAAATGGAAATACTTCCTTATTAAAAACACCAAGAAGGATTATTTATAGTAGGACTTCATCCTACTCCCATTGAAGTAACCAGATAATGGTGTTTCGTCAAGTTCCTCTAACTAGAAAACACTTGATTCAAGTATGTGAGTGATAACATATAGTCCCAACCAATGCACCTTAAGCTTTCTTGGGTGGATCAAAAACCTTGAATCATAAAGAATCAACATCTGCCCTAACCGCAAGCTTCTTGTACTTAATATGTATATCATACCATGTTTTCTGTCTCGCCTTTTGTTGCTTCCGACTCCAACGTGTTATGGTGTGTCTCTCATCCAGCTGTATTAAGTTGTCAATTCTCTCTTCCAAAGCTTTCTCATCAGCTAGACCTCTAGCGCGGCAATACACAAAGAAGGTAACATAAATTATATGGGAAGAATTGCTTCTATGCTAAACACCAACTGAAATGGTGTGGCTTTATTCAACCTTTTATAGGTTGTTCTATATGCCCAAAGTACAATAAAAACTTTATCATCCCAATCTTTCCTTCCAACATCACAAATATTTTTCAAGGTCTGGCTCAATATATTATTGAATGCCTCAGTAGTCCCATTTTTTTAAGGGTGATAGGGTGTGGTCTTGTGGTGCGTAACCATAAATTCATCCAATAATATCCTAATTGGATCATTCAAGAAATGTGTGCACTTATGACTTTTCAAACTCAATAGACATCCATACCTAGTAAGAACATTTTCCCATAAGAACCTTGTTGTTGTATCCATTGTACAATCCTTTGTAGGTGTTGCTTCTTCCCACCTTAAAGAATAATATGACCAAGTGATGATGTAGCATGATCTAGTTCTATGCGTGGTGGGAAATAGAACCCAAAATTCTATTTCCCATTTTTTAAATGGTTCTCGCACTAGTAGTAGGCCTTAAAGGAATTTCATCTCTTTTCCTGTGTTGTAATCCTTGTACAAGGATTCCCACCATAAACTAGTAAGTATAATCTTGTGCGCGGTGGCATCACCTATATAGTGTCCACCTGCGATACCACCATGAGCTTCTTCCATGATTTTTGTGCACTCACGATATAGTACACACCGGTGTAATACTTCATCTCATCATAGTTTGTACAGTCACCACTGATCAACATGAAAGGTGTAGCACAAATTTCATGTTATTAATTTTCCAAGGATTTCATTCCTTCTAGCGCCATGCCTATGTGTATAAAGATTGCAATATCCTCTAATTCCGAAGGCACATGGTTTAACCTATATAATTGTGCATCTGGCATTGTATCTTCAATTATCTATGTCCTCCCCTGATTGAACTCTTGATAAATGGTTTGGTCCAAAATTACTTTTACCGAGCTTTACCACAACTATAAAGACAAAATCTTGGAATAAGATAACCCATCCGCATATGTACCCTTATAAAACAATCTTATTTACCAAGTATTTCAATGTCATGTGATCTGTATAAAACATAAAAGGTGTTACTAGCAAGTTTTGTCTAAACTTATGTAGGGCATAGATTATTGATAAGGGCTCGTGCTCTATATTTTTATAATTTATTTTTTTAGGTGTCTAACTTTCTACTAGCAAAACAAATAGGATGATCTATAATACCTTCTCTAGGATAAGCTAATATTTTGCCAATGGCCATGCTAGAGGTGTCCACCTATACATGAAAAGGTCTATTCCATGAGGGAAATCATAGAAAAGGCGTCATAGTAAGCCTCTCCTTCAAAATTTCAAATGTGCATTGTTGTGGTTATCCCCAATAAAGTGTCTCTTTTATTTTTAGTAATTCCTCTAAGGACACAACAATATTTGCATATCCTTTGATAAATTTTCTATAATACCCTGTGTGACCCAAGAATCCATGTACCTCACTTTGACTAGTAGGTTCCTCTAGGCCTAAGATAACTACAACCTTGGCTGGATCTACAAAAAAACACTCCTTACAGATGATATGCCCTAGGAGGGTTCCAAAAGGTGTAGAAAATACACACTTCTTGATGTTTACAGAGATTCTTAACTATTTACACCTCTCAAATATTAATATAAAGTTATCACAACAATCCTTGAGAAGCCCATAAAATCTGTGAGAATTCGTGGATAAAATCTTGGAATGCTTGAACCATAATGCACAAAAATACTTTAGGTGCATTCTTTAGTCCAAAGTTCATCACCATGTATGCAAAAATTCCCCATTCAGTGGTGAAATTTATTTTCTCTTGATCCTCCTTTTCAATTCTTACCTGGAAATATCCAGAGAATCCATCTCGTAAAAGTGTAAATTTCTTGCCCTATAATGCCTTCTAATATTTCCTCCGTGAAATATGTAGGAAAAGGATCAATCACACATGCAGCATTCAACTCCCCGTAGTCCACACAAATCCTAATATGACCATATTTCTCAGTATATTGATTACCATAGTACTAACCCACTATGATTCTTCTAGGGGTTTAATGATGCCATATTTCAACATCTTGTCAATTTCTTCTTTAACTTTTTTAGTGTAGGTTAGGGCTCATCCTATAAGTTCTCTTCCTAACCGGGTACACACCTTCCTTTAACTTAATCCTCATCTCATCCAAAGACTCATGCACTCCCTTTAACTCATGGTATCCCTTAAGAAATAAGTCCTATAAATATCATATTAACTCAATTATCTTAGCCACTTTAGAGTCATACCAATAATCTATAATTATGGCCTCCTTAGGTTCAACATTTTTACTTATATTCACTTTCTTAGTCTTCATAGTTTCATGATAGGCACACGCCTTCTTATTTGCACTATCTAAGACTTCATGTGTACCCTATGAATGGTCTATGTCCAAATTTTATACTTCTTCATCATCTGATATGTAGACTATCTTTCCTTTCTCCTTCTTAAGGTCAGTGTGCTCAAGTATTTTGGCATCGATATCATCTACTTCATCAAAATGTGCTCCTAGGTATTCCTCACCAAATAAATCCTTAATGAGTTATTTTTCCTTTGCACTATCTCCCATAGTCAATTGCTCCATAATTTGTAATGCCTCTTTCACCAGAGGTTTAGTGGAGAAGTATTCAAAATTTTGGATCATTCCTGTAGCAAAGTCTTTCCAATTTCCAATCTCCCTATGCAGCACTACATAAGCATACCAAGCACACGTGTAATCTCGCAAGGTGAAATAAATTTTTGCACCCATAGTGAAGGTATCAAAGCTTCTTTCCTTTCTCTCGTCCATAGTCTCTCACACTACTAAACGTGATGTTGAACAGATGATTACCATGATATGTGCAGATTTGAGTAAGTGCATTGCTCCTAAGAAACCGGGTTGTTAGAGCAATTCTCACTTCATTCCATTCTATGATATTATCCCTGTGAACCATCCATGAATGCGTTAGTATCCCATGCAGGGTATACACTATCATATATCTTCTATATACTTGATTCTTCTAGTGTTCCTCCATGTCTTGTGCATGACTACCGCAGGTCTCCTTTTTAGTGTATTGGGGTAAAGAGTTATTACTTATCCTCCTAATACAAAGTGAGGTTTTCCTATTACACATTCAATTATTACTTCATTCCCAACCATCTCGTAGGTGTCATGCACAAAATTATCACAAGCAATACTTGTAGTATCACTAATATATTGTGCATCTTCCCACTAGAGGATTCCTTCCTTAGATGGCTCAAGTACTTTTGGATCTCAAATGGTGCACACATAAATTCTATTTAGGTCTTCCTCACTCAAAGGTTCAACATAAGGTGAATATTTCCCATATTTCAAAGGGATAATAGCTCATTCTTCCTTGTTATCAAAACTTATATGCCTCTTTTTGATTCATAGATCAACATTATTCGTATAACATCAAGGGTGCCCAAGTAGAGTTGGGAAGTTTTACTTCCTCAGAAGCACTAAAACCTCAAAGTCCCCAATGAACTTGGCCACTTTTATAGTAATGGATGCATCATTTAAAAATCCTATTGGAGTGGCCTTAGTTTTATTTGTCATAAAAATTACATTAGAGGATGGTTGTAATAGAGGTCTTCCCATCTGTACCCATGCATCTAAAGTAAGCAAATTAACTTACACGACTGTGTCAATCAATATATTTCTCAAAATCCACCCATCCACAATAGCATTTAGAGTGATCTCCTTGTCATAATTAAAGTTATGAGGGGGAGATTAACATGTAGGATCTTCCATCCATTCTTAATACATGCATGCAAAGTGTTTCCTTTTAACCAATTCCCTAGTAATGGAATAATATTCTCCTAGTGAAACATCTTGCATAATTCTTTCAAAGCATCAACATCCGACCGACCATATCTCACTTCGTAACACCCTTCTTGTTACTTTCTCCTAAGCATTCAAGTGTTGATATGTGATTTCTAGTAAATGGATTGTGTACCTCGATTCGAAATCATGCTTGATATGTATTAAATTTCTTGCAGATTATGAGATCTTGACCGAGTCAAAATATTAATAGACTCTTTTATTTATTTCATCTTGTGATCGAATATTAATCTGATCACGGAATGAATTATACAGTATTCATCAATAATATCTAGACTTGGACCAAAGGAATTGATCCAAGTAATGCTTTAATTTTGTGAAGTGATAAAATTAGATCACGAACCTTGAACAGTCAGTAAGGTATGGAAGCATTTGGTAAGCTGGTCAGAGTATGACTCGTGGATCTTGAGAAATGAAACGGTTCCCGATATCCGGTATATCCGGAAGGTCTCGATTAAAGACCGTAATAATTCATCGACATACAATTCGTAATAAGAATAGGAGTGACTCTGTTCTAGAAAGTATGATGCAGTCTCTCCGAAGTTTTCAGAGAAGGACCAAACTGAATTACTAAGGGTTAGTAACCTAAAACAATAACCTAACCTAGGGGTTAGATTATTGTTAGTCTAACCTAGACCTAGGCTATGTGTTATGATCCTAAAATAATAACTAAGTGCAAAATGGTTAGCATGGTTCTTACCCTAAAACTCTAACCTAAGATACTAACCTAGCTAACTAAGAGTTTATGAGAAGGGGCCTTTGAAGGGTGGCGAACCATGGGCGCTATTCTCTATGGCAATAAATGGGAAGGATAAGGATGAGGGACAGGCAGATGGCGGAGGCTTAGGCGGCGGCTAACCTTGGCAGACTTGGCAATTACTAAGTCTGGAAGTGAACTTGAGTTTTTGGATGGACTGTCGCCAATTTTGGCGGTCGGTGGGGGTAGAGATTAGGCGGGAAAATTGGTTTAATGGCATTTATTGTTTAGGGAGTTGAGCCCGAGCTCGCGAAACGGCATGCAAACGAGAAGTTGGAAGGTTTGTTTGGTGTATCGCGATTTTCGGTCTACTCTCTCTCTCTCTGCTAGTTTACTGGTTCTTCGCACCAGTTCTCTTTGAGTTGCATGGCGAGAATGAATTTCTCTGGCTCTTTTCTCTGCCATGGAGGATATATTGTAAACGGGACAGCAAAATTTTGTTGGTCATTTGAGCTCTTCCTGTGGTCTTCTTCGGAAATTCGATCAAAATACAGGCATGTTAGGCCCTATCCTTTAAATATTTTGCTGTCTTTCAAATGTCTTCATTAAAACAACTCTGTTCATTTGTTTGTGAAGATTAGATAAATTTTCCTATGAAGATTTAGTTGATTTTGGCTCTGTATCTCTTCTGGTTCGATTTTTGGCAATTTCCGCTTGTTGGGTGTTTGTTGAAATCGAACTTCAACTCTGTTTGTTGTGTATTCCTTCTGGTTTAAATATGAGAGATTTATATTTATAAAGGTTTGAATGCTCGGCCTGTTTGGCGAGAGCCCGTCGAATATACTTGTGAAGGGTATAGATCACTGTTTTGCTGTCGACTTTCGATCGTCAATGCTGTTGTGAGACAGTAGGGAATGATACTGGTGTACCATTTGATTGTTCTGTGCATTTGAAGATTTTCGAAGCTCTGTCATGGTTTTGTTAACAGCGATTAATGATACTTTATGGGTTTCATTGTTTTCTAATTTCTGGCTTGGAATAGGCAACTGATGAGTTACCATAGTCTTTAACGACTCAGTGGATTTCATGATTGAATCGTTTACAGTAATCTACTGTTGTGAATGTAGATTCATCTTGAGTTTTGTTATTATATGGTCGTGGAAGCCTTGTGGAAAAGACAGGTTTTGTGGCTACTGTTATTGTAGTAAATACTGAGTATTGACTTTTTGTGGATGTATTGCCTTTCCTTGCGAAAATTGTTCGAAGGTTTTGAAGCATTCATTTATTTCATTGTTTTGGAATGAGTATATTGATTTGCTTATACTTGTTTCATTCGGAATGTTTGTCTTGAATGGCATGGAAGGATTTATCAATTAATTCTATTTTTATATCATTGTTGGGTTTGTGATTATGGGCGCAAATCCGCTATCGCATGTAGTGTGAATTAGTGGATTTATTAGGATTGAATTCAACGATTTGTGAGGAGACGTTTCAATGTTCTATTTCTATTTTGGTCACTGCTGCTAAGAATGTGTATATACAATTGTTAAGTGTTGATCCAAAGGTGACTTGAAGGGAAAATCAGATCAAGACCTCTGTATTTTCTTGGGGTACTTTGTGTTGCATGTTGCTTTGGTGGTACAGATTCCTTAGGTGAGTAACTACATATTCAACCTGTTCTATTTGTGCTAAATTATTGGCAGAGTACAGTCGGGTTTCTTGGTTGAAATAAGAGCTTGATTGTTTGTCTGATTTTTATATGTGTCATTGATGACCTGCTGCTCGCCCTGTTTGGGTGAGTTGCACTAGGGATTTGCATGCACCAGGTAGGGATCGATTGATGGTGTTCCTTTCCGTTTGTTCAGTCCGATAAACTGAGAAAGTATAAGTATGCTAAGTTCCTTTCTGTTTGTTCAATTCGACTGACTGATCATGAATTGGAATCAATGTGTGGTCACCATAGCATAGTTTCTCGGAAACCTTAAAAGGCTTAATGTTATAGAGTTGTTGGTTACAGCAATACGCTTGAAGCTCTTGCTTTCGAACTTGGTTCAAAGCCTTACCGTGTTTAGGTGAAACTAGTTTTGGACATCGATCGATTTATGGATAGTTGATGTGTTAGTTGCTGTACAAGAGATTTGCTGGGTTTCTATTTTCGTGATTTAGAACAGTGATCTTGATTTCGGCCTGTCTAACTTGTTCATTTATATACTGGATGACTGTTCTCATAAGTGAAGGCAACAGTGATGAACTTATGTAAAAGGGAAGTAAGAATGGATTGATTCTTTCTCTTCCTTTATTTTATATTATTGATAATGAACTATCAAGAGGAAATTAATTTGGTAACGCTTTGGTAGGAGACCAAATTGTTATGTTATTTCCTTTTTGGAAGATTGCAACAATCACCAAAGTCGTCGATTTGGATTCAATGATTGTTCATCTCGCATTCGTTCTTGTTTCTTAATATTTGATGAAATATTAGAAAGTGTTTAAGACTATTCTGTAACAATGATAGAGTTACATGTTTGTAATCATTTAGTATTACAAGGACATAGCCTGAATATGTTTTCTTTTTGGATATTTGATCTCATTTAAACAGAGTGTTTAATGGAAACAATTGATGGATTGCAATTGTTTTAAAAGTTAGTGCTTATCATGCTCAGTTCATTGAACTGACTCATGTTGACTATTTTTGCAGATGGTTGCCGTAAGAGGTAAATACAATGCAGATCCGCAAATCGATAGTTTATTTGATTTATTATGAATTACAGCTTGATTTTATGGATGTACTATATGTGAAAAGATGTTTCTTTTCCGTTAGCATTATATCAAGTATGCTGTTGCATAAATGTAATTGTACGAGTTTCAAAAGGAATGAAAATAAGCGTTTGATACTTATGTGTTGTATTAAATTATGAATGATGAACTTCTTCGGTTTACGTAACGAAGAGGCATAGTTATCTTTGTATAATATGGATGCTTTTGTGATTGACAATGAAAGCTTGTAAGTAATTAGACTAAATTCTTATGAGTATTTAGTAGTTCTAATTTGATCTGGATAATGCAATATTGTAATTTAATTATTGTCTCTCTAGAGGATAGGTTAAAATTGAGCCTAAAAGATAACGCTAAACAAGTTGGATTGAATTACTAATCCCTAGTCCTAAGTATAACAGGACAATAGTAAATTGGATTCTAAATCATTTATATCTTTAAACTAAAAAGTATGATATAAATTCAGTTAAGAGAACTGATAGGCAATCAATGGAGTTCAGGTGGCAATCTCAAGCATAGGTTATGAGATATTGTCTGAATCAGTTGCTTAGAATCAGATGTATTCTAATGACTCCTTGATAGAAGCTAGACCTTAATACCTCTACCAAGTAATGGGATTAATGGAGGAGGGTCGTCTTAAGAAAATGAATCCAGGGATTGGAAATGGCTAACCTTAGGGAAAAGTCTTAAGAAGTAATTTAATCTCTAGTGCGTAACGCTTGTTTTTGGGTAGATCTTCTCGAGGCGGATTTAAAGGATGACGACATAAGGTCGATTTAGGATTGTACCTCCGAGAAGATTAGGATCTTCTCGAGTTACAACAATGCAGGAGTGACTTATGGCGACACCCTTGCATTGATCGTTGAGATTTACACTTGATTTCGCCATTTAGTTACCCTCGGGACCGATTAAGAACGTGGTCATGTTATATGACCGCCGAGATTTGGGGTGTCATGACACACCGGTTGAACGCAAGGTTGAACCAAGATGTCATCATATCCTAACCCTCGTGGGTATCCATATAACATTATCACCTTGTTAATCTGCCTCCGGGTGATTCAGTTTGTGGAAGGAAGGACGAACAATAATCGTGTATAAGACATTCTATATAACATATGTATGGGGAGGAGGACGTTCCAGGTTGACAAGTATGCCGTTAAGGAATACGAGACATGAACAGTATGTTTCAAATCTTTGGCCAAAGTATCGCAAGCTGCTGATTGCGTTGTCCTGATTCACCTAGTCTAAGGGATGAGATGCCGATGGATAATGGTAACAGTTATTCAGTTAGATTCCTTGGACAGAGCATTCTGAATTCCCAGATTAGGGAAGAGAACCGCAAGAGTGATGTGTTAAATAAAAACACCGACTCTTATTACTCATGAATAGATCGGTAGATTACCGAGTCATGGAATGAATAGATCGGAAGTACTCCGAGTCATTACAGCTGCATATGGTTGCTTATTATATGAATGGTTATTTGAATTGTGAGTTCTAAATTATGTATTTAGAACCAAAGATGCAATTATCAAAAAAAAAAATTCACTTGTTCTAAAGTTAAAAATGAGGATGTTACAGCTACCTTCTTTTATTCCAAATTATGTAACTGTTCCTTTAAACATTATATCTCACCATGAATATTTTAAAACACCTCCATGGTTTCCTAATAAACCTCCTTCGTATGTGTAGGATCTCAGTATATTGTATGCAAGACCTATTTCCCGGTTATTATATGCTTTTGTTGTAATGCTTCTCTCGGCACGTGCACCTTCAACACATGTAGTAATTTTAAAAGGTACTACCTCAGGTTCCGGTGCCAACTTTGGCATCCATTGGTTTTCCATGGCATATTGTATTCTACCCATCCTTGTGCTCTTGTTCTCCTATTTATGTTGTTTCATAAGATGCTCATATAATTCCAGGCACTCCTCATAGTCATGATTCTTCCCACAAAAATAACATGTAATATTCTTAGGGAATTCATGCCTGTAGTTGTCGAGAGATCAACACATATAACACATTCCATGAGGAAACTAACCTCATCCACCACCATGGCCTCAGCCCCTAAAACCATCACGATATCCCCGACCTTTACCACGACCTCCTTCAAAGAACCCTTCATTCCTAGCATAGCACCTCAAGTGTGATCATGATCATGGTGCTCAATTTTACCTTTAGAGTTATCTAATACTCTTGTCTTTTGTACACCAATATCAATGGCATCATGGATCTGATAAATCAACCTACAATCTTTAGTATTATGAGTCGTGGACTGGAAAATCTTATAATAGACAAAAATATTTTCTTCCTTATCACACATTATAACATTGCGTAAGCTTGCATCATGTTGTAAATGAAATATCTCGCAGCTCTAACAACAATGAACACACTATCATGTGGGGAAAATATGCTTAGTGTTCCCCTCAAAATCACAATATGTACACCAAATCCTAGTGCATGTCTCATGCGCTAAATTAGGCAATAGTTTCTCCATGTGCTTTGATATAGGTAATGAATGGGGATTCTAGGAATAGGCTCATTCTAGTGTCTATACTTCGACTACCTCAAAGCATGCAATTCTTCTTCAAGAACTTTGTGCGGATCCATTTATGTCTTACGTGATAGTGCCCGCATAAAAGATGTGATCAAACCTCTAAAAATCCACTTGTACATGTTGTCTTGGATAGATATCATACAAAAGTTTAGACAAAATATTTTTGAAATGGGCATCATATTCTCAAATGCTCTCGATTTCCCTTTTTAATATCCTTGAGCATGCTTATATTCTTCTGTTCAAACTTAGGTATCTAAAATTCCTTAAGGAAAGCATCTTGTAAGGCACATAATATACACAAGTCTAATCAGGGTAAAACTTCTTTTAACAACTATGTGTGCATCCCCGCAATGTAGTTATAAACCGAATTTCCTTACACTCAAAATTTGTAATCCCTTTTGTGTGCCACAATATCTCACACATGTGCACATGCTCAGTAGCATATTTTATTCCTCTATACTCTAGAAGATGAAGTGAAATCTCCATGTAAATATTTTGGGGTTTGTGAGGACCATGCCCATCGGATCTAAAACCTCCTATGTTATCATTTCCTCTAGACCCATCGAACTAGAGCCACCTATCCCCTCTAATCCTCCAATTATAGTAGGAAGTGAACTAGAACATGTACTTCATTGTGTCCTAATAGTGGTACTAAAATAAACTCCTATAGTTTGTGAGGTGGTACTACTCCCACAAGAGAGTCCAAAATTATACATGCCTAAGTTATGTGCTAATGACGCACCTGAAATGGTACTTCCAAATAATAAGAAATACATCTACTCGACCATAGATGTACTTTCTATTTGATTTACTCATGTTATTTTACTACCCAAACTAGCTTGTGACTAATTTCTATACTAAAAACTAGAAAACCAAGCACAAGGGCTAGGTTTCTAGGTAGATTCGATGCCCACCCATGGACCATGTCATCTCTTCCGTGCACTATCATAAGATATTGATGAGGGTTTCTGTCATCCTTACCTAGATGGGGGAGTTCTTGATGCTCTAGCTCCATACCCTCTACGTGAGCTCTAAATCCTTCACAATCCATCTCTCTCCTCAACACCATCCAATCTTAAATCTCACATTGCTTCCCTAACTCCTCATGTGCCTCATTTTACTTAAGCCACATTTCTTCTCTTTACCTCTATGCCACTAGGTCTTCCATCCTTCACCAAACCTGCTCCTACCCCTATGCATGGTGGGGTTTAGCTAGCCATTGGCTTATCTTCCAAATTAAAGGTTACCATCAAGATTTTGATCGCCAAGAGAATGCCTTAGAGATAGGTTCCCATGAGATAACATAAAAATTGGAACTTAGCTACCTCCAGGAAAGAATAGGTGGAAATTGAGTACTCTAAAATATAGCTATTCAGAACACCATGACACCAAGTGTCCACAACATGCATCCAAATTAGATCATCATCATAGAGGGATTTAAATTTTTCCTACATCCAAACAAGTATGTGAATCCTCCAATTCCTTTTAGACACATAAGCAACTGGCCACTTGTATAGCTCTATCATAAAGATAACAAAGAAACTCTCATATAAAAAGTCATACAAGTTCTCGCTCCACCACCGTGTGCACTTGAAACTTAGATCGAATGTTGAATCTCCAAGCATATTCTTCTTCTAGATCTACTATCCACTCCTCAAAACTTGATAAGGTCAACCGGTATGTCTTCATCATGAAAATTCCTGAAAACAACTAAAAAGAGGTCCCAATAACAAAACCAATGATGCAGCCTAGAATTTACTGTGAATAACCTAGGTGTGCTGGCACATCACTCAACCTTTAAGTTGAGCGCTCACCCAAAGTGCACAAAGGCACTAGGTCCCTCTTTAGAGTTTCTTGTATAGAATGTTAGCATGATGATGTTTAAACATATTTAGATTCATAATTAGTAGTAAACAACCCACAATGCATAAACCAGATCTAGATCTTAGATTGTATGAAAGATGAACTAAACAATAACTATGATA
This sequence comes from Taxus wallichiana var. yunnanensis, assembly GCA_018340775.1. Classification (NCBI taxonomy): domain Eukaryota; kingdom Viridiplantae; phylum Streptophyta; class Pinopsida; order Cupressales; family Taxaceae; genus Taxus; species Taxus wallichiana. The sequence goes on along the minus strand of CM031239.1, from coordinate 94,205,717 downwards.
AGATTAACCATACAAGAGCCAAATTTAGTTATGTATAATGCCATTATCCAACCAATATACTCCATTGCATTAAATATTGTAAAACACATAATCTTATTACACTATATCAGTATCTCCATGAGTTATGTACGTTTCAAAACCAGCAACACAACTCTAGAATAATTCACCACCTCTCTAAAATATGCAAGTCAATACATATTTATAGGGGTGGGAACTTTCCCTTCACCACCCATGCCCTTCTCAAAATAGGTCACATGATGTTAATATCCATGCACATTTACAATAGTATGCACAACATGCAAGTTCTTGAATAATAGATGTCTTATAGTTAACTCCAAGTAGAAATCCTATTATTACCTTAAACTATGCATGGCACTTATCTGTCACGCTTGTTCCTAAAATACCATTGCGTGGAGTGTAATTATTCATCTCTATATGTGCTTTGCACTTTATTTCCAAAAATATCCCTTATCCACAAAAATGGCTAATTCCTAAGCCAAAGTGTTCTGACATGCATTTCCTTTCCTATCTTCCCGCACCTTCAAATGTGCCTTATTCCTGACCACGCATCCTTTATGTGTCATCTCCTTATAGCAACATTTTGTCTACTCAACACATAATTTTGTGATGAATAAGCCATGCCACAATGGTGAGATGATCCTCGATTCGAGACTCAATATTTACACTACGTGGGGATCATAGGAAGCATTGCCAAGTGGAAATGTTGGGATGGCAAACCAAGCTAAAATCTCCATGCTCGAAGTAATGACTTGGTAATTCCTAGTCTATTGCCAAATCATCATGTGATATGCTGGATGAGTCATAAAATTGGTAGTTGGTTGTGCATCAAGTTAAGGGAAGAGACCAAGTCTTTTGGCTAAGGAGTCGAGACTGGTCCAAGCATCGAGCTCTCAATGCAATGTAAGGTGGGAATTTTGGCAACTAGTATATAGGAGATCGAATTAAAGGCCCCTAGTGATGAAAAAAATTTATCTCAGACAGAGGTTCAAGCACATAATTCTCACATAGAAGATATAAAATGTAACTATAGAAGGATTTATGGGTGACTTAGAATTCACAGTGCATCTATTGAGCTATGAATGAGCTTGATAATAGAAGAGGAGGATCCGAGATGGCGAGTCAAAGGGAAAATTCGATAGCTTGGCTTAGTGACTAAATCATTTGAATGTGTCAAATAAATGTTGCATAGGCTTATGTATCATCCCAACTTGACCTGTACGTTAACATAGTCAAGGCATGGTGAAAGATCTTTTTATGTGGAAGGAAAAGTAGGAAAAACTCACACTCATAGTGGAATTGGCAAGCCTTTCAAATTATGTGGAGATGGAAAACTATACAGAGATGGCTTGATGAACTAAAAAAATGATTTGGTGAACAAATTTTCTACATGGAGGTTGACTCAACATGAGTCCACTAGAGATTAACTTCCAAAATGAGCTATATTGGTGAACTTGCAAAGCATAGGGAACTTAGATACATCAACACGAGTTGGTGGTAGCTCGTGAAGTTAATAGCTTGTTCAAATTCAAGATCATGGTGAGGAGCTAAATCAGAAGTAATACGGAGTAACTCATGGATGAATGCCGAGTTGAGACCACTTGGGATCTCGCTATATTTAAACTAAGTTACACCATGCATTGAGGTGTGTGAGCTCAACGAGGGTCGTAGGCTATGTACAAGGAACCTAATGAGCTTGATATGCTTGCACAACTCAGAACTCGAAAGGTGAAACATAGGCACTTTGGAGGTTGTGTAGTTATTCTATCTTGAACACGAGATTGATGCACGATGGGCTTGGTCAACTAAGAGGGAGCTCATTTGAATGACTCACCAGGAAGAGAATGAGTTACTTGGTGAGGAGACATGGATAGGGATGTCAGGGAAAACACCAAGTTAGAGGGTTCTAACCTCATTGAGTGGGCATGGTTAAAACATGAATATGGCACGGCCCATGTAGAGTGATAAAGTCTCAACTCGGAGAGCCGAGTTAAGACCGAGGTGGGATTGCATGCCAAGTTAAGAATTTTGGAGTGGAAAAATCATAACCTTCAACCCATGTTTGCACTATGAGATATGAAGTGGAGTTAAAGCCCAAGAATATCCATGTGAATGAAATAAAAGAGTGTAGATCTAGCATGTAGGATTCGACCTACCGAGTTAAACCATTCACCAAGCTATTTTTCATACAAGACAATATTTGCATGGGGGATTGATTTGGTGAAGGCTCGCTGGAGAGAGTTCTTGAGAAAAAGAAATGTGAGAGGATCTTAATGAATGAGCTAAGGAAAACCAAATTATATGGGGAAAATTCATGGGTCAATGCGTTGGAGGCAAAGGTTGAAGTGAGCTCAATGGTGAGCTCGTCAAGGGACAACTTGGCTCAAAAGGTGGAGGATCTCGCAGCCATTCACCGAGTGAATATGGGGAAATTAATCTCGATGTGAGGGAGTTTTGAAGAGGTTGTGAGGATGTTCGAGCTAATGCATGAAGGGTTCAATGGAGTTTGATGTACAAGAAGGGAAGCAAGACTCAAAAGGAGAAAAGGGGAACTCGGCAAGAAGAACTTACGAGAGAGCTCGCACATTAGTCGAGATAGACATGGAGAGTGGACTAAGTTAACATAGCTCAATCAATGCAATAGAAGGAGTAGCTTGACATTAACTCGGTGAGTTGGCTTAGCGAGCCAACCACCGAGTTGGTCTATTTTGACCTTTTCTCATGGAACCCCCTCTTCAATGCAAACCGGTTTTAGGGGGTCCCACCTAAATATTAAATTAATATTTTTATTAAAATATTTTAATAATAATATTTATTATTATTAATAAAATATTTTATTTAAATATTCCTTTAATTAAATAAGAGGATTAAGTCAATTGGTCCTTAATGGCACATGATGGAAGATTCTTAATGGTTTAACCAACTTTTTAATAAATGAACCATCATGTACCTTCATTTGAGGAAGGAATTTATGAATTCTCCTCTTTTCTCTCACAGAATTCTTCTATAAATGTAAGTTGGAAGTTCATTCCAAGGGGTTACACATTGGTTATAGAACTTAGATGTGTGACACAAGTTGGAAAATTTAGACATCTTAGACAAGTGCATATTTTTCAAGAATCCTCTCTCTTACTTGTTAGATTTATGCATTGGGAACTTTCAATCCTCCTTTCCAAGACTGTAATGGTAACAATTTCCTATTATGAATGTAATTATGCATTGTGCACATTTTTTAAGTAATAAAAGTGTGTGTTTTATGACTATTGTTAGTCCTTTCATCATTCTATATACTTATTTGTGCCTTTCTCATTCTTACAGGTACATTTTACAAGTTTAAGTTTCCATTACAAGTTATTGGAGTTATGTGCTTATCAAGTGGTGGAGTTTTGCATGAATTTTAGTTGTAGTTCTTGTTCACCCTTCTTAGTTTCATCCTTCTTCACTAGAAGACCAAAATATTTTTGTATAGATGATTTTAATAGAGGGAACACATGATTCTTAGTCTGTGGTATTTTATTTACTCTCTCCAAGTTGCAACAGTGAAGTTGACTTGAGGTGCATAACACCCTCTTCAAATTAACCCTTCCTAAGTCTGACAACCCCTTTATTTAGTGCATCACCATCCCTAGCATAGCTTCATTTCTTGCAAATATCTCTCCCTAAATCCCATGAAAATGTTAGCATAGTTCTAGATAACCATTTTATCACACTAAGAGTAGTACAACTAAGCCTTCTCCGAAGGTTCACCTCAATGCCCCAAGTCCCACACTTAAGAGTTGATCCCATGTTATCCAATCACACCGAATGTCATGTTCACATTCTCGACCATTTAGAGGGTGAAATGATTTGGTGATAATATTTTTTTGTACGCACGGTGGGACAAAGAGTTAGTACTTATCTTCTCACTTACACAAGTCAAAACACCTAGTGACTCTATATCTCAATATTTCAAATCTCATTGCATAAACTTGTGTGAAGATTTCAAACAAGAGCTTCTTCAAAGCAAGGAAATTATCAGCACATCAAACTATCCTTATCTCCTCCAAGGAGAAGGAGAAGAGGCATCTCAACATCACCCGTTGCAAGCATCACCTCATAGGGGTCATTCAACTCCTCCTTATGGAAGGTTTCCTCCACCAAGGAACAATCAACCTCTCATTTCTATGGTGAGGAACCAATTTTTTCCCCTTTCAATGCAATCAGTCCTCTTCTATTGGCTCAACGTGACCCTATACCTGCTACGGCACTCAAAATTTTACCCTTCTACATAAGGGAAACTCATATTACTCTAGTGGAACATATTCTTGATGTATCCAGCATTTGTGTAGTACATAATATCATGGAGGAAAACATTGCAGTTAGAATTCTTGCTACTTATTTCAAGGGAAAAGTGCTTCAATATTTTCAAGGCTTAGGTGTTGGTATTATAACCACTTGGGATGAACTAGGAGAAAATATTTGTAAATAGTTTGAAGACAAGAGTGATCACCTATCACTCTTGGAATAGCTCACTACCATAAAGAGAGCTCCCTAAGAATACATGAGTGATTTCAACTTCTGATTCCAAAGGACTTGGAATAGGATTTTGGAACTCATAAATCCTTCTCCAAATAATGCATTCTTATATTATTTGTGATCCTTGAATAGTGATATAGTAGCTATGATCAAGTCCATGGGAGGGACTACACTACCTGATGCCTATAAAGTTTCCATAAGAGTAGAGAATTCCTTGATTCAGACTGGAAAGATAGCTCCATGACCGCCAATGCCATTGTCTTTAGATCTTACAAACACTCAGCCTACCATTGCTCCTATTCTAAAAGCTTCCAAGAAACTAGTTCAATCTACCCCGAACCCTTCAAATGATATATTTGAAGTCAAGTCACTATTGCAAAATTTTGGGAACAAGCTCATTACACTCAAGAGGTAAAAATTTCAATATAACCATCCATACCAACCACAAAATCAGCAGTATCAGGCTAATCATCCTCCTTTTCAATGGAACAATCAGCCTCAAAATCAAACTACAAGTCAAGTTGTGAATATCAAGCCTTTGAACTTTTAGAACCCTCTTGTTGCTAGCTCTTCTAGATCCCTTGTACCTATCCATAATAATCTAGTTCAAGACTATGAATGGTGTTATCCTTGTTCTCAACCCCAAAATCAAAATATTTTCCCCAATGGAGTTCTTATCCAGGCCTTATGGTTCAAAGCGTATCTTCCCCTCTAGATCCAAAAAAAAATTCATCTACACATGAAATATTAGATCAACCGTATGAGCCTAAAGAAACCACTGTGTTGAATTGGCAAGCAGAAAATTTTTGTTGGTTGAATATAGATTCCTCATTAGTGGCAGAAAACACTCATTCCAAAATATATATATATATATATATAATCGTAACCTTCCAAATCCAATCAAACATCCACTTTAAAACCTCATCCACAAGTGGTGGTTGATAAATATGTGGGAAGAAACCACCGTAAACGCATGTTAGCCAAGTTGTAAGAAAGGAAGGTGTTTTGGGCATCATGGTGCCTAACAAGCACTTTCAAAAAGAGGATTGTAATGCCCCAAGAAATTTCAAAAAGTAGGAGCAATCCCATTTAGCATTCTATAACAAATGAAGAAGACCAAACTGAGTGTTACTATGTGGGATGCACTCTCAATTCCTTCTTAAAGAAACTTTTTGCGAGAGGCTCTGAACAATTTTGGCACAACCGATGGATGATCAAGTCGTGGGGTAGAAACTACTACAAATTTGTGTCAAATGGAATGGAAAAGTATTCCTAAAGTGAATAATAAACCATCACCATTCTATATTTTTATGATCATTGTGACCACCTCATACATAATTGAATGATTGATTCATGCCCAAACAAATTATAGATGTACTACGCATTCAATATGTGTCGGTTGCAAGAGGATTTGTTCAGCTAGATGTCACCACTTTTAAAAAATTTGGAGTTATCCAAGGAATTCAACTTACCATCCATCCATGCCTGAGTTTTTCACGAACCCAAGACATATCAATGATTGATCTCCCTCCTCTCTTTGACATCTTCCTATCACGAGATTTCACTACCAAGATGGGTAGTTATCTATCGTCTGATGGGTCACATATGATTATAAATACTTGATACGGAACTAAAGTGACTATAAGGGTGAAAAAAATCTTCCATAATCATGCGTAGACCCTATAGTGTTAGTCCTATAAATGGGAAGTATAACATCCATGACCTAGAAGAAGAAGATACTGATCATGAACCAACTACTCTTGTGGAAGAATTCCCTGATAATATGTTGGATGAAGTGAGTGGACATCATCAGTACAATCCCTACATTGATGTGTTGGAAGAGGAAGAAGTTGGTTTGCTACTTTTGGAGGAGATGGGATTGGGTACATACTACATTCATGAAGAAGGTATGATCATACTACAACTTGTCAAAACAAAAATAATTCTAAAGGACTATGGAAATTTTTCTTCGATAGCTCAAGGAGTAAGAATGGATCTGATGTTGGTGTCATGCTAATTTATCCAAAGGGAGATAAGTACTTCTCATATTTTTGTTGTAATTTAGTTGCACTAAAAATGTTTCTAAATATGAGGCCCTTGTGCAAGGAATTTAGCTAGGTCAAAAAAAGGGGATAAAATCCCTGACTATTTTTGGAGATAGTGAGTTAGTTTTTCATCAAGTAATGGCATGCATTCCATCCAAAAATTATCTTTTAAGATCATAAGAGAACTGATTCTAGGATTTAATTGAATATTTTAAAGTTTTTGGGATCCACGCGGTTTCGAGAAATAAAAATCAAGATGTTGATACACTTGCTATGGTTGGCTCGCAATATGACATACTCATTGATATCATGAAAGAAGGGTGGCAATACATCAAAATGGTGGTTTGACCTGCATTTCATGATAATGTGAGTAACTGGAAATTGTTTGATACGACAAACAAATTTTCCTTTTCCTACAGAAGAGGTGGAATTCGCTACAAAAAAGCATGCTAAGTTGTAAGAATCATATGGTGATAAAATCATACAATTGTAAAGCAACAAGCTACCAAAAATTTTAGTTACTTTGGAATCCATCTTCAATTCAGATTATCAATCCAAATTACAAAGTTCTAACATGGTAGTCAAAGAAGAATATTTTGAGGAAGTCGAGGTAGCAAATGAAAAGTTTCTGAAGATTGGAAAAGTGTGTACCCCAGAAGAGAAAAAGGATTTTATCAAACTTTTTCAAGAATATAATGATTTTTTTGTATGGAGTAATAAATATTTTTGTGGCTTTGATCCAAGTCTAGGATAACATACCATCGAACTGGATCTTAATGCCAAGTAATATTTTTAGAAACAAAGGCTAATTAATCCCAAAATTGAGCCACTAATGAGAAAGGATATAACCAAACTCATCAAGGCATGTATAATTTTTCCTATCAAGCATTCCTCTTGGGTAGCCAATTTGGTCCCCGTAAGGAATAAGAACGAAGAGATTTGGTTATGTGTGGACTTCATGGATTTGAACCGTGTGTCATTAAAATACCATTATCCTCTTCTCAAATGGAGAAAATCCTTCAAATGGTGGAAATATCTCAAATATTTTATTTTCTCGATGGATATTCAGGTTACAATCAAATTTTGGTCCAAGAATCTAATCTATTCAATCCGGCTTTCACTACCAAGTGGGACATGTATGCTTACAAAAAAATTCATTCAGATTGTTCAATGCCAGGGCTACTTCCCAAAGAGCCATGGACATGGAATTTAAGGTACTAATCAATGATATCATTTTGGTTTACCTTGATGATATAATTGTATACTATAAGCATGCAGAAGACCACATCATGCATCTAAGGAAGGTTTTTCAAGGTGTAGGGAATTTGGGGTTTCACTCAATCCTAAGGAATTTATTTTTTACAGTTCATGAGGGGAAATTGTTGGGGCATGTTGTTTTAGTGGAAGGACTGTCAATTGATCTAGCAAGGATTCATTCGATTATGACCTTATCTCTCCTAAGTCATAAGAAGGGTCTCCATAGTTTTCTGGGAACCATAAATTTCATGTGGATATTTATCCCTCAATTCGCAACATTAGTTAAACCACTAACAGCCATGTTGAATAAAAATCTATCATTCTCATGGAAAAAGTAAGGAAGAGCTTTGAATCCATCAAAATGGCCATTTCTCAAGCTTATACATTGGTGAACCCCAGTGTTTGATAAATATTTTATTCTTTATACTATTGCAAGTCAAGAGAGCATTTCAGGTATCCTTACCGAACAAAATGATGATCTAATGGAGCAACCGATTTCTTTCTTCAGTCAATCCCTCAAAGACTATGAGCTCAAATATTCATTCATTAAAAAAAATTATTTACGGTTATTCAATCTTTGAAAAATTCAAGCACATGTTGTCCAACAAAAAAAATCATGTGATGGTATCTCATCTAGGTGTTAAGGATTTTTTGTTGAACAAAGAGATGAATAAAACATTTGTTGGATGGATCATGAAGGTGATGGAGTATGACTTACATATCAAATATACCAAACTTGTCAGAGGAAAAGGTTTGTGTCAATAACTTATTGTAGCCATGGAATCAAAAGTTGATGAGGATGTGACACTCCTAAACACTAATGAAGGTGATGATTAGGTTGAGTGGGTATCTGAAATGAAGAGTTTCCTTTTCTCAGGAGTATTTCTTGTGAGCATGGATAAAAATCAAATACATAATTTATATCTTCATTCTATTCCATATGTTCTAATAGATAATGTTCTCTTTCGAAGGGATTTGAATGGTGTTCTCCTTTGGTGCGTGGGACCAAAATAGGTAAGTAAGATACTAAAAGAGTTTCACAATGGCCTATCTAGAGGAAATTATTCTACATTAATAAATACTACCAAGATCATGTGATCTTGTAACTATTGTCTGGATTTGTTAAAATATTCCCATCTCTAGAGTAAGGAAGTGTAAGGAATGTGCCCTTTTCACTAGAAAAAGAAGTTGGTATCTCTTCCACTCCATCCAATCCAAGTGGATCAACCCTTCATTCAATGGGGGTTGGATTTCATTGGAATGATTAATCCTCCATCTACTGATGGAAATAAATGGATCCTTACTACAATGGACTATTTTACTTGATGGACAAAGGCAGTAGCATTAAAGGAGAGAAATGAGAAGGAAGTTCTTGATTTCTTTGAAGGTATAATGACAAGGTTTGGTATTCTATTTACAATCATTTCAAATAAAGAAATGGATTTTCTTGTCCAAAGTTGATTGAATGGGCCATTAAGAATGGGGTCTACCTCAAGACTTTTCCAATTACTATCTACAAGGAAATGGATTGGATGAGTTTAGCAATAAAAACCTCACAAGGATTATCAAACTCACTATAGAAACCAATAAGAGGACTTGGCACACATAGCTTAAAATTATTTTATGGGTAGATCAAATCACACCTAAAAGGTCCATCAAAAATTCTCCTTTCATTCTTGTATATGGAAGAGAAGAATAACTTCTTCTCTCCTTAGAGATACCTTTTTTGGAGTTATCTCATCAGCTTGAGGTTATGGAGAACGATCCTTTGACAATCAATTTTATTAAACTCACTCAGTTGGAAGAAGTACAAAACAAGGCTATGAAGACTTTAGAGCAACATTAGGCTCAGGTTAAGAAATTTTTTGACAAGAAGGTGTCTGAAAGGAATTTTCAAGAGGGATATTTAGTTCTTAAATGGGATGAATATAGAGCCAAACCAAGAAAACACACCAATTTTGACGCTCTCTGGAGTGGGTCATACATCATCACAAGTTACAAAGAGGTAAATTCATTTTGTTTATCTAGGCTCAATGGAGAAGAACTTCCCATTTATGTGAATGGGATACATCTAAAAGATATATCCTTTCACCCTTGTACATTTTAGTTAGGTGTTTTCCTCCAAGTGCTTATGCACATTGTTATGTGTTGTTGTTCTTTTTCTTTCCTTGTTGTTGTGTGTTTTGTGTTGTTCTTTCACATTGTATCATTGTTGGAAGTTTTCAAGAAGAAAAAGGTCCGAGGTTTCAAAATATGTCCAAGAATCTAAGAATGTTGAGTATTTGTTGGTTTCAATATATTTAGTGTCTAGTATTATCAAGATTTTAGGGTCATCTATCGAGAAGATTAGATCATATTTGGGATTCCAATATTGAATCCATGCCCATTAGATGACTTAAGGCTACTGGAATCATGATTAGCAGAAATCATCCCCGAGAGGTCACTAAAAATGTTATCCAATTTTATATACATGGAAAAATTGGACAACAAGGTCTTATTATGATCAAATAAAGACATTGGTCTCAGGAACTCACTTTTGGTCATCGCAGAGGTAAATGATTAAAATAGTTAATAAATTGCATAGGTGAGCTCACCTAGAATTGAATGGTACCAATTTTAGCTCAACCCAATCAGAGATTAGGGTCTAGTCGATAGATAACTTGGTGTTAACTCGGTAGTCAACTCAGAAATTAGCTCGATGTGTGGTGATCATGGCATAATTACTTGGTTGCAGAAAAGAACTCGATGAGAGATCAGTTTCAATGTGAAATATAGCTTGTTGGATCTTTAGGGAATGAACTCGGCACATGGATCACATTGAGCTCATCAACTTATGTATGGTGCTTGTTTGGTGGAGTTTGTTATATCTCATCAAGTCAAGATTTGCCACAAAAAATGGAGCTTAGCAGTTGAAATCTTGAGAAACATGCGAGAGAGCTTGGTTGCAGAGTTTGATGGGAGCTCAGTAAATGTGGGTTATAAGGTTTTAAATGCCAAGGATGTAAAAATTTATGATGAATAATCCATGCTATGATGGTGAGATGATCCTCGGATTCTGAGACTCAAGATTTCCACTACGTGGGGATCATAGGAAGCATTGAAAACTAGAAATGTTGGGATGGAAAACCAAGCTAATCTCCCGTGCTCAGAGCAATGACATGGGAATTTTGACTCTATTTCCAAATCGTAAGGTGAGATGTTGGCCAAGTCATAACATGGGTGGTTGGTTGTGTTCCAAGTTAAAGGGAAGAACCCAAGCCTATTGGCTAAAGAGTCATGAGACCCAGTCTAAGCACCGAGCTCTTAATACAATGCAAGGTGGGAATTTTGGCGGCTAGGATATAGGAGCTTGATGTAAAGGCCCCCTGGAAATGTGAAAATAGACCTACTCATTTGGTTCAAGCTCATAATTCTCACACAAAAGAGATCAAACATAACTAAATAAGGATTCACGGGTGACTTAGAAGTCACAATGCATCTACCAAGCTATGAATGAGCTTGACAGTAGAAGAGGAGGATCTGATATGGTGATTTAAAGGGAAAAATTGATAGCTTAGCTCAGTGACCGAATCATTTGAATGTGTCAAATTGATGTTACAAAGGCTTAATTATCATACTAACTTGACCTACACATGAACATAATCGAGGCATCATGAAATATCTCTTTATGTGGAATGAAAATTATGACAAACTCACACTCAGAGTGTAATTGGCGAGCCTTTCAAATTATGTGGAGAAGGAAAATTATATTGAGATGGCTCGAAAAGCTAAAAAAAATTAAGTGAACAAATTTGGTCCATGGAGGTCGAATCAGCATGAGTCCACCAGAGATTGACTTCAGAAAAAATTTGTGTTAGTAGACTTGCAAAGTGTAGGGAGATCGGATAATTCAACATGAGATGGCGGTAGCTCGTGAAGATAATAGCCTAGTCAAAAGTAATACGGAGTGACTTAGGGATGAATGCAAAGTTGAGACCACTCGGGATCTGAGCTATGTTTCAATCAAGTTACACCATGAATTGAGGTGGGTGAGCTCAAAGAGGGTCATAGGATATGCACGAGGAACCTAATGAGCTTGATATACTTACATAACTCGAACTCATAAGGAAAAAGAAAGGCACTTCGGAGGTTGGGGAGTCATTTTATCTTTAACACGAGATTGATGCACGATGGGCTTGGTCAACCAAGAGGGAGCTCATTTGAATAAATCACCGTGTAGAGCATGAGTTACTCAGTGAGGAGACATAGACATGGAAGTCGGGGAAAACACCAAGTTAGAGGGTTCCAAGCTCATTAAGTCAGTGTGGTTAAAACATTAATATGACATGGCCCATGCGGAGTGATAAAGGCTCAACTCGACGAGCCGAGTTAATAGTGAGTTGGGGTTGCACCACTCGGGTTAAGAATGTCACAATAAATACAAGCATAAGTATCAACCATGTTTGAGCTATGAGCTAGGAATTGGATGTGCATGATTGGAATAAATGAGCGTAGAGCTCACACGTAGGATTTGACCTACTGAGTTAAACTACTCACTGAGTGAGTTTACATATAGGACAAGCCTACATGGGGGATCGAATTGGTGAAGGATCGCTGAAGATATTTATCAAGCCAAACAAATGTGAGAGGAGTTTGATAAACGAGATAAAGAAAACAAAATTATGTTTGGTGAATTTTTGGGTCAAAGTGTTGGAGACAGATTCGGTGGTGATCTCAATGGAGAGCTCATCGAGGACAACTCACTCAAAAGGAGGAGGAACTCGCATGCTCATCGAGTGAATATAGGGAAAGAAAATCAATACAAGGGATTTTTGAAGAGGTCGTGAGGATAGTTGAGCTAATACACAAAGGGTTCAATGGAGCTCGATGCACAAGAAGGGAAGAAAAACTTGGCAGGAGTAAATGGGATCTCGACAGGAAGAACTCATCGAGAGCTCGCATATTAGCCTAGATATACATGGAGATTTGGTTAAGTTAGTTTAGCTTGGCTGATGCGATGGAAAGAGTAGCTCAAGAAAAACTCGAAGTTAGGTTGCGTGGCAAGCCAACCACCGAATTGGTCTATCTTGATCTTTTCTTGTGGACCCTCCCCTCTTCAATGCAAAACAGCTTTTAGGGGGTCCCACCAATATTAAATTAATATTTTTAATATTAATTTTATTAAATTAATATTTTTATTAAAATATTTTAATAATAATATTTATTATTATTAATAAAATATTTTATTTAAATATTCCTTTAATTAAATAAGAGGATTAAGTCTAATATTGGTCCTTAATGGCATATGATGGAAGATTCTTAATGGTTTAACCAACTTTGTAATAAATGAACCATCATGTACCTTCATTTGAGGGAGGAATTTATGACTTGTCCTCTTTTTTATCACATGATTCTTCTAAATTTAAATTGGAAGTTCATTCTAAGGGGTTACACATTGGTTACAAAACTTAGATGTGTGATACAAGTTAGACATCTTAGATAAGTGCATATTTTTATTTAGAATCCTCTCTCTTCTACAAGTTAGATTTGTGGATAGGGGAACTTTCAAGCCTCCTTTCCAAGACTCGTAATGGTAACCATTACCTCTTATAAATGTAATGATGAATTTTGAACGTTTTTGAAGTAATAAAAGTATTTTTTTGTGACTACTCTTATTCCTTTCATCATCCTATATACTTCTTTGTGTCTTTCTCGTGCTTATAGGTACACTTTGTGCAAGTTTAAGTTTCCATTGCAGTTCTTGGATTTTTGTGTTTATCAAGTGGTGGAGTTATGCATGCAGTTGATTTTGGTGCTTATTCACCCTTCCGATTTTCATCCTTCTTCACCGGAAGACAAAAAAATGTTTGTCTAGATGAGTTTAACAAAGGGAACATATGTTTCTTAGTCTGTGGTATTTTGGTTACCCTCTCTAAGTTATAGTGCGTGAATTTGGCTTCGGAGCACAACACCCTATTAAAATTAACCCTTCTTGAGTCTAAAAACCCCCTTTATTTGGTGCATCACCATCTCTAGTATAATTTCATTTCTTGTAAATATTTCTCCCTAAATCCCATGAAAATGTTAGCATAGGTCTAGATAACCATTTTATCACACTATGAGTAGTACAACATTTAGTTTAGGAAGATGTAGTCACCTTCTCTGGAGGTTCAACTCGACCCCAAGTCCCATAGCTTTATAGGTGATCCCATGTTACCCAATCACACCAAACATCTTGTTCACATTTTTACCATTCGGATGGAGCAAAGTGATTTGGTGATAACAAGTTCTCTTAGGGATTCCATGACATCAATACAATTATCCCTTGTTTTCACTTTCTTTCGTGGTCTCACTCTTCCATTGAATATAATACTTATTATGATGGTGAATAATTTAAATCCCATTTCTCTATGCAATGGAGTATAGTTATATATGGATATACTAGTCCCTCTATAACTATCACGCCTTTGGAGGGTAAATCCACACATTCTCCTCCTTCAAATATAGGGTTCTTTTTAACTATATCCACACATAAAAAGAGAAAAATAGTAGTGTATCCACTTAAATCTTAAACCTAGTATGGAGAATTCGAAAATGATAAATATCAATAACAATTCTAAGGTTAAATCATATGCTTGAAATCACAATGAGAAAATAAAAAATAAACATCTTATATGAACATCTCTTAAACCTCCTTCATTCTAGGTAAATCTTGAACAAATGTAGAATTTGGGTAGTATTCAAGACAATACGTAAGTGATTGTTGTCATTTATGCCACATATAAATCTTAATATCATCATATATATATATGAATATTTATGCATGCCTTATTTAAATCAATAAATGTTGATGTTGGAAATCCTATCCCAATCATACTCTAAGATAAATAACATCTAATTTAAAACTTAACATCCTTGAATGGTGTTAAGTTTGATGGTCATTTAAACATTTTTCGTGATTTTAGACGTAACATACTTTCAAATATTGTATATAACCTTCACGTCCGACTTGCATGTTTAAAAGGTGATTATCAATTTTTATATACATTTATATAAAAAAATTAATCGTATATATTAAGCATAGTTAAAAAATTATGGAATACTCATTTATAAAATTTTTAAGTAGTGTATAAGTAACATTGTTTTATACACGCACTCATGTAGCTATTTACTAGACTAGAAAAATTCAAAATGTGAGTGATCGCTCTTACAAGTGCAACTTATTGCACTTCTAAGTGTAAGCCTCGACTCACACTTCTAAGTGTGAGTCTCAACTCACACTTCTAATTTTGATTCTCGATTCACACATCTAAGTGCAATCACTCGCACGTCAAAATGCAAGCACACGAATTAAGGTCTTTATTTTACCCAAATTATATAATATCTTTATATAATCTCAAAATATTATATTGTGGAATTATTAGCTTATCGTAGTAGGCAATAAGCTCAAAATATCTTACCTTATTAGTTCCTGCCTCCTGTAAGAATAATATATCTTTCATTCAAACAAATAATTTTCCGTCAATCCACCAATCAAAATAAAATAAAATAAATCTATAACTTTCCAACTTTCTAATATTTATATTTTAGTTAAATAATTTTTTAATCTACAAAACTTGTGTATCTTTTTCTTTATTTTCTAGATAGTACTAATTTCCAAATATGAGTCATTGTTACGACATTGATTTATTCTATTAAAAAAATCAAAATTCTAAGAAAGACGTGTGTCCAATCTTTTAAATGAGATATGAAAATTAGAAAGAAAAAAATTAATTAATAAAATATTCACTCCATTTAATGTTTATCCAAAAAGGAAGACTTGTTTACAAGTTTAGACAAGTGGCACATCCAAAATAGTACACTATTCATAATAATTAATAAACTGTATTTAACAAATCACACCATAAACATTTATAAATATAAATCCCATCCCACTCCTTATATATATATATATATATATATATATATATATATATATTACTATTTTGGTTTTTCTATTCAAATAGTTTGAACTTTGCTTTATCCCCTCGTTTGCAATAAAAATTAGATTTGTAAGTTAATTTTTTTAATTAAATTCAATGTTTTCTAGGTTTGTATTAAAATTCTTAACAATACAAAATTTTATATGAATTATATTGTGTTAAAGACAAGAAAAAAATACTATTATTAGTTCCTGCTAAGTTAGGATAATATACCTTTCAGTTCATCCAATTAGCAATGTTACTATGAGCCAATAATATGAAAGAAATTTTCTACTCGTGTTAGGATTTCTAATGTATAAATTTTGTATTAACAAAATTACATGAATATATTTTTTGATAAATTGTTGTCTTGTTATTTTGATTGGTGAGAAATGATGATTTATCTAATTTATGCCCTTATTGAAGTGCAGGATTTTATTTATTTCTTAAACCAAAAAATTAGAAATGGCCAAGTGGCCTGGAATTTATTAATGCCTATCAATTCATCTAGCCTTCAACAATTTCAAAACATATATGACATGACAACATTTATTGCCACAATGACATGAACAAGTGTTGGTGATATTATCAATTTATTAAACATCCCATACTTTACATCTTCCAACATTATTTGATATAATTTGACCATATTACAAATCTTCCATTTTAAAGCCAACGACTCATATTTCCATCCATCCATTCATTTGTGTATTAGAAATAGAAAATATTATGGGTGATTAGAAATTAATATATTGATATGTAGTCTACACTAGCACAACAACCAATATTTTCAACAATGGAATTACACAAGATCTTCAAAACATCCGAGTATGAGGAGAGGAGGAAATTGACAACATTCATTAACCACTACGCTAAAGGATTATTCAGATCAACATCATCTTCTCCCTACAGATTATCTACTCCATCATGTGGAAAGGGATGAACTCTAGTAGTATTAGCAGGAACTTTAGTGCCTTTTCTATTCCAAGAAAAGGATTACTAATTCAAGTGAGGGGAAATTGACCATGTCATTAGTTTCTCTGACTTGTATTTCCTTGTTTGGTTTCATGGTTGTGACACACTACATAATTCTTCATTTGGGTCTCTAATTATTTTTTGTTTTACTAATTGTCTCCCACTGAAACATTGGTGGCCCTTATACTTGTCTCCCACTAGAACCTTATCTTGTTTAGAATGGTTCTCTCAATAAAAACAATTTTGCACTTATGGTTCTGGATATTATTCTCTAATTATTAAGGATAGGGATAGTTTAAAGAAACCCATTTGATTTTAATTTTATGATATCTTAAATTTCACAAATTCATTCACCATGATGACATATTTCCTTTATTTGGCTCATCTCTTTCTAGATGCAATTTGGTTCAAATGTATTTTCATTCTTTCATAATATTACTTGAATAACACCTCCAAACCAATAAAGAATCTATCTAGCTTATAGATTATATCCATATGTCTTAATCAATTGGTCATATTGTCAAATGGCTCCCCAATTCCACCAATTGAACTATCAACTTCTATTAATCCAAAAAAAATCATAGCATGTAGGAAGGAAAGGTCTCTTCTCATATCTTGTTTAATTTAAAATATCATTAACAAAATTACTATTAACAAGGTTTATTAAATATACATGAACATAATGATTGGCTATTTTATTTACCAAAAGGGCTAATGCTTCCACCATTTTTTTATTAGATTACGTAAGAAACATGGATTAAGGAACCCATAAACCTTACAATAGAATGCATCGTGAGAATGACCAAGAAGGAACAAAAAGAAATAGAAAAAGGGATAAAACAACTTATCCCAAACTACAATCAAACAGATCAATACAAGGAAAAATAGTAAAACTAATAGGCCATAAATTTCGATCAAAAATAGGGAGGGGAAAACATCTCGGATGATACACTCCACAAATAGTCAAAAAAATTATCCAAGAGCCAAGGGACTAGTTATTCTTAAAACATTTGTACTCCCTTGGTTGAATATCTTCATTTCCTTTCATCTGATCATCCTTCTCTCTTGTTATAGGGGTGATGTCTTCAACCTACTCTTCCTCATCATAACTACTAAGGTGGGGATTATACCTATGATATTTTTTTCCATGCTCTATCTTGGCCACACGCCCTTGTAAATCCAAACCTAAAATTTTGATCTTGGTCATATCCACCATGATAAATTTTTGGGAGACATAAATTTTCTTAGAGGCATCAATGCAATGCATGACATTGTTTCCCATATCCGTTCCAACTTCTCCTAAGTCCTCCATATCCCTTTCCACCTACCTCACCCTGAGTGAAGTTTTATCAAAAGTCACATTCTAATCCATCTCCACTCTCTCTTTCCATTTAGATGACTCTCCTTTTGTATCAACCAAATAATCTGTAGTCCCAGTACCAAAATTTCCCTTCCCTTGAGAATTCATACTCTTCTTTCTCCTCAGCATGTTCATACAGCTAGCAAGAGTATATAGTTGTCATCTAAATCCCCTATTTGGGCTCTAATTCATTTTCCACAAACAATTTACAATTATTAAAAAGAAAAATAATTAGACCATAGTGTAAAGAGGCTTCAATCTTCCCATGTTGAAAATCATTCACCGATGTAGAGAGAGCGACATAAACAAGAAAAAGGGAAGGCTCATACAAATATTATGCCTAAACATAATAAGAATTGTAAGATGGTGAGTATATATATTTCTATAATTCCTTTCAATATTAATTTATCTCATAAGGTGGAGGTCGATCATATTCAAAATATCAAAAGAAAAAATCTAGTTATGTTGTCTACAAGTAGGTAAACCTTCTCTTTACCATGAAAGAAAATTTGAATTTTGTGTTTGCATGCCTGTGCAAGTGCGCTCTTTGAATATTTTTAAGACCTCTTTCTCCATTCCAATTTTCTATGGTATTGAATCCTTTGAATCCTGAATTTTCATGTCATGGATCACCATGTTGTTGTTTTTTCATGCCCAACCAAACTCTAATGCAAGATAATGATCAGACCCCGTGATTTTTGAGATGAAATTCCTAAACCCCCCAATTTTCAGAATGTCCCACAAGGAGGGGTTTTCCTTAAGGGAACCATAGCTCATGGGCTCAGTTCTCAAATGACCACCTCCTATGGTTTTAGTTGATTGAGAATAAAAATTTAAAAAACAATGGCCAAAGTGAATCATAATAGTAAAATTAATACAAATCCCACCATATATCCTGCACATGTGAAGGGTCCTACTAACCATAAGAACAAGGATGACATTCCAATGAGGGAAAAGAGCCACCCACACATCAGTACTTAATGTTATTAATGAGATTAATAAAATTATGGATATCATCTCCCCTCTCCCACACTTTAAAATTATTACCTTTAGCCCCCAAATTGGCAAGATGATCTGCACATTTATTACCCTTTCTAGGGGTATGAATAAGATCAAAGCTATCAAACTCTTTAAGAATTTATTTAGTATCTTTAAGGATATTTATTAAGGTCCAATTATGAATTCTATCCTTTCTCATATTCTCAAGGGTTAAAATATTTCTTTTGAATAGCTAATAAGAAAAACATGTTGACCTTGGGAGTAAATCCTTAATCCAAATTTTCCTCTAGAAATCCTTTTGGTCTAATTTTTTTCCATGTGAATTATTTTTAAGACAACATATGTTATGACAATGAATATGTTTGGTCCAATAACTAATATGGAAGGTGCTATACTTAAGCATTGTAGTCACCGATCTCCATGAATGCATTTAGGAAAAGCATTTTTGTGAAAACAATTGATCTAAGATGTTTAAAATACATTAAACTATTTTAGAAACATGTTCAATATTTTTCATTCAAACAAAATCATATTACAAGTACAACATAAAAAGTAGTTTGTAGTAACTAACAAATATTTCAAATAAATACAATGTTTTTCCTCCAACGTGTACAATTCAATTCCAGCTTAAGGTAGGAATAATTCAACTTGTCAAAGTTTTCTCTAGATAAAATTTCATAGCTGAGGAAGGCCAATGGGAAATTCATTAGTCTAATTATTGAAAGCAGGAGCAGGAGATAGATACGATACATGAAAGACAAGACAGAATAATATTCGAATGTATTCAATGCATTCAATATGTGTAACAAGCACCACAATAAATACAATGCTGAAACGGTTCGTGAAGGAGAATAGTCCCGCAGGAAGGAGAACAGTTACAACACCTAACTACCACGTATGCATAACTACTAATACTAAACAATGTATTAGATATTGCTAACATTCCCCCCCTTAATACATTGTTCCTACAAACATACATTTCCTGATAATAGGTCCCCCTTAAAGAGAACACCGCAAAGAGGGTCTTCACACGAGCATGTGCCTACATGGTCTCACATGGTTTTTCTAAGGTTGACCAGAAACCTAGAGGGATAGGAACACTTTTTGACTATTCACCTTGGTGGTTTTATAGCATTACCACGAACCAAGAGGATTTTACCTTGGTGGTTTTACAGGCATACCACAAACCCAAGAGGATGATACCTCGGTGGTTTTACAGGATTACCATGAACCCAGGGTGAGTACCATGCGCTGCTTTTAGTGCTTTTCTATTCCCCACGACGCTCTTCAATTAGAAGGTCCCAAATAGGAAACTTCGTATCATTTGTACTTTATTGAATAACAAAACAACAGGAACACGACACAAAACTGAAACTGAAATAAACAAGCCAAAAATTGAGGAATAGGTCCTCAATACCTACTTCTGCCACAATCTCTGTTGGCGGCCTCATCGCTTGTGGCTTGCAAGAGGTCGCTGGATTTCCTCCAGCCTCCGTTATCCTCCGTCCTCCTGTATAGATGCTTACAATACTAGAGATGATGTGAAGCCAATCTCATCAACAGCTTCCTCACTCTCGTCAGAATCTTGTGGATCTTCTATATGAGCAGTATTAGCTCCATTGTGTTTTATATTTCCTTGTAGAACATCTCTTGCTCGGATATGATAGTTCCACATTGTATGACCTTTCTTCTGACAATAGTGGCATTCAATCTCTTGTTTAGGCCTTAGTTTATTTTTATCTGATCTCCTGTGAAATTTTTTGTTTGTGGAATAAAGTGCACTTACTTGTTGAGTATCACCTTCTGCAACATCGTCAGTTATGAATTTTTCCTCTACGAGAAGAGCCACGATCATGTCATCTAGAGATTTAGACTGAATTTGACTGAGAGTAAAAACAACATTGCTTTGTATTTGGAAGATAGATTGTTTAATAGGATAGCTTTGGCATCCTCGTCTTCTATCACAGCTTTGACTTCTGCTAGTTGTTGGAGCAGAGACCAAAGATTATTAATGTGACTAGACATAGAAACACTTTCTTCCATTTTGAATATATATAACTGAAGTTTTAGGGAAAACTTCGCGTTCACTGCTTTCGCTCCAAATAATTGATTTAAATTATCCCACATGTCCTTGGAAGATTTATTGAGATCAACATGATGGATTTCAGAATTGGAGAGAGCAAGGCCAATAATGGCTTTTGCTTTATCATCTCTCGCACTTCCGACCTGCTAATTTGGCAAAGATCTCGTGGGCTTTTTTCTCTTTCCCATCTACTATACCCCATAAGTTTTTATGCATAAGTTGCATTTGAATCTTCACCTTCCATGTATGAAAGTTTAACCCCGAGTATTTTTCCAAGTGAATGTCCATAATAACTACTAACGAAACGAAACAAAAAAATGGTGAAGTAGGAAGTAAATTACCAGTTAGCCAAACATGAAACAAATCTGTCATGGTCTAAGACAAAATACAACCATACACCACTTGCCAATCATCGATTATGAGTCTTCTTCTTGAGAGTATTTGGAAAAAACAGTTGGAGACAGTTACAAGATGGTTGAAATAAAAATTTTAACTGTTTTGAGTCTTCCACGCAGGTCTGGATCAGGTCGCACATGACTTCCTCCTTGGTCGCTGGTCTTATGGTAAATGCAACGCACAGGTCACCAAGCTTTTGGTCCATGCAACAGTTACTTTGCTATATTTTAATTGCCCTGAATTTCCTCCTCCAATGCGCTGGTTTCTCCACAGGTCATTGAAACACTGACACGCCAAAAATAGAAGACAACTCCTCTTTCCTCATGCTCACGCTGCTCCACACAGGCTGAAGATCTCCACGCATGAGAGAAGAGAATCTACCTCCACGTAGCTTCCATGCTCACAACACCAAACACACAGGCTAGAGATGTTGTTGCTCTGATACCAATGAAAGCAGGAGCAGGAGATAGATACAGAACAACACAAGACAGAATAATATTCAAATTTATTCAATGTATTCAATGTGTGTAACAAGCACCACAATAAATACAATGCTGAAATGGTTCGTGAAGGAGAATAGTCCCGCAGGAAGGAGAACAGTTACAACACCTAACTGCCATGTATGCATAACTACTAATACTAAACAATGTATTAGGTATTGCTAACAATTATTACATGCATAGACATTTTTTTTATTCCATATAAAAATTATATTAATTTTCAACATTATTAAGTTCTACAACATTAAACTATAGAAGGCACAAACTTATCATTACGCGACTCTTGCTTGTTAAAACCATGTAGCTTATTAAATTAAAATATAATTTGTTAGGTTATGTTACTTCATAAGCTAGCCGATGCTAAGCTCAAAATAACATAAAGTAACTTGTTAAATTATAGTGACCACTAAGCTTGAATTATTTAACCTAGCGACAGCTAAGTTTGAAATATTGTCCTCTAACCTAGCTGGTGCTAAGCTTGAAATATCTTAATTTAAAATATTAAAATCATACAATGAATTCAACTAATTTGTACATATCTTGTGTGTTATAAAGTACTCTAAAGTTACTAAGGGATCAACTTAGAGGTCTCTAAGCTCAAAATATCCTACCTTCATTTGTTAAAACCTAGCAACTTTAAAGAGTACAATATCATTTATTAGGTTATGTTGAAACATAACCTAGTGGAAACTAAATTCAATATTTCTTTCTTTATTTTTTTAAATGCTAGTGACTCTTTAGCTTGAAATATTATATTATTTATATACCTTATGTCAGCTAAGATCAAACTATGTTGATTCAATTTGTTAAATCATAGTGACCACTAAGATTCAAATATTATAGTATAGACTAGTATCTATGATGGGTTGTTTTGGTTAAGTGACATTAGTATTGACTCCTCCTTTCTTCTTACTCCTAGTGTAGATGTGTGCACCATTTTTAGTACCACTGTCATGCACTTTGAAATGACCAGGACTATGAGGCTATCGAGAGGATCTTGTAGATGTAAATCACTCATATTGATTGTACATGACCATGCCTTGAATGCATGTACCAAATCCCATAATCCTTAATCATTTTTTCATTCAATGCTGGAAAAAAACTACCTATAAAGTACTTACCCCTTTACTTAAATATCTTGTATCATGACCAGGTTTCACAAATTTTTATGTTTATTACATATCACCAATATGTTGTGGTCTTCTTTCAATGCGCTTATTAAGATGACATTACAATTTTTAGGAACCTAGCAAAGCATTAATACCTATTATAGTTGAACAAAGTGTTTATTTTGTATTGAAATAAATGAAATTAATCAACCAACTACCAATCAGCTACCGGCAGTAACAATCTTGATTATGTTAAGTTGTGGAGCTAAATTACTTCAGGTTAGCATACAATATGAAACTTGCTAGAACACATAGTAATCAACATTGGTTATGGAGGGACTGCATCAATCAGGAAAGGAGGAACCGACATTGGTTAGGGATAACTAGCGTTGATTACCTATGTGTGGGTGTTTTAATTAACTCATGGGAATTAGCTCTATTTTAGTATTAAAGCATATCTATTTATTGTAATTGCATGGATAAGTGCCCTAAGTTTTTATACACCTATATAAGCATGAAAGATATGGTTTAGAAGTAATAATTAAGAAGAACTTACAAAATTTGATGATTATTGTGAGAATAATTATGAGAGAGAGAATTCTTGGAGAAAAGAAAAATCTTGGGTGAAAGACAATACTGTACATTTGAGAGGTGTAGAAGATTGTAAACCTTCAATTCTATATCTTGTCAAAGCTTTGGATAATATATTGACTTGTTTCTTGGTGGACGTAGCCCACACTAGGTGAACCACATTAAATCAAAAGTTGATTTATATCTCTTGTTTTGTATAATTCTTTTAGTAGAATATCTATTTTTATTTGCATGTATGTTTAGATATGATATATTATCTATACAACCTTGTGCTAACTCCAACAACTGGTATCATAACTTATTATAAGGGTTTTGTGTGTTGAAATATTTACTCACAAAGGATTTTCTAATTGAGTGGGAGCTACGAAAATGGCGTAAGAAAAAAATACAAGGTAGAGAAGTTTGACTACCAAAATTATTAATTATGGAAGATGCAAATTGAGGATTATCTCAGTATCAAATAGATTTGTATTTACCATTAGATGAGAAGTTTATAACTACGAAGATGATTGATGAAGAATGGTATATTCTTAATAGAAAGGATTTGGGATCTATAATATTAAGCCCGGTAGCATATGTGGCTTCCAATATTACAGAAGTGAATTCTGTGGTAGGGTTGATGAAGTATCTTACTAATTTATATGAAAAACCTAGTGCTTCAAATAAATTTTATTCAATAAAGAAACTATTTAGTTTTAAGATGCATGAAGGTGGATCTACATCTAGGCATTTGAGTGATTTCAGATCTATTGTAAATCGAGTTAAAATTGGTTGATATTCTATTTGATGATGAAGTGAAAGCACTTTTATTCTTATTTTATTTTCCCGATAGTTGTTATAACTTAGTAATGGCTATTAGTAATACAACATCTGCTAATAGTATTTTGAATTTTGATGATGTGGTTAGTATAATATTGAATGAATAAATTCATAGGAAAATTATAGAGGAATCATAATCTGGGAATGCTTTGAATGTAGAAAGAAGGGGTAGGCAAAAGGAGAGATCCAAGAGTAAGAGTAATGGGAAATCAAAGTCAAGAGATAGAATATCTAAATCCATAGGTAAGGGAATTACCTGTTAGAAATGTGGAAAGAAATGAAATGCAAAGAAATATTTTTGGTCAAAGGATAAAGAGAACCAACAACCGGAAAAGGTAAAGAAGTAAATATTGTTACAAAAAGGTAATGCAAGATTCTCTTATTCTTTCTTTAGATAATAGAATTAAATCATGGGTTTTAGATTCAAGAACTTTTTTCCATGTAACCCCTAATAAGGTTTATTTCATAAATTATGTCAAGGGAAATTTTGGACATGTTTATTTGGGTGATGATGGACCTTACAAAAGATTACTGTAAAGGGGATGTTTATCTAAAATTGGAGAATGGAAATACATGGGTATTGAAATATGTGAGGCATGTTCCAAGCCTCAAAAGGAATATTATTTCTGGATGGAAACTAGATGAATTTGGTTGCATGATTACATTCACAATGCACTCTTGGAAAGTCACTAAGGGTGATTTTATTGTGTCAAGAGGTAAGAAGGTAGGAACGTTATATTTATCTACCTATGTTACTGATTCCTTTTCTCGTATTATCTACTTTGGATTTAGATACATGCATGTGGCATAATCATTCGTGCCATATGAATTAAAAAGGAATGTAGCTATTAAAGGCTAAAGGTAAGTTATTAAATTTGAAAGATTTAGATCTTGATTTATGTGAGCATTGTGTCTTTGGAAAGCAAAAGAGAGTGAGATTTCTCAAAGGTGGGGTAACTAAGAAGGAGTAGAAATTGGAGCTTGTTTACTCGTATGTGTGGGGGCTAACTCAAGTAGCTTCTCATGGAGGATCCTCAGTATTATGTTACTTTCATTGATAATACTACAAGAAATGTATGGGTTTATTATATTAAACGTAAATCTGATATTTTTGAGACTTTTAAAAGATGGAAATTCTTTGTTGAGAATGAATCAAATTCAAAGTTAAAGTGCCTTATATCCGATAATGGTGGTGATTATTGTAGCAAGGATTTCAATTATTATTCTTCATTGAATGGGATATGTAGAGAAATAATGGTTCCAAGAACACCAATGGAGAATGGTGTTTTAGAAAGAATGAATTGGAAAACCATGGAACATGCTAGAAGTATGAGAATACATTCTAGATTGCCTTTGCAATTTTGGGAAGAAGCAGTTAATACATCAGTTTATTTGATTAATCGTGGGACTTCAAGTTCACTAGATGGAGGAATACCGAGAGGAAGCTTGGACCGAAAAGATGTAGATTTTTATTTTCTTAAATTTTTTGGTTTAGAAGATTTTATTCATATTGATAATGAAAATAGGAAAAAGTTGGATGTAAAATCCAAGAGCTGCACTTTCATTGGTTATGGATATGGTGATTTATTGATTCCATTTTTGGGATTTAGATAATTGTAAAATTATTATGAGTCGTGATATTGAATCGAATGAAAATATAATGTACATGGATCAAATTTTGGTACCCAAGGATGAACCAATTCAGAAGTTTGTGAATGAAAATGAACTCTTGGATAAAAAATTAATACTGACATGGTTATACAGTAACTGATGTCATTTGACCCTTGACCAACATCGGTCAAGAGAACCAAAGATGCGAGTTATAGAAGAGCCAAACCGATATCGATGAGTAGAACCAACATCGGTAAAAGGTAACTAGTGTCATCACTAATAGATTTGGATACAAATGTCTAGGAGGTCGAATGACCCCCAGCACCCCAAACTCATGTGAGAAGGTCCTAAAGGGTAATTAAACCTCTAGAAAGATTTACACCTTTTCTATTTTATTTATTATTGACTGATCATGGTGAGCCAGAGAGTTTTGAAGAAGGAATGCAAGATAAGACCCACGTCCAATGGGAGCATGGCATGGATAAGGAGATGGAATCCTTCAAAAAAAGCCAAACTTGGGATTTGGTTAAGTTGTCAGCAAGTAAGAGGACATTACGGAACAAGTGGGTTTACGGGATCAAGGAAGAAGAGGGTAGACAAAATAGGTACAATTCACGGCTTGTAGTAAAGGTATTCGCACAAAAAGTAGGTATTGACTTTAGTGAAATATTTTCTCCTATTGTAAAGATGATTTCTATTTGTACTATATTAATTTTAGTTATAGTAAAGGATTTGAATTTAGAGTAACTAGATGTGAAGATGGATTTCCTTCATGGTGATTTGGATGAAGAGATTTATATGTAGCAGTGTCAGCTTGGGTATGAAGTCAAGGGTAAGGAGAAATCGGTGTGTAGGTTGAAAGAGAGCATATATGGGCTTAAGAAATCTCCAAGAAAATGGTACATGAGGTTTGATAGTTTTATGCATGAGCATGGTTTCTAGATATGTGAATCTAACCATTTTGTTTATTTCAAGAAGCTTGAAAATGGGAGCTATATTATTTTGTTATCATGTATGTGGATGATATACTTATTACGGATCTAATATGTAGGAAATTGGTGAGCTAAGGTAAAACTATCTCACACATTTACTATGAAGGATTTAGGAGCTACAAAAAGAATCCTTGGCATGCATATACACAGAGACATGATGAATAATAAATTATATTTTTCTCAAGAGGATTATATCCACAGGGTGTTAGAAAGGTTCAATATGCAAATTGTAAAACTCATTAGTACACCTATGGCTTGACACTTCAAATTGAGAAAATATCAGTTTCCATTGTCACATGAGGAGGTCAAATACATGACATGAGTGCCATATGCTTCAGCAGTTGGGAGTCTCATGTATGTTATGGTTTGTCCTAGACCAGACATTTCACATGCAGTGGGAATTGTGAGTAGATATATGGCCAATCTAGGAAAAGAGAATTAGAAAGCAGTCTAATGGATACTCGTATTTTAAAGGGACATTTAGTATGTATTTATGCTATGGAGGATCACATATTTCATTATGTGGTTATGTTGATTTGGATATGGCTAGAGATATGGATGGTAGGAGGAGCACTACTGGATATATTTTCATAGTAGGTGGGATGACAGTTAGCTGGATTTCAAGATTGCAGAAGGTTTTGGCTTTGTCTACTACATAGGAAGAGTATGTTACAGCTACAAATGCTAGAAAGGAGATGATATGGATGAGTAGGTTCATGAAAGAGTTGGGAAAGGAGCAAGATGATTACAAATTAATCAAGTGACAATCGAGTTCAATTCATTTGGCAAAGAACTCAACGTTTCATTCAAGAACGAAACACATTCAGTTGAGATATCACTTCATATGGTAGGTATTAAAGGATGGGCAGTTGAATCTAGTAAAGATTCATACAAGTGAAAACCTATGGGTATTCTAACAAATCCATTAGCAAAGGAGAAGTTGCAGCTACAATCCACTTTTGTTGGTCTTCAAGTTTGAGACTTGAAGAGGAAGAAACAAAGCTAAGGAAGGATCTAAGAATGAAGTTATACATGTATGGTGCAGTAATTAATCTCCAAGTGGGATATTGTTGAGTTGTGGAGCTCAATTACTTTGGATTAACATGCAGTATGAAACTTATTAGATAACACAGTAACTAGCATCGGATATAGAGGAACCAAAGCATTGGTTAGGGATAACCGACATCGATTACATGTGTGTGGGTGTTTTAATTAACTCACAGGAATTAGATATAATTTTAGTATTAAAGAATATATATTGATTTAAATTACATGGCTAAGTTCCCTAAGTTTGTATACACCTATATAAGCATGAAAGGTAGGGTTTAGAAGTAAGAATTAAGAAGAACTTGTAAAATTTGATGATTATTGTGAGAGAGAAAATTCTTGGAGAAGAAGCAAAAGCTTGGGTGAAAGACAATATTGTACATCTAAGAGGTGTGGAAGATTGTAAATCTTCAATTATATATCTTGTCAAAGCTTTGGATAATATATTGGCTTGTTTCTTGGTGGATGTATCCCACACTAGGTGAACCACGTTAAATTTGGTGTTGATTTATATCTCTTGTTTTATATAATTCTTTTGGTAGAATATCTATTTTTATTTGTAATTTTATTTAGATATAATATATTATCTGTACAACCTTGTGCTAACCCCAACAAATTCAAGTTAATATATATACCAACACCATTTTTAAGTCACGTAAGAGTTCAATCCTATAACTAAGAATAACTTGTAACATCCACGAGACTAGTTGCACTTATGTTTGAGTAGTAAAAAATTAAAAACAGGCTACAAATTTCACTTCAATCCTAAACTAATTCCATTCTTTAATTCACAAAATTAATGCAATAATCAACTACTATGCCTTTTTTATATCATTTCAATCCTCCAACCAGGTGGAAGTTCATCACAAGATTAATATCGTACATACATTTATGCTTTTCCATGTCAACATGACCTAGGATCATGCAAGAAAAGCATTTAAAGAGAACACAAACCCAATAATCATATTATTCTTTTGTTGAAACCTAGAGACCACTAAGATCGAAATATTATGTTGTGTCATAAGCTAGCGGACACTAAGTTCAAAATATCATTCAATAACTTGATATACTAGTGGAAACTAAACTCAATATGTCTTTCTTTAATTTTTTAAATGGTAGTGACTCTTCAGCTCAAAATATTATATTTTTAAATACCTAGCATCCACTAAGCTAAAACTATGTTGATTTAATTTGTTAAATCCTAGTGACCACTAAGATCCAAATATTGTGTTTCAAAGCATAATCTACTAGTCGCTAAGTTTAAACTATCTTACTTTATTTTTTTGAAACTAAGAGACTGCTAAAATCCAAATATTATGTTGTGTCATAAGATAGACGATGTAAAGTTCAAAATATCATTTAATAACTTGATATACAAGCATAAACTAAGCTCAATATGTCTTTCTTTAGCTTGTTAAATGGTAATGACTCTTTAGCTCAAAATATTATATTGTTCAAATACCTAGCAATCTCTACGCTAAAACTTTGTTGATTTAATTTGTTAAATCCCAGTGACCACTATGATCCAAATAATATTTAACTTTCTTTTGTTGAAACCTAGAGACCGCTAAGATCTAAATATTATGTTGTGTCATAAGCTAGTAGATGCTAAGTTCAAAATATCATTTAGTAACAAAAGTTAAATGATATCAACCACTAAGCTCGAAATAATAAATTACACACAACCTAGTAGAAATGAATTTTTCCTTGTGGAAACATACAAGAAACTCAAGATTCTTCCTTTATACTATATATATATATATATATATATATATATATATATATATATAAAACTAAATAAACTCAATATTTTTCCTTTATAATATATATACTATCAATCGTATGTATACGATGATATGAACACTCGAATGGTATAAGTTATTTGATTTATTGGGATTCGATAAATGTGGGAGGGGACCCATGTTGCATAATGAAGTTCCTTTGTTGTGAAAATTTCAAGGAATAAATTTGTTGTGTGTCCGGAAAGTGGAGAGTTACTTGTGACTAAAAAAGCAAGACTTCCAATGAAATAATCACTTCAACACAACAAGTTTGTATTATTGTACATGATACTTGAATAAAATGAAACTAAGAAACCAAATTTTGAATGTTACCTGTAATGAACAATCTTGATCAAATTTAATATATATACTCAAACCAATCTAAAGTCATGTAAGATTTCAATCCTAAAACTAAGAAGAACTTTTAACATCTACGAGGCTAGTTACACTTTTGTTTGAGTACTAACAAATTTTAAAAATTGGTTACAAATTTCACTTCAATCCCTAGTTACTATCATCCTTGAAGTCAAAAATGAATACAATAATCGACTACTATAACTTTATTTATTATATCATTTCAATCGTCCAACTAGGTGGAAGTCTATCAAAATATTAATAATGTGCTTGTATTTATGCTTTTCCATGTCAACATGACCTAAAATCATGCAATAAAAAAATTTAAATAGAAAAAAACCAATAATCATATTATTCTTTTCATTTACCTGTAATTATATCTACAATTAAGTTTATCTTGGTCTAAACTACACACGCTGCTCTCCGTCAAATGTAGAAAAATTATATCAACACGAGCTTGCTCCAACTATTTTTCTTGTGGAACCTTATATAATTAGAGTAGGTAACAACATAAGAGTGTACTACTAATAGTATTGGAAGTGGATTGATTTAGATTTGATGAAAACATTCCTCTTGGGAAAGTGAAAAGGAAAAAAATTCCCAAAAGCCAATTTTTCCCATTCAAAAAAATTGGGCACACTTTTATTTGTTTTAAGGGTTCCAAATGGACTGAATTAATATGAAAAAAAATTGGGTTGCTAAAGGAAGAAATGGTCATTATTTACTTGAAAATTAGATCATCTGTTGAGAAAATCAGATCCCGGATAGAGAGGACTCATAGGGAAACATGTTTTTCTTGCAAAACATTGTCCCGGTCCTCATTCCAGTCAAACAGTGTTTTATGAAATCACCTCACAAAATATCATAAATAAATACCCATCATAAGTGTCATTTTTTCTCCTTGTAACATCTGTTTTCTTACCATCTTCTTGTCCATGTGCAAGTATGATCAACCTTGGAGAAACTAAATGTAACAAATAGATGTGTCAATAAATAAATTCTAATAAGATATTACTTTTTGATTTTTTTTTGAAATCATGCCTAGCCATGTTGGTTATATCACCTTACTCCATTTTGTTTGCATATAATTCCTTTATAATATATATAACTAAGTACTTCTAATATCGCTAACATTCAAACCTTTAACCTCCACTAAATGTGGTATTAACGAAAACCATGTTGTAAGGAAAAATTTTAATTAATGTTCGTTATCTCAACATTAATTATCCATTAAATTGAACAATGTAAAAATTTCATTTGAATGTACATGTGCTAATTGAAAGTATATGCACCATTAGAAACATGTGCACTTGCTTACTGATATTTAACTTTTGTCTTCCACTAATTATCCATTTAATCCAAAGCAATGTAAATTCACATGTGTGCCTTCTTAAATTTGCACGCCAAAGAAAGTGGTGGTTGGATTTTTCTATTGCAAAGCACTATAAATAGACATTATGTTCATCAATTGGAAAATCTAAGCAGGGCGAGGGTCAAAAATTATGTGCACAATTTCTAGAAACTTAATAAAAAATTCTCTATGCCAAAAATTGGTATGCATTCTCACCATCAGGCCTTCCAATATTATGAAATTTTGTTAATGTAAAATTTTCCATAGCTAATTAGGGTTTTTATTCATTTACGGATTTTGTAGATAATTAAACTGAAGCAAGTTTGTTATGTAATATTTTTTCAGATCGCAAATGCATTATTTTGAAATTTTAGGGATTATTGTGGTATAGAATGTATTTTTTTATCAAATAAATAATTTCATAATATATTTAATAGTTGGAAGAGAAGTGAAAGAGGAAGGAATGGATCTCATGTTGACAGATAAATGATGTATATTAATCTGTAATAACATGAGAGGAAGATTTGTAGACTTTTTACAAACCCATAACACTTGTCAAGAACTTTTTCTCGTTTTGTGTTTTGAAAAAAATACTAGTTGTATGGATGGTGGATCAATATGTGCAATAAAAAAGTGAAAATTGGCATTGATTTATGGTCATGGTGGTGTGTAAGAATGATGAGCAGATGAAGTTCATAAAGTTGATATTATTTTTTTGGCCTTATTTATGTCCACAAATAGTCCTTTATTGCACATACTCAGTAAAATTCAATGGCTATGATGTCATTGACATTGTCAATGACAACATTTTATAATATATTCATGTTAAGAATGAGTTTCCACTCAATGTGTTGGTGTTAGATTACAGTGAGTTATTTGTGAAAAATATGGTAATGCAAGAGTAGGAGAACCAAATAGATTTTGGAGAACAAAGGAAGGAATATAGATTTTGGAGGGAGATTTCAAGGAAATAGGAAACTCTAAGAAGTTGCTTATTATCTTCAAGAGAAGAACCACCATCATACTGTGGAAGCATCGCTTATCCAAAAAATTATCCATTAAATATAAAGTTTCTATGTTTGGGTCATGCATTTGTGGCTTTTTGTCTTTTTCTGCCAATGGGCTTTCTCTCTTTTATGCTTCAATGTCATATTTTTCCTTAAGGGCCTTTTTGTAAAAGGATGTGGGTCCTTTCAAAACCCCATATTTACCCTTTTCCAAAAAACATGCATATAGTAGTTGTAAATCCAAATATGTTGTTGTGGCATAACCTAGAAGACTCTATGATGACAATATCTTACTTTATTTTGTTAAATCCTATAGATCACTAATATCTAATTACTATGGTGTGGCATAAGCTAGCAGATGCTAAGCTTGAAATATCTTAATTTAAAATCTTAAAATCATACAATAAATTCAACTAATTTATATAGGTCTTGATTGTTATACAGATATCTAAAGTTATTGTCCTTAATTAACTAAGATTACAATTAAATTTGTCAACTTATGTTGAGGCATAAACTATTTTGGTGGTGTTAAGAAGATACGACATGTGTGGATTTATGGGAATTTATGAAATTGATAGATGTGTTTGTGTGATGGATGGGATTGATTAATGACTATACACATACAAGATAATATTACTAATTAGGACAAATTTCAATTAGAAATCTTGGAGACACATGTGGAATATTGGAATGAAGGTTCTCGACATCTTTATTCAAGTATCATCTAGATCAGGCCTTTGGAAATCATTATCACAATATCCCTATTCACTATAGAATGCACTATGAAATGCATTGAGCCTTCTTCCTATGAATATCTTGAGGATGACCTAGAATTATGGAATACTTTTCATGATGTTGGTGTTACATCATTTATGGAAAGACTTCTTGGTTACTCTTTCCGAGTGACCAGTATTGTGCTAGCAACCTAGAAGAAAGGAAGAGTCAAATTGGGCAAGACAAAATTTCTTATTTTGACAGAGTCCACTATGGTTGTGATGGGGCTCCCTGTCGAGGGAGACATTTATTTTAAATGCTTGCCTTGGTATAAAATGGATGAATTCCTATGTCCTGGTGAAAAGATGAGAAAGTATCACTCAGGCTATGAATTGGAATCACTTCCACAACCTTGGGATAGGGTTGTTGATAAATTGATGAGGTACTTCACGCTAGAGTGACACTACAAATTGATCTATAGACCTCATCTTTTTCTTCTTGTGCATCTTCAACATGATCGTAAGGTAAAATTTGTAGATTTTTTGTTTCAATTGCTTGAGTATTCCCTTAGAATGGCTAAAGAAGAGGAAGGTCCTTTCCTCCACCAAGGCATTTTGTATTTTCTCTTTAAAATGGAAGCTTCCCAAAAATAAATCTCACGCTTCCCCTCTTATCTAGGAAACCAACCTCATATCCCTCCCGCTCCTCCGCAATAAGCTCCCTTTGTACCATATGTTTCTCCCGCTCTTTCCATCCCCGTCACTACCATCTTCATCTATCTTCGACTCGATTTGGACATCATGATCATTATCCATAATGGTTTGGTGGTTTCCCCTTGTTCTTCCACTCTTGTCTCTCCCTCATCTTCTCTGGTGGTTTTTAACCCTTAGGATCCCTTGAGCACTCTCGTATGGTATATGAATCGCTTTTCATATCTAGCAAGATCTCCATCCTCTCTACCTCTTACCGAATCTTCTATGGTTTCTCCTCCCATCACCCCGCATTGTAATGGCTACAACTAACTCAGCTCACCTAGTCATGGAATCATATATAGATTATTCCCTTCTATTTCCATGGAAGTTAGCATGGAATCAGAGATTCCTGATGTGTTGCAGGATCTCTCCTTGGTTTACCCCGATTCTCATTTATTATAGGAAATGGACTCCCCACCGCAGCCTTCAAAGCACCATGAGAATTTGGAAAATATCTCACTGACCCATGTGAGGCCATTGAATATTATGTTACACTCAATATCTTCTATCAAAGAATGGAAAAGTCACATGGACATGACCTGGATGAAAATCAATGAAGACTTCCTAGAACACATTAATTTAGTGGATGTGCTTTGGTTGAAGGAAGCCCTATTGTTGTTGCTAAAGAGGAAGCAACTACTCTCAAGAATATCCATAAAATGTAATTTGGTTTTTTTCAGTTTAGGCCTTTTTGGTTTTTTTTTTTTTTTCTACATACAAGATTATTCTCTTCTTATTTCATTGTAATATTTGGTCGTGAGGGATTTTTTGTACAAGGATGCGGGTCATTTCAAAACCCTCACTTTTACCCTAATTCCAAAAAATATTATGTTTTGGCATATCATAGTCATGGCTAAGCTCCTAATATCTTAATTTATTTTCTTACATCCTTAATATCATTATGCTCCAAATATTATGTCTTGTTATAACCTAGTGAATTCTCAGATCACAATATCCTACTTTATTTTGATAAAACCTAGTGACCAATAAGCTCCAAAATTTATGGTGTGGCATAACATACCATTGGCTAAGATAAAAATATAATTCTCTAACTAGTTAGGTGCTAGTGAAAACTAATCTCGAATATTATATTGTGGGAGTAGCACTAGCTAAGTTAAAAATATCTTCCTCTAATTTGTTAAATGTTGTAAAATATCGTAATTATGAATTATTAAACCCTAGCAAATGCAATCTCCAAATAACATGTTGTGGCATAACCTAGTGACCGCTAAGCTCAAAATATATTTCTTTTTAATTAAATTCTAGTGACTTTTTAGCTCAAAATATATATTATTTAATTACCTAGTAGTCGCTTAAGCTCAAACTATGTTTATTGGAATTTGTTAAATCCCAGTGACCAACAAGATCCAAATATTATGTTTTTGCATAACCCATCGGCAACTAAGCGAAAAATATCTTATTTCTTTTTTTGAAACCTAGTGACCGCTAAGCTCCAAATATTATGTTGTGTCATAAGCTAGTGGATGCTAAGCTCAAAATATCATTTAGTAACTTGTTAAATGATAGTGACCACTAAGATTGAAATAATATATTGTGGAAGTACCTAGCCTCCACTTAGTTCAAAATATGTTAATTTAATTTTTTAATCCTATCGACCGTAAGTTCCAAATATTACGTTATTGTTTAAACTAGCACAAACTAAGTTCAAAATAACTTCCTCTAATTTGTTAACTACTGTAAAATATCGTAATTATGAATTATTGAACCCTAGAAAATTCAATCTCCAAATAATATGTTGTGGCATAAGCTAGCGACCGCTAAGCTCAAAATATCTTAAACCACTGGTAGTCTCCAAATGTTATGTGGTGGCATAACCTAGTAGGTGCTAAGCTCAAAATATCTTAATTCTAAATCTTAAAATCATACAAAAATTTAGCTAATTTATACTGGTCTTGATTACTATAAATATCTCCAAAGTTAATGTTGTTTATTAACTTACACATGTTAAGCTCAAAATAACTTACTTTAATTTGTTAAAACCTAGTGACTTATAAGATTACAATATAATTTGTTAGGTTATGTTGAAGCATAACCTACAAGGTATAGTCCCTTCAAAACTATTTACCCATAATAAAAAAACCCTACAGGGACATTGAAGTCAAAATGTCTTTCTTTTGTTTGTTAAATGCTAATGACTTTTTAGCTCAAAATATTATATTATTAAGTACCTAGCGTCTAAGCTCAAACTATGTTGATTCAAATTTGTTAAATCCCAGTGACCATTAAGATCCAAATATTATGTTTTGGCATAACCTAATGACCACTAAGAATATAATATATTATTTTCTTATGTTGAAACCTAGAGACCACTAAGATCTAAATATTATGTTGTGTCATAAACTAGCAGGGACGCTAAGCTCAAAATATCATTCAATAACTTGATAAATGATAGCGACCACTAAGCTCGAAATATTACATTGTGGATGTACCTAGCATTCTCTTAGCACAAAATATGTTAATTTAATTTGTTTAATCCTATCAAACGTAAGCTCAAAATGTTATGTGGGTACTTAACCTAGTGGTAGCTAAGTTCAAAATATATTCCTCTAATTTGTTAAATGTTATAAATTATAGTAATTGAAATTATTAAACCATAGTGAATGAAATCTCCAAATAATATGTTATGGCATAACCTAACAAATTCTAAGCTCAAAATATCTTAATTTAATTTATTAAATCCTAACCACTGATAGGCTCCAAATATTATGTGGTGGCATAACCTAGTGGGCACTAATCTTGAAATATCTTAATTTAAAATCTTAAAATCATATGATAAATTCAACTAATATATACATATCTTGTTTGTAACTTCGAAGATTGCAATATCATTTGTTAGGTTATGTTGAAATATGACCTAGTGGACACTAAACTCAATATGTCTTTCTTTAGTTTGTTAAATGTTAGTGACTCTTTATCTTGAAATATTATATTGTTTAAATACATAATAACCACTAAGCTCAAACTATATTGATTTAATTTTCTAAAACCTAAAGACCACTAATATCCAAATATTATGTTGTGTCATAAGTTAGTAGATGCTAAGCTCAAAATAACATCAATAACTTAATAAATTATAGCGACCACTAAGCTTGAAATATCATATTGTGTAATTACCTCGCGTCCTTATCTCAAAATATGTTGATTTTATTTGTTTAATCCAACAGATTGTAAGCTCCTAATATTATGTCTTAGGCTAACCTAGTTGTCGTTAAGCTCAAAATATCTTTCATTAAATTTTTAAATACTTTCCATAAATATTATTTCATTTCCCCCACCAAATATGGTTGGTATAAGTTAAAATTTGATGGTGCCTCTAAAGGTAACCTAGGGTAAAGCAACTAGATGAGGTCTCATCGTAAACCAACAAGGTCATCTAATTATTGTTTATGTAGGCCCCATGGGTAAGCAATCCAATCACTTTGTTGAGGCCCTAACTTCTCTCTGGGAATCATAATGGATGGGATTCTCAAGGTTAACAATATCATTATGGAGGGGGATTTTATCAATATCATTAACAATCTCTCTAGAATCCAAACACCCAATAGGAACATTAGTTATTTCATTAATGAAGCTACTAAGATTTGTAATGGTCTTAATATTATGATTCAACATGTGTATAGGGAGGGAAATAATGTCACAGATGCACTTGTTAATGTAGGTGTTCATATGAATAATTATAGTGAGTGACATGATATCAAGGACCTCCCCTACACAGCTCATTCCATCATCATTAATGAAGCTACCGCCCATCCCATCATTACTCCTTAAGTAGTGGATTTTACATGTGTGGAACTCCCCTCCTGGGTACTTGAAGAAAATCAAATTTATTCATTTTTATTTACTCCATACCTCGAACACTAAGGGATTTTTTCATAAGAAGTATATTTGGAGAAAGGAATCAAGTTTTACCAGGAAATTAGTTTAGTATCTAGGTTGTCAAATTGTTGTCAGAAGGCTTACTCACACGCCATCATTCTAAAATTGCTCTGCCACCGCTTTATTCATGATGGGAGGCGCACCTTACTGATTCAAGCCAAATTTTGACCCCCATTGCAAGACAATGTTGAAAGTTGGGAAATCCTCCACATTGGAGGTTTCATAGACTTCATTTAAAAAATTAGGAGCCATGGTCAAGTATATCTCTACAATTTGTAGAAAATTGGAAGGATAGAAATATCAAGTTCAAGGGAAGAGACTTCAACATTTCTAAGAAATTTATCTCCTTCATCACGGGCTTGAGTATGGAGGGAAACAAGTTATTTCGCAATAAGTTTGACAAGGAGGCAGAGGAAAGGATTTTCTTGGACGATGGGGAAAAAATAAAAATAAAATGTGAAGGCATCATTTGTTCCTCTATTTCGTAACCTTTTGATGAATTTGCTTGCATGATGGTTCACTACATAATGCTTGAAGGAATGTTCTCCACTCTTCCTCTGCATCATTTTTTTCTTCTTAATCACTTTAGGCATGAAGCAAAGGTCATTTTTCCATATTACATTATGCACTCTTTAGAAAAAAAAAATTAGAGGTTCAAAGTCATAAGAGAGTTCTACCACTCCATCAAGGATTTGTCTTTCTTGCCCATCAATATATCCTTGATGTAGTGGCAAATGACTCGAGCCCTTATTTAGATCTTCCACCTCCTAAAGAACCACGTATTAGATTTAAGAATCCACTCTTTCGTGACCCTTTTATTAAACCTCATCCTAATAAGATTATTATAAGAAGAAAGAAAGATAAGGAGTTAATTGGTGAAGAAATCCTTCCAGAGATCATCCATGTTAGTCCTAGTACTCAGGTTATCCCTTTTGATCTTGAAAATTTTAAACATCATCCCGATGCTTTAAAGTCTATTGAAGACAATATAGACTTTCTCCTTAAGACTGGTAGAAATGATTCCATTACCAACCTTCAAGACGAAGTTAACAAACTCTCTAGTCAAGTCATATTTCTTGAAGAAAAATATAACCACTAATTGGCCATTCACATAGTAGTTCTTGATCTCCTCCAGGTTTTTTTTATGTTAGTGGGATTATTACATCAACTTGGAAGAATGGGAGGATCACTAATAAGTTCTTCAAAGAGTCCAATCTAGACCCTAATATTAGGGCATCCATGAATATTTATAAGGCACTTATGGTAGCACTTAAGGTGTATAAAAAATTTGTGAATTAGTATCTTTTTCCTCTGTGTTCTCTATGTAGTTGTTGTGGTGTTTTTTTTGAGATGTTGTCATCTGTTGTTGGGCTTCTTATAAGAAGTTGGTCATTTCCTTTGGACTCTTATAGTTTTATCTAGATTTTTATATTTTTGTTGGGGTGTGGCCCCACGTATCAAAAAAACCACTTTTTTCTCTCATGTTTATCTTGGCTGTTGAGCCTTTTTGGTTGTACTTCAGGGTATGGTCCCTTCAAAACCATTTACCTTTAATAAAAATATTATTTCATTTCCTAAAATATTTCCACTAATCTCATAATATATCAATTGAAATTGTTAAATCCTAGAGACTTAAAGACACCACTAAGCTCCAACTCTTATGTGTTAGTATATCCTAGTGGCCGCTAAGCTAAAAATATCCTATTTTAAATTCTAAAACCCAAACAATAGATTTTACTAATGTATATAGATCTTGTTTTACCTAGCAACTAAAAAGTTCTAAACATCAACCTTTTATGTGTTGAACAGGTATACATATAGTTTTCTCTATTTCTTGTGAGATTTTGACATAATTATATAATATGTTATATACTTGATGCACCCTAGTGAACGTTAATCTATTCTTAAAAGTAAATATATCATGTT
Source organism: Taxus wallichiana var. yunnanensis (assembly GCA_018340775.1). Lineage (NCBI taxonomy): Eukaryota > Viridiplantae > Streptophyta > Pinopsida > Cupressales > Taxaceae > Taxus > Taxus wallichiana. The sequence goes on along the minus strand of CM031239.1, from coordinate 94,165,678 downwards.
TATAATGAAGTTGTGTTATGAATCTAAAATATTAATATTTTTGTATAACACAAAGCACAAATAACAAAGTTATTGTTAGGCCCAAAAATAGTGTGTTTCCTATATCAAAACAACTAATCCACAAGGCCACCAAGGTAAATGAAGATGGATTCCAAATAATAACTATAGTATAGCGGTATCTAGGGTAAGAAAAAAATTTCATGTAGGTGTATTCATAGAGTTATAATCATATTGAAAAGCTATAAATGATAACAAATAAATCTGGAGTTTATATAATGGATACATAAATATACGTGTAGAATCATGTATTTTATGTGTTATATAGGTATACATATAGATTTATCTATTTCTTATGATATTTTGGTAGAATTATTTTACATTTATGACAATTAAAGAAACTTGGACTAGTAACCAAGAAGTTATACAACAAGTTTTTAGATACGACATGATCTACTTATTGCACCCTAGCAGCCGCTAAGCTATTCTTAAAGGTAAATATATCATGTTCATAATGAAGTTGTGTTATAAATCTAAATTTTTAATATTTGCATATATAACAGAGAAAAATGACAAAGTGGTTGTTAGGCCCAAAAACGTGTGTTGCCTATATAAACAACTTATTGGTGATGCCGCCAAGTTAAATGAATGTTTTCTCCAAATAAGAATTATAGCCTAGCAGGCACTAGGGTAGGAAACATTTTTCATGTAGAGTGTATTCATACAAGAGAAATCATATTGAAAATTTATAAGCGATAATAAATAAATCTAGAGTTTATATAATGGATACATAAATATACGTATAGAATCGTGTATTTAATTTAAAATAAATTTCAGGTTTATTAAATTGGTTGTAAACAAATAATTATATCGTGGTGGCCACAAATCTATGTGAATTTTTGGCATAGATTAGCGGGCTCAAAAGGAAGTATATATTAATTATTAAATATATAGTGATTAAAAATTATATTTAATAATATTTACTCGTATATATAATATGTTTAACTTCCATTGTACAAAACATAAAATTGTTGACAACATTCCATTTGGCTATTTCTACATGGAAACATGTATATAATAAAAATAATTATCATACAATTGAATTCTTAATATGGTTTTCTAGTTTTAAAGTAATTTTTAACCTCATATATTTTCCTAAAATGTCTAAGTGGAAACCATGTAAAAAATGGAATATGAAATAATTAGTGATGTTTCTTTGCATCATCTTAATAAACAACATTAAAATATTTTGGTTCTCCCAACCAAAATAAAATTTAATAAAAGTGATTGTACCACAAGCCATCATTATCCTAAAAACAATCGTAGGAACAAGAACAAAAAATCAAAACAAAAATACCCAGAGAGAGACATAGAATGGTAGAAATTAGAACAAAGATTAATTCTAGAGTAGAAAGGGATTAAATTTTCTTTCGTTAACACACAAAAAAATTCATGAAGAAAAGGGTGGTTTGGCATGGAGATAAAAACAACTAGAAAGCATGGTTTGATTGTGGAGCACGATTCAAGATGACAAATAAGGACTAGTGTGGATCACAATTGGTTTGGAATGAAAAACACAAGAACCAAGTTGACTATAGAGAAACTAATAGAGCCCGTAATAAAAAAGGTACACCTTAACTATAAATACCTTATTTATTAATATATGAGATTATTTCATGCTTTATATTGTCCGTGAAACCTCCATCTGCTACCTTAATCAAACTATATATGTAATTCTATTCGCAACCTCTCGTTGCTTACCTCCTTTGTGTGTGTCTTTTTGTGCATCCTTTGTATGCCTTTTATGTTCCTTATCTATAAACAAGATTATAATTTCTTGCAAAAATCAACCAAGATTCAAACACTTGGCCCTACAATCTATGACATGCACATGTTTTTTTAATTGAAAGAAATACTTTTCGTGTGATAAAAAAACAAAACCCTAATCAACATTGCTCTGCGCTATTTAATAATCAGATGGCACATTCCATGAAATAAATTTTGAAAATAGAAAGAGAGAAGGATACGAAAAATTTGAAATTTTCACTTTCCCTCTTTTAGAGTAGAAAAGCGGGCTATTAAAATTTTATATATTCGAAAAATGCGAGGAATTCATATTTCAAAATTTAATTTTTCCATGGTTTAGAAATTAAAACTAAACATGAATTAAAAACAACTCAATTTACCACGATTGGTGGGAGCAAGGAGCTCGAGGAGAGAGGAAATTTTTCAAGTAGAGATGGGTGGGAAGTAGACAGGAGGAATATTCCACATACATGAGCACCGTAGATAGAGTGAGAAAATATGACATAGCCATGTGAGACCAGGTCATTAACGGTCCCTATGTAAGGGATTCCTAGGACAAATGGGCCCCCACAGTCATTTGCAAGGATTTTGAGATATGGAAAGGAGAAAATCCTAGGGATCATCCCTCAACTTAAGAAGGGAAACATGGGTATGTATCTTGACATTCCTGATAACATCATTGATAGAACTATGGGTATTATGGAACATGCCTTGATTGGAAATCTTGTGGGAGGAAGACCAAATATTGAATCGATTAGATCTTGGTCCATCCAGAAATGGAAACCTAAGGGTCATTTGGAGGTGTCATCCCTACCCAATGGATTCTTTTTATTTAATTTCAACAATCCTGAAGATCCATAGAGGGTCCTAAATGATGGTCTATGGTTTTTGGGTAAATTGGGTCTATTCCTCTATAAGTGGATGCCGATGTTTAATCTTGAAAAAGAAAATATCAACCAGTTCCCTGTCTGGGTGTGCTTACTGGGATTACCAATGGAATTGTGGGATGTTGACATTTTCAAAGGGATTGCTAGTACCCTTGGTACTTTTGTGGTTATGGACAATGCAACTCTTACAAAAACAAGGGTTTTTGTGCTAGATTTTGTATATACTCACTTATGGGAACTTCCTTACCGAAATCTATAACAATGAAATCTCGTGTGGGAATGTGGGAGTAGAATATTGAATTTTAAAACCATCCTCAGAGATGTGAAAAGTGCCAAGGATGGGGACACGTGAAACAACAATGCAAAATGGTAGTCACAAAGGTTTATAAAGAAATTCCCAAACCCAGAATATTCAAGAGAAAGGCAAAATAATGGAGAATCCCGTACAAAATGAAATGGCCGAGCTCTATTCCAAAATAAGGGTATTATAATCAAGAAGAATAATGGATCTAAGGAAGATGAGGTTGAAATTACTAAATTTCATAGCTCCCCAAAGACAAGTGATGAAGGATTTATTGAATTTTGGAATAAAAAGAACCATATGAAGGCATTTTCTAATCCTCATTTCCAAGCATCTAAAACACATATGCAGGTGGAAAGGATGTTATCATCAAAGAAGTTAGAGCCTCTATTGGGTGAGAACTTGGCAAAGGAAAACAAAATCTGCATTTTGAAAAGAGGCCACAAGGAGGAAAATTTGGAAGAAATATTAGGTCCCTTCTCCAATCCCTTTAACAAGTTGATGGGTTCTGAGGAGGTTTTGACTCTTCCCAAAGTTGGATCTATAGAAAATTCAAAAGCTAGCAGGATTAAAAGTATCATAGCTAAAGTGAAATATCCAAACAAAGCTATACAAATAGAACATGGAAACTATGAATGAGTGGAAGAGGGTGGCGGAGAGGATAAAACTTCATCAAAAACTTTGAAAACTATAGTTAAAATTTGGAAAAAGTCTAGGGGAAATATTCCCAAGGAAAATATAAAAATTTCTAGTAGACCTAACAAACAAGTAGCCAAGAAGAAGATTATCCTAAGAGATATTTATGATGGAACCCAATCTAAACTCGATGAGAGGAGCTTTAGAAGAAAAAAGTATTAAGCGTCCAAATGAATATAATCTCTTGGAACGCAAGAGGGTTGAGCAACCCGGTTAAGAGTAAGATTATTAAGGAGCTTAATTTTAAATATAAAGTTGATATTATTGTTATTCAGAAACAAAAATGGAGGAGAAATTTTCACTAGCTAAAAATAGTTGTTGGAGTAGGGTTGAGGTGGTGGCGGTGAGCTCCGAGGAGCTATTAGGGGTGTTTCCATTCCTTTGGATCTAGAAAAACTTCATGGATGGAACTTAATCAGAAAAGACAACCATTTGGCCATGCTTTTCAAAGATAAGAAAACCAAGGAAATGTGGGTAATGTCAAATATTTATGCTCCTAATCAAAAAAGAGAAAGGAAAAGCTTCTGGAATCATTTGTCCAAGTTCCATGGAATTATCTCTGAGACAGAATGGATAGTGATGGGTGACTTTAACACTCCTTTAATGTCTAGTGAGAAGAAAGGAGGAAATATTGACCTCACTAAAAGTATGGAAGACCTTCAGGACTTCATAATGGAAAACAAACTTATGGATACAAAGCTAAAAGGGGGTAAGTATACTTGGTCTAATAGGAGAAAAGGGGATCAATTAATACAAGTCAAATTAGATAGAGCTCTAACCTCTTGCTAGGGATGGTTGAGTAAGGAGGCTTGTCTCTTTTCCCTTCCAAGAATAGGTTCATATCACAACCCCTTACTTTTCCAAGTGAAAGATAAGGAAAGAAGAAGAACTCCTTTCAGATTTGAAAAAATGTGGCTAGCAACACGAGGATATTACAAATCTTGTCAAAGAGTGGTGGGATCTCAAGATTCAAGGTACTGCTATGTTCGAGTTTCAAAAAAGATTGCTAATGTGAAGAATAAATTGAAAGGATGGAATAAAACTAGATTTGGTAATATTTTTGAAAATAATATCTCTCTTGAGAGTTAAATAACAATGTTGCAATCCTCACTTTGGAAGGTTAAAGTTGTGAAAGGGTTGAGGAGAGTCAAAGAAACAGAAAAAATAGTTGCTTGTTGACTACCATAATATACTTCTAACTGAGGAAAATTTATGGAGATACATATTTAGATTGCTATGGGTCAAAGAGGGAGATAAGAACACAAACTTTTTCCATATTTCTACTTTGACAAGAAAGGGTTCTAATTGAATTTCCAGCATTGCTAGAGAGCAAAGGGGGTCTACCTTAACTGATATAGGTAAAATCCAATAGGTTGCGGTTTCTTTCTACAACAGACTTCTATCTTCATCTACTGGTTCTAACAGCACCAAGGAAGGCTCTTTTCTGGATTACATTCCATATATGGTATTGGATAGTTATAATTGCATGTTGGTTAAAGTTCCTTCTACTTAGGAAATTGAATTCATGTTGAATACTATGAGCCCGGATAAAGCATCAGGCCCTAATGGTTTCCTAGAGTTTTTCTTTCAATTTTTTGGGAAATTATTAAGAATGATGTTTGTTTAGCCATCCAAGAGTTCTTCAAAAACAAGAAAATGCTGAAATATATGAATTTCACCTTTTTATCTCTCATCCTCGAGAGTCATAATGTTGCATATTTTAAAAACTTCAGACCTATTAGTATCTATAAGATGTGTTCTAAGATTTCGGATCTTAGAATTCAACTTCTCCTTATATCCCTAATTTCATATTAATAAGGGGGTTTCATGTTAGAAAGAAATATCGATTAATGTATTGTCACAATCAAGACTTTATATTATGTTAAGCATATTAAGAAAGAAACCATGATTATAAATCTTGACATGGAAAAAGCTTATGATAGATTTTCATGGAATTTTCTATTAAAAGTCTTGGAAAGGTTTGGTTTCAGTGAGTATTTTTGGAGCTTAATCTAGAATTGTATTTCCACATCTAAATTCTCGGTGCTCGTTAATGGCACTCTGTGTGTATTTTTAATAGCATGTGTGGGTTAAGACAAGGGCGTCCTATATCCCCTTCCTATTTATCCTAATGGAGGAAACATCAAGCAGAGCTTTGAACCATGAAAATTGTGAAGGAATAATAAGAGGAATATCCCCTACTGCTAATAGTGAAAATTTTGTTCATCAACATTTTGTGGATGACACCATACTGGTTGGAGAAGCCACGGTTCTAGAAGCTAGAGAATTTAAAATCTTATTGTTAGATATAAAGAAGTCTCAAATTAGCTTATTGATTTCAATAAAAGCTCTATTTTTTTGTTAATACTCCAGATGATATATGTTTGGATATATCTTGATTCCTACGAGGTATCTTAGAATGCTTATTGGGACTAAAAGGCCCAAAAACTCTTATTAGAATTTCCTTATAGATAGATTTATCATAAAATTAGATGGTTGGAATGGATCCCTTCTTTCTCAAGCTGGTAAGGCCACCCTCTTGAAATGTTCTATTCAAAGTCTTCATGTGTATACCATGTCCATTTACAGAATTTTGAGAGAAATTTCTAGTAAGATGAAAAGTATTAAAAGAGGTTTTTATGGAGTGGGTCAAGAAAAAGCTAAAATACCTCTCATTTCCTGGGAGAAGATTTGTAAGCCTAATAATTTAATAGGTCCTGGTATAAGAGAATGGGAAAAGATGAAAAAAGCACTCCTTTTCGAAATGGTTTGGATACTTGTCAAGGAAGTGAGTGTTTGGACCTCTATTATTAGGAATAAATGTTAGAATAACCTTACTACTACTTTTGAGTGGTGCTTTAGTATTGTTGATTATGAAGGATATACCTTCTAGAAATCTATTAACTCGGGCCAAACACATTATCAAAGTGGAGTATGCAAGTGGAAAATTGGTGATGGTTACACTGTTAAATTTTGGGGAAAAAAATGGCTAGGTGATTCTACTCTCAAATAACCCTTTGCGAATCTCCATAAGGATTATTCTGAGAAATATGGAATAAAGGTTTATAATTATTTTAATCAGGAGGATCTGTATAGTTTATGGAAAAACATACAACTAGAGGGTCTTATCAACATCGAGGCTATTTATCTTAACAACCAGTTGTGTGGATTTATAGTGACCAAGAGAAATGAAGTAGATAATATCTATTGGTCAAAGGAAGTTAATGTTAATTCTTCGGTTAAAATTGCCTATAGTACTTATTTTGAAAATTATATTGATTCTAGAAGTTTTAAATGGGAAAGTGTGCGAGATCACGGAAGTAATTCCTAAATTTAATATCTTTTGATGGTTGGTATTACACAAAAAATTATAGTAGTGGCAAACCTCAATAAAAGGAACTTCCATATGGTTAATAGGTGTGTGTTATGTGAAAAGGAGGTTGAAGACTTTGCTCACTTGTTTCTTGAATGCTCTTTTCTTGAAAAGGTCATAAATAATTTACTAAATCTTTTTGAGATAAACTGGATTTTCCCTCTTCTTTAAAAATGCTATGGAATCAGTGGTACAATCCTTTTAGAAGTCAGGGTCTGAAGCACTTGTGGATTCTCACCCTCATGCACCTCTGTTGGGAAATATGGAAGGAGAGGAACGGAGATTATTTAAGGGTAAGAAGTAGGTGGAGAAGATAATTTTATCTCGTTGTTACAACTCCATTAATTCTAACTTTTATATTATTCAGAACAATAAAAAGACCATTCTTGAGATTGAAAGAAAAATATCCAAAAATTGGGGGTTGTTGAAGGCCCAAGTTGAGCCCCCTAAGTTGAATCAAAGACTGAAAATATGGGAAAATCCCATGATGGATTGGGTCAAATAAAATTTTTATGGGGATTCTAAAGGGAAGCCTAGAAAGCGGGTTATGGTGGGTCTTCAGAGATCATAATGGAAAATTAATTTTGGGCTATTTTGTAATTTGGGGATTGAATCTAGCTAAATTGTTGAGGTTGTTGCTTCCTTCTGGGAGACACTATTGTTATTAATAAAAAAATTGGAGGTTGGAGGTAGAAGGTGACTCTCTTAATATCATAAATAACATTTTGAATAAGGGTACTACCTCCATCTCTATTCATGACTCCATTGCTAGCATTAAGGATATGGTAGCTAATTTTGAAGGAATTAATTTCAAACATATCTATAGGGAAGCTAATAGCATAGCAGATCATTTTTCTAATAAAGGGGTTTTGAGTGAGGGCATGAAATTGATTTCTAATCTTATTGATATTGATCTTATAGTTTGAACCAAATTAGAGAAAGAATATGGTGACACAAACATCATTAATTGAGTGTTGTGACATGACTAGAAAGGGAGCCCGAATTATTATGCTTTAATGGGAAAGATTATCAGTATCTTTGGTAATTTGTGTAGGGTTTTTTTAATCATGATAGGAGAGGGTGTCACTTTTGTAAAAGGTTTCTTATCCCAAGTTTCCAAAATCATCACGGAAGGATTTTATTTTCAATACTTGGCCTATGTAGTGGTGAAGAGAGAAATTTTCAAGAATATAGGGGAGACCTGGTATGAGTAGAGCCATGGTATAATAGTTTCATTAAAATAGAGGCTATGGAGGTGTTTGAAATAATGGGGATGGCCCCTTTCCAAAAAAAAAAAATGAAGGACATTATGTGCAGTTTAGAAAAGAGTTCTAGGCTACCTAGAGCCCGTGAAGAAGTGGATCGGTGGTAGTGTGGTATTTTGTGGCATTAACATTGATCTATCAATTAACATGGTGGCATATGTCATGGGTATGGTGAAGGATGGGTGTGAAATTTACAAACCCAAGAAGGATTATGTGGAGGAGTTGAAATTCTTCTTGCAAGGTAAGGAAAAACTCACTAATAACTTTCCTATATACTTAAGGGATTCTCTTCCCTCCCCTTTAAATGAGGTTTCACTTAACTTGATTTAGTTTGTCACTTTATAAGGTTTCCATAAATGTATATTTTCATACCATCTTCCTGTGTTAAATTATCTTAGGCATGGCAACAACTACATATTCCCATATTATATGTTGTTTTCATTATATGCTTCTCTGGATCAATTTTTTTTTTAAAATCATTTTGCCCTTACACCAAGGGATTATCATGGCTATTCTAAGAAAATATGCTATGGATATGGGCAAAAAGGTAAAGGGTGTGAGTGTGTTGTTGAAATATTTGGAAGAATTTATGGCAAAGGATGAATCCAACTTAGAGGAAGAGGAATCTAGTGAACCCCCTCTTCGAGTGATGGGGAGGAGAAAAATGTTGAAGAGGTTGAAGTGGTTAAGGGTCTCCAAGACCTTAAGAAAAAATATGTTAAGGAACTAACTGTAAAAGTGGCTGAGAAAGGTGAGACTAGCCAGCAGGAGAAACATGTCATTGACAAACCCCAGGGAAAAACTCAAGTTGAAGCTCAGCATGTTCAAAGGCAGGAGAGGTTATGGCCAAGCTTATAGCAGACCTTGAAGATGTGTAGAGTGATACTCACCTCACTAAAAATACTATCCAATTCATCCTCAATGATTAGCATACCATTAAGATGAATGTGTAGGATGTGACTCAGTTTCGAGTGGTGGTTGTATTGAGATTATAAAATAAAAATGCAAGGTCTTGGAAAATGATGTGGATCTGTTAAAGGTTATGTTCTAGTAGTTTACTGAGAGGAGCATTCTAAATTTCAAGAATACTATTCAACATCTCTAAACTTTATGGAAAGATGGAAAATGCTTATACACAATGTGAGGATCAAGAATCTAATAAAATAATAAGAGGATTGTATGAGAAAGATCTCTTCATTCTAGGCACTAACATCAAGCTCTATCAAAGGAATGGGCCTCTTTTCTCGCCAATCATGCGAGAAGAAGGATGAATGATGGTTACTTGTTTTTTTTTTTGTTTTTAGTTTCATTAATGTTGTTAGTTTACTAGATGTTGTTTATTGTCTTGTTTTTATTACACCTATATGTTTTTGTTGTTATTATCCTGAATATTTTCCCTTAATGGGAGTTGCTTAATGTACGGGATAGGTTCACCTCAACCCTCTTTTACCTATTATCAATAAAAAACATTTCAAATTTTCATTTTCTATAGGCTATAATAATATAAACATAATAACAAATATATTATATAACATATATTAAAACAAACATAATAAAAATATATATTATAAGAAAATAGAAGAAATAAATCCTAAACATAGTTTTAAAGTTTAATAGAATAATATATAGACATTTAATTTTTATTTTTATCAAAATTGATATCAACATTGTTAGATATAGTGTGTACTAATTTAAATTAATTCTCCAATTAAAATGTGCCACGTGGCAAGTTCAAACAATCTATTTGGGCTACATTATAGTTGACACATATTTCAAATCGGATTATATATAGGAAATCAATTAGTGGCTGCTAAGCTCCAATTTCTATGATTTTTATACAAACAACGTACTTAAAATAATAAAACATTAGGTATTTATATTTTTATCTTATTCTATCTATAATTTAAAAATAAGAAATTGTTGGGCGTAGGGGATTTTATGCCATTTCTATCAATAATTAAAGAAGATTAGTGATCTGTAAGCATTTTATTTGATAGGAAATGATGTGAAATATGTGTTCATAACAATATATCTTATGGGAACTACATAATAAGGCTAATGATCTAAAACTATTATATGATACAATTATAATCAATGAAAAACAAAAGTGTTACAAAACTATACGGATCAAGAGGCAAAGGTAGGAGCGTAGAAACTACTAAGTTAAACCATGGTTTGTTATTTTATGGTTATTTTCAAAATAAAAAATTGTTTATCGTAAGGTTTGATATGCTATTTTTATCAATAAGTAAAGGATCTTAGTGGTCTCTAAGAATTTTATTTGATAGGAAATGATGTGAAATATGTGTTCATAACAATATATCTTATGGGAACTACATAATAAGGCTAGTGATCCAAATTTGTTTTATGATATAAGTATAATCAATGAAAAACACTAGTGTTCCAAAACTATATAGATAGTGTTTATAATGAAAAGAGGTACATGTAGGAGCCTAGTGGCCGCTAAGCTATACCATGATTTGTTATTTTATGGATATTTTAAAAATAAGAAAATTTTGAGCCTAGGTTCTAATATGCCATTTTTGTCAATAAGTAAAGGAGCTTAGTGGTTACTAAGAATTTTCTTTGATAAGAAATGATATGAAATATGTTTTAAAAATGATGTATCTTATGGGAAATACATAATAAGGCTAGCGATGCAAAATTGTACATAGAGTGTTTATAATGAGAAGAAGTAAAGGTAAGATCCTAGTGGCCGCTAAGTTATACCATGATTTTTTATTTCATGACTATTAACAAAATAAGAAACTTTTGAGCCTATGGTCTGATATGTCATTTCTATCAATAATTAAAGGATCTTAGCGGTCACTAAGCATTTTATTTGATAGGAAACACTGTAGAATATATGTTTGAAAACCATTATCTTATGGGAACTACATAATAAGGCTAGCAATGAAAAACTATAAAGATAGTGTTTATAATGACAAAAGGTAAAGTTAGGAGCCTAACGGTGGTTAAGCTACCATGATTTGTTATTTTATGCCTATTTTAAAAATAAGAAACTTTTGAGCCTATGGGAAACACATAATATGTCTTGATCCCTATCTAGGGTATGTAGTGCAGAATTTCTATCCACTGTGGATAGCCTAGAAAATATGGTATAATTAAAATCAATAAATAACACTAGCGTTCCAAATCTGTACACATATTTTTTAAATAAGAAACAATCGATCCTAGTGGTTATTATATCGTTTCATTCAATACCTACAAAATCTTATCGGACGCTAAACATTTTCTCTCATACGAAAATATGTGAATTATATGTTATATACAATATATCCTATGAGTACTACATAAGTCATAATACCTCTTGATGGTTTGTAGTTCCACGCTTGGATCTCGCCATGGAAGGCCCACCAAATGATCATTACAATTATAATCAATGAAAAAACACTAGCAATCCAAAGTTATACATATAATGTTTATAATGACTAGTGGTAATGGTAGGATCCTAGCACTGCTAAACTAGACTATGATCTTTTATTTTATCGCTATTTTCAAATTATGAAACTATTAATCCTAGTGTGTGTTATGTCGTTACTTTAGTTAAGTAATGAATCTTACCAATCGCTAAGCATTTTCTCCCATAAGATTTGATGTGAATTATATGTTACAAACAATATATCTTATGGGAACTACATAAGGCTTGATCCCTCTAGAGGGTATATAATGCAACTATTATCTTGACAAGGTACATTCCATCCAACTTGATACAATTATAATCAATGGAAAATAATAGCGATCCAAAGTTGTACATATAGTGTTTACAATGATTGTAATGGTAAGAGCCTAGCAGTTGCTCACTAGGTCACAATTTATTATTTTTTTGCTATTTTAAAAATAAGAAATTGTTGAACCTAGAACCCATTGTGTCGTTAATTTTGATAATTAATGAATTCAAGTGTTCCATAAACAATTTCTCACATAGAAATCATTATAATTATATGCTACAAATCATATATATTATAGAAACTACATATGGCTTGATCCCTCTCAAGGGTTTGTAGTGTAGAACTTGGCTCCACCATGGATAGTCCATCAAATATGATACAATTATAATCAATGAAAAACACTACCGAGAAAAAAGTGTACAGATAGTGATTACAATGACAAGATGTAATGGTAGGACCCTAGTGGCCGCTAAGCTAGGTCATGATTTGTTATTTTATCACTATTTTAAAAATCTTATTTATTTTTACCCTCAATAGATACAAAGTATCATACAGTAAATGTTTTGCAACCTAAGAAGAATGATGCTCTAAATGCGTTAACATAAGTTCGAATAATTTGTAATAAATTTCTTCAATTAGTATTATAAATCTAACTTATAATCAAAGTAAGAGCTAATATACCCTTGTTTTAGTGGTATTCTATAAAAATTGCTAATAATAAAATCTTTTCTCAATTAGGTTTAACCTACCATGGCCTTATAGAGATCATTGTTTCCACAAAAACATCTATAAGCGGCGGGCCATACTTACATTTAGGAAAATTGCAATCCTTCTCATTTATATTTGATATCTTGTTGTGGAATATCCCACCAACCACCATACTTTAAATATCTTACTTAAATTAGTTACAAAAATTTAATCGTCATGACTACAATGTGTCCGATATATATATTTCACATTGTCTTATACAACAAAAAAATGTTGAGCTACCACTAACTTTGATAATGGTATTTGTTTCTCAAATACTCTTCTCAAAATACCAAAAATTATATCTTATGACCGATATGTTTTGAATATCTACGTAGTCTTGTTATAGGAATTTAATCCTCATGACTACAAAAGTATGACCGATATACACATAATTCACATTATCTTATAAAACAAATAATCTCGAGCTACTGCAAACTCTATTAACGTGATTTTTACTCAAACACTCTCTTTAAAATACCAAACATTAGATCTTAATGTCCTCTACACTTTTCCATTCAATAGGTGTAAATGGCTAAAAAAAGTTTTAAGTTGTTATTTTATATGTCGACTAGAAGTTTATCTGCTACTAAAGTGTATATTTTTAATTTTCTTGTCATACCATCTATGGAATGTTATAGCTTGTTTGAATCATAGATAATCCTTTCAAAAGGTGCAAATGGTTTCTTATCTTTCAATGCATCATAATTCGCTATCATACTTTTAGAAAAAATATTTTATTATTGATTTGATCCACAAAATATGAATTATTGTAACTAGTTGAATGATACATAAGATGTCCTGTCAAAGCCTAGCAGATCACTAACCATTAAGTTAATTACTCTCTAATGATACATAGTAAATAAATCTAGAGGTTGGTGACTGCTAGGGTAGTATTTATATTCCTTATCAAACAATGCGAGAAAAACATTTTAAACTTTAGAAATGACCTAATTATTAATGTATTTTACTCTAATTATAGGTAAAATGTCTTCCATTGTTCGTGCTCCATTCACAATAATTCCATTCATCGTTGGCGTAATTATTGGAAGAAAAGAGATGAAAATCACACGTTGACTGTTGTTGTTTTTTTATAGATGATAATCAAGAGGAAGTTGGCATTGTTCTATCCTCAGAAGTTATTGATTTGGGGACACTGGATGTTCGGTTTAAACGTATTGACTTAAAAAACAATAAGTTTCTTACTCTAGATATGGAGTTGGATGCTTCTTTATTTAGGAAATGGGAAATGCATGCCTCACTAAATAATGGACCATATTCCTGTTCAAATTATGGTTGGAATTTGGGGATGCTTATAGGTTCTAAAAAACTAGTTGTTAGGCATACTGTAATTGAGGTTGTTATAGAACTCCTCATAAGGATTTTGAAAATTTTATTTGCAAGCACTTAAGCACGGTGATAATGGGAGGTGCCCCTTATCAGATTGAGCCCAGTGTGGACCCGGAATGGAAAAATAATGAAGAGATTTGGAATCTTCTCAGCCAGGGAGGCATCACTAATTTTATTGATAAGATTCAGGGACATGACCAAAGTATTTCCATTCATTTTGTGAAGGATTGGAAGGATCACACTATGGATTATGGTGGGTAGAAGATTTTGATCAATGAGGAGTTAATAGCTGAAGCTACTAGCCTTGGCATGGATGGGTACCACTTTTTTAATAAAAGGATTGATAGAGGTGCTGAGGAGAGGAAGTTTGTTGAGGGTAATGAGAAGCTAGTCTTCGTCATGGCGGGTCTACAGGTCAGCTCCATCCCTCTACCTTTTGACGAGGTCACCCGTATGATGGTGTGTTACATCTCTTTGGAGGGGAGATTCGTCACTGTGCCCTCTAAGCATCTAGTGTTCCTCAATCACTTCCACAGAATTTCATGGTATGCTTCCCTCACTATCTGCTTAACTCACTTGAGCGCTCCATTTTGGAGTTTCAAAAGCATGCATGTGTGGTCCTGCTACATCAGGGTCTCATATTCTTGTTGCATAAGCTTTGTCTTCTTAGGTCTCCGGGCATCCCATCCTCCCCCATCTCTGTTCCTCCTCTGCCCAGCACCGCTGCCGACTACCCCCATCTCTCCACCTTCTTCCCCCTTCACCGCTACTATCACCCCTTTTCCTTCCTTCTCGGCTCCCTCTATCATCCCCCCACCTCTGCTCCCACCTCCTTTGCTTCCAATTCAACCAGACCTGTTACTAGGTCTTCTAGAAGACTAAAACTTGATACCCCTGTTTCGGGGAATGTTCCTTAGGACTTGGAAATTTCCCATAACCTCCTACATATTAGTAGTACTGGTTCACAGGAGGCACACATTGAGAGCTCCACAAATAGGCTGGATGCCTTAGAAGCTGACATGTTGTTGTTGAAAGAAGAGGTTAAAAACTTGGCAAAGCAAAAAGGTAAGAGGAAGAAGGAGGAGGAGGCTGATATTGATAATAAACAGGTTGAAGACATTTACAAAAAGCTGAACTCCTTAGACAACCATTTAGGGAAAGCCAAGACTCACCATGACCATAATATGGCTATTTTTAGTGTAATTGAAGAATTTATTGAGTAGCATGTCCGCAACATCTCTAATCTCAGCGGAATACCAAAGAACTCTTTGGGGCACGGAGAAGGAAAGCAAAAGACCATTGAATAGCTGGATGTTACTGACTCTACCCACATGATGACATTGGCTATGTTCACCTCTTGGCAGAATATCAAATCTAGAATCGACAAAGCCACCAAGAAGTAATTGTGGATTCTCTTGTTGTACTCTGTAATTATTGTTGTTTTTGGCTGCTCTTCTGCAGTGTTCGAACTGGTTTGTTGTGTTGGGGTAACTACTCTTGGGATACTTTGGGTTTCTATGTCTCATTTGGATCTTGATCCTTTTTGTAATGGTTCTCATTCCTATTCTGGCTTCTAGGCCCTCTTTTGTTTACAAGGGTATAGTCCCTTTCAAAAAACTATTTACCAATAATAAAAAAACAAAACTAGTTGTTCAAATGTGAAATAAATTTATAGTGGTATATTTACAAAGATTCGAAATTGTATAGAAACAAAAAATTATATTCTATTTTTCATTTCTTACATGGAAAAGGATTTCTTTCACCTCCAAAATATGCCAAGTTGTTTACTATGGTGAGTTAAACATATTTGGCTAAATTGGAGATAGATCCATCTAAATAAAAGTTATATGGTTTGAAAATGAATACTAAATCATCTACATTATTGAAGAAGGAAACCAATATATTCTAGAAAATAAAATCTTTGACTATTTAGCAATTTAAGTTTTTGTTCAATGTTAAAGTAGTATCAATTGATATTTTAATATATCATGTAGTACCTCCATAATATCAATATCATCCAATAGATGATGAAAATGTTGACCTTATTTTCCACTCCATGTTGATAACTGTTATTACTACACAAATAGACACAATTCTTCTTCCTTTCTTGTAGTCTATGAATAACATTTTAGAACTCCATGATCTGAATGACCTAGAAAGTGGTGATGTGATATTTTATACACTTGATGGCTAGCATACAATATGTGCACAAAAATAAATTGGGCTTAGAAACTTACAAGTATTTACATTCAAGGCTAAGGTTTCAAAAGGATCACATTTTGTCTACAAATGCATCTACCGAAGCCATTGCTAATATTTGTAAACAAAAATAAAGTAAACAAAACTTGGATAGAGAACAAGTTCATTGATTTTTGATATGAAGCTAGATCAGTTTGGCAATCGTTAGGATGTCCTCAATGGCCTGGATTGACAAAAACAGAGACAAAAGATTAGAAGGTAATGTATTTTAATTGTATTGCATTGGTTATTAACATTTACTTTCATCATATAAAAATATTAAAAAAAAAAATTCCTTTGAATGTAGAGCTTTGAGAATCAATGCCTCTTAATTTTTCGAGTGAAAAAAAAAAAGAATCTGACAATAAATGGAATTTTTACTTGTTGTCTGATGATATATGAACTAAATGGACAAAACCAATTCAGTTATTTAGATTAGGTGGCATTGTTTGTTCACCTATTAATGATAATCAAGTTAACTTTTAGCCAAATTCAATTGCAATATTAATAAATAATCCATTTAGGGTTGTTAGAGGAATGAACAACAAAGAGCTAACAATACTAGTTGATAAAATGCAATCAGGGGATGTATAGTTAATCGGGTCTATTGAGGTTGGTGTAATAACAGTATACATTTTATTCTTACTGTCGAGAGAATAAAAGGAGACAACAAAATGAGAGAAAAAGTTCTACATTATTTGAAAAATAAGCATCTGGATCATATTATAATGCCATCTTGCACGTGAATCCAATGTAATTAAAAAATAATAATTTACTTGAATCACACTACCTCTAGTTGTCTGTGTATTTTTGGGTGAAGATAGAAATGGAAAAACAAAATATGATTCCCATATAGATGGAAAAATGGAAAACAGAAAAATAACATGAGGGGGAAGAAGTTCTTCCTATCGAGGCTTAGACAATATTAAACAACTATGTGATGTCAATGGAAGGAAATATACTAGTAAGGATGAAAGAAACAAATAATGTTTCTTGTAAATGTGCATATCCATTCCATCTTCCATCAACTTTATCAATTATTCCTTCAACTAATCCTTTCAATAGTGAATACATGATCACTGATTTTTGTAATTTGGCTAGCGATATTTCTTCTGATGTAATAATGGAGCTTCTAACAGTTATCAGAACCAATGTGCTAAATTTTATTATTATTGTTCTAATACCAATTAATTATTCAAAAATGTTAAGAGACGTAGTAACAAGATACATGAAAAAGGTTAAAGACAGTGGATTATCAATTCTGGATGGGTGTTATAGACTCTATGAAAACAATGGGATATTTTAAATTTTATGTCTTATGTACATAATTTTTGGTGTGCACAACTATGACAATAACAATGATTATAGAGAATAGGTCACTAGGAATTGGATGGAGAAACTGCCACAAAAATTGGTAACTGCAAGTGAAATTGGCCTACAAGGAAACATCCATCATTTTCCTTGTGAAATATCTTATGAGTTCTAGTCTTAGATGTTCACTTGATTTTTTTCCAAAAATTCTCTAGTACTATTTCCTTACGGAGGAATTTTCACAATCCATGCATTAGTTGTTTCCAATCTATCTACTTTTTTATTGTGGAGACACATAGTCAAGAAATGTTGCCAAAACATTATTATTCTCACATGAAGAAAGGTTTTTGTTGAAGACCACTTCAATAAGTGATTTTGTTTAATTTATTTGAACCTATATATGTTACTTATACATTTATTGTTTATGCAAACAACCACAAAGTTATAAAAGCTTCTATAAAACCCTTTCAACTTGATGCTACACAACTAGTTCAACATGGTGATTTACCTTCAATAATTTTATAAATATGTTTAATGAGATTTATTTTCAATTTCCATGGTTTTCAATTTTTAAACAAACTTATTGTCTTTACATTTCATATGACATATGTGGCGGACATAGGAACATCGACCACAAATAGGAAATCATATTCGGTAGTTAGTCATGTGAATTTACAAACAAAACCACTAATAAGCTCCACAAATTTATAATATAATAAATGATTATGCAAACAACCAACAACCAAAGAATGTAACCATGGAGGTCATGGAGGTATCTATCATAAATAAACACTCAACTTGCTATGTTAGCCATGTGTATTTTAAAACAAAATTATTTATAAGCCAAAAAAATTATAGGAAACAATAACTAATAGACATTAGTTTATATGTTGGCGTATAGTAGAAGACAAAGTTTTAGGAAATCCATTTGTAAGCTATGATTACAATTTAAAATGAAGTATAGAGATTAATGAACTTTATGCATCCATGTTTAATACATTAATGGTTAGACTAAAAACCTTACTTTCATCAATGTCTTGTTGAGTTATAACTACATATTGTCTATAATGTTTCATTGATTCACTACTGCATATTAACTACTTACATTGAATTAACATTGTTTTGGCTTCAACATCATCATAAACATAACTACATACAACTTGATCCCACTTTGTTATCCCGTAAAATTGACAAGGGCAATTTTACCGATAACCATACCGAAAATTTTGTTCCGATCCCTCGTTAGGGATCCCTTGTGTTCGAAATGTTGTAAAATCCCTTCCCGGAAATCTAGTTTTCAAACTTAGTCTTTTTGAGCCTTTTTGGGCTGGGCGCATGAAATTGCTTTGCAACACTAACTTTTGATGCACCCCCTTAAAAGCCTTTGGCGCATGGTTTTCAATGTCAACACAACTTTTCATGCACCAAAGAATGTTGAACCTTCCCTGCGTGCGCCAAGGCGCATGCGCTTGTGTTGGTACAACTTTTGTTGCGCCACTCTTTGGTGCGCCGAAGGGCGCACATAATCTTAGTGCAACAAAAAGTTTTGGTGCGCCAAAGGGCGCACATAACTTCATGTCGACAATGCTTTTGGTGCGCCAAAGGCGCGCTTTGTCTCCTGTTGTCAAATACTTTCGTGCGCCAAAGGGCGCACGCTTTCTCCTGTCGACAGCAACTCTCATGCGCCTTTTAAAAAGTGGGTGGCGCATTTATGACCAGCTTGCCTATATATATGTGTTTTGCGCGCCCAAATGTCATTTTCACTTTTCGCTGAGCACGTGATTTTTCTGAGCCTGTCAGCCCCTGCCTCGTCGTTTTCATCGCCTTGTGGACCCGTTCCCGAGCTTTTGCTATTTATCCAGGTATGAGGTGTCTTTCTCTCTCGTGTGTTTTGTGTTTTCAGTTCTTGGTGTGTTCTTGGTCTGGTTTTAGCTTGCTAGTTGGTTTTGAAATATAAATGTGTTGGCCTAGCCTCCTCCGTTGCTTTCTGCCCCCCCATGCTATCCTTCCTCTTTCCAGATCTGCTGGAGAAGGACGTTTTCTTGAAACAGTGGTTGTGGCCCTCCTGATCTAGATCATTTTATCTACCCCACTGAGCCTTTCAAATAGGAACGAAGGAGTAGAAGGAACCTACATCATGTAAAACCCCCTTTGAGAGTTTAGTTCTCTGTTTTCCTCCTTGGCGCATCTGTCACCCCCGCAACATCATAAGCCAGCTTGCGCCCCATGGCACATCTCGTCCTCCTGCGCAGATAACTAAAACCCACGCCAATGGCACACCCATTTTTCCTGTCACATCATGAACTTCTGCGCCCTCAAGACGCGCCTCTTTCGCATGTTGCAAGTGCTATACTTGCGCCCCTTTGGCGCACAATCCTTCCCTGCTGCATCACCTTCCCATGCGCCCTTGGCGCGCCCAGCATCTATGCAACACAAGCTTTATCTGTGCCAAGTATAAAGTCAAAAGCGCAGGCGCATCCCTCCTTACAGTAACATTTGTGTTGTGCATACCCTCCGTGCGCCGCGCCATATTTCCTTTGGCGCACGAAAAATCCCTGTTACATGCTTTTCCCATGCGCCAAAGGGCGCACCAAATCCCAATGTAACATGCAAGGTCCATGCGCCTTTGGCGCATCCTGTCTCCATGCAACATGATTTTCTCATGCGCCCTTTACTAAAATGCACTCTGCAGTATACATGCGCCATGCGCCTTTGGCGCCAGTTTAACCTTTGCAACAGCCCTTTCCCGTGCGCCCTGCCTATTTAGCCCTGTAAGCTGCATTTTTCCTGCGCCCTGAGCCTAAAAATCTCTAACTCTTTCTTCTGCTAACATTCCAATGGAAGATCAAATGGCTAATTCAACTTTTTCGGATTGGGTCTCGCTTCTTCTTCATGCAGATCAGCAGATAATCTTAGAAGAACATATGTCTACATCCAGCAAGAGACCCACCAAATCAAAAGGGAAGGCTAAGCTTACTGAAGAAGAGATGAAGTATAAATATCAAAGGGTCAGAATGCCCGAGTCACAGGCCGAATGCAGCATGGATGTCAGAGACTCAGAATTGGGGCATGTCGACATGGAGGAATTCTGGGCCAGAACTCAGAAAGTTACAAGGAGTCCATGGATGGACAAATTGATAGGCAGTGCCCTGCACTTCACCGGAGGAATCCCCGTCAGCACAGTCAACAATGAATTTATAATGGTGGTTGCTCAGTCTTACAACAAAGACACCAGATGTGTCGAAAACAGTAAGGGCGAGGTAGTCATTAACCTCACTGCCCGTCATTTTGAGATGATACTTGGCATCCCTCACCACCGGCACTTCGTGGCCGTCAGCCAAGCAGAGTGCATCAAGGCCTGGGAAGACAATGAAGACCAATGCATGCAACTAATGAACGAAGTCTACTTGAAGAACAAGAAGGTGGTAACCCGATGGCCCCAAATCATCCACCGCAGTGACTTCTCAGAAGAGCTCAGCGATACCATTACCTTCCTGAGCAGGGTCTTCGGGCTCTCTGACGCCCATTACTTCCATAAATGGATGCTGCGCTACTTGGAAACAATGAATAAGAATGTGCCTGAGCAACGCTTTTGCTGGGGGGAAATTATAAGCAGCACCATTTCCGAGCAGCTACAACAGTTCAGCACAACGGGAGTATTCCATATGAACTCCTACGTGGTCTACGCTGCAGCATCAGAGAGGGATTATCCAGGCCTAGCACGAAGTGGAGTTTGGCCTCAGGTCAAAATATATGAGTATTATCTAGAGTTGAAGCTGGAGAATAGCATCGCCCAATTCGCCAAAATCAACGATGCATTCTTTTATCACATCATCTGCCTATTGAGGCCAAATCTGACTCATGGTCGTACGACCAAAAACATAGTGGCAGCCACGGAGAAATGGGGAGCCCTGTTCACCCAATTTCCTACATTCACCTATCTGAGGGCTGCCAACTTTTTGGGAGAGCCAACCAGGCTACCAAGGTATGCTGGGCCTAAGCTGATTCTGCTGGAGCTGTCAAGGCAGCTAATCACATATCACGAAAAGTGCCTGAAAAGAAAGAAGGGTGGAACTCCTTTCCCCCTCACAGTGGGCCGATACACATGCTCTACCCACCACAAGGCGAAGGAAATGTTTGCAGAGCTGGAGTTACTCAATTTGAAGCATGACTTCCCAGCCAGGCCCACCTTCGACCCAAGGGGCTACCTGCCAAGAGCAAAGCTTGATCCAATCCATGTTCCTCAGATCGAGGATATTTATATTGACGTCCTCCATGAGGTAGAGCTCAGAAGAAAGGATCATTCTCACCTAGCATTGGCAGAAATTATCCAGTATGGGGTAGCCATTGTCCCCAAAGGCTACCAAACAACAGAAGATGAAGTAGACAAGGTATATAATGATACAGATGGGGATGATTGGCCCTTTCCGGCCATTGATAGAACTAAGGCTCCTCAGACAATTGAGGAGAGGGTCAAGGAAACTCTGCGTAGGACAGAGCACTGGTGCCGGATGAATGGCCTAATCTACCTCAAGGTAGATTTCACAACCTCCCCATTGGGCAACGCACCTTCACGGTCCAAAAAAGCTTAAAGGCAAAGGTGTAGAAGGTGAATCTAGCACCATTCAGGAAGAAGCCCCTGAAAGTCCTCCTTCCACAGCAACAGTTATAACTCTGGAGGAAGAATTGACAGAGGATAGTCCCATACGCCCATCCACTCAGGATGTCGGCATTGCTACAACCACAGAGGTCCCTTCTATCCCTTCTTCTTCTCTTCCTTCCCCTCCTCAAGTGACTCACGCGACCACCCCTTTGGTCGCGTCCTCTGTCCCTTCTTCTACTCTTTCCCCCGCCTCTTCGTCTATCTTCTCCTCCCTCGCTGATTTATCTTCTTCCATTTCTTCCCTCATCTCCGAGCTCCCTTCCCTTCCTATGTCTTCCGCAGCTGCAGTTTCCCTTCCTCCCGTGGACACTTCTTCGGCTATTCTCTCAATGCCACCTCCGCGTGTCTCCACGTTTTTCCCCTCTTCTACTGCAGCTGCCCCTCCTCTGTTTCTGGTCCTTCTTCCATAGGACCAGCCTGGATCTCTCAGCAGCTGAGCCAGCAAAAGAGGAAAGTTCCCATCGCTCCGATGGACTTTTCAGTGATCCCAACCAAAGGGGCAAAGAAGCTGAAGCCTGTTGCACGCTTCTCTAAAAGTGCTGCAGGTGAGAGAATCATGGAAATTGCATACCCCGATCCCCTCAAAGAGAAGAAGGATCTGTCTCCGACAGATTTTACCGTGACCCAAGTCACAATGGGGACATCTTCTGAAAGTCTCCAGGGGGAAGCTCTTTCCGCGGTCGACGCCCTTTGTCAAAAGCTTCAAGAAACAAAAGAAGAGAAAAGGCTACTAAAAGAGCAAAACAAATATCTGCTCCAAGCCTTACAGAAGATGGGTAGTGCGCCTCCCACAACTGCCGCCGAAACTTCTGAGCTTCTCAGCCAGGAGAAAATCAATGAATATACAAAGATTGGCGAGCAAGGTATGGCCGTTTCTGCTTGGAGGAGCCAAATCCTCAAGGACAGTGAAAGAGTGATCGCCGAGTTTGTCAATTTGTATCTGAGCATCGGAAAGGCGAACAAAGAGCTCCAAGCATTAGCGGGGCCCATATCAGAAGAGCTAGATCATGCTAGACTCCAACACGAGACCTTTCAATAGATGTTCGACTGTTCAGTCGAAGATCTGGTCAAGTTCGGTGTCTTCGGTCATCCAAGGGCCCTCAACAAAACCATGTCCACTCTGGACTACCGGGTGGATCAGCTTGAATTTATTCTGGAAAAAATCGACAAGGTAAAGGAAGCAGCCCTGGATGCAATGCATCAAATGGAGTGAATTGTTCTCAACATGTCTCCAGGGTTGCTCACTCCTTCCTTTATCTTAAGGTCAGCTGATGAAACCATCCAGATCTTCAAGGAGATCGCTTCTCAAGGAACAGGGCCAGAGGTCACATTTGACACTGAATCTATCAACAACCTGCTGGCCTGTAGGGACTTCATCGGGTTCCTCATTGAGGCGGAAAAGATTATTCCAAACTCCCAGAGAAGCTCATAGATGAGCGGGAGACTTGTGAGGCAATCAGCGAACTGCACAAGGATCCTTCTCAGGATCAATTTGGGCCGATGATTAACAAGTTTTTGGAATACCGCGCTCAGTTCCATATCTCATCACCTGAGCAGCATCAAAAGCAGGCTACTCCCTTTCGGCCGCAGGATGATGACGACGAGTAGCTGCTCCTCCTCCTTCTTCTTCTTCTTCTCTCTCTTCTCCGACTTTCTTGTTGGAATGTCTGAAGTATGTTGATGCAAACGATGACATCATCCATGTTGCATCATGGGATGATGTCATCCATCAAGTTGTAAAAAGTCAACATGACTTTTAGATATTTTGTAAATATCTTTGTAAATAGTTGTTGGCTCCTTTTTGCCTTCTTTTCTCCTCTTCTTCTATAAATACCCCAACACTTGTTGTGTTGAGGGATGGATGAATATCTTTCAGATGAGAAATAGGAGTAAGGAGAAAAGACTTTGAGCTTTTTGTAACAGAACAAATTAGTAATACAATATTTGGACTTTGTGCTGAATACCTGTGTTATATACATTAGATCTTTCTTATGTTAGATCTGTATTTATTCTGTTGGATCTGCTTCTATTTTATTGTCATTTATTTATCATCAGTATTGCTTTGTTTATTTATGCAAGTAGGTTTGGCTCTGTTTACTACCAACCCAAAAACATAAATCTTCTGACCTTTCTGCTTTGGAATTCATTTCTTTTCTCCCTTCGGACCTGTTCCTTCTTCCTCCTCTCTTTCATTCCTTTCTCTTCGCAGCCGGAAATAAACCTACTGGGATGAGATCCCAAACCCCCGAAGGCAGAATCTGTGAGACTTGCATAGATTCCTGCTGGTAGAATAGCAATAAACCAGTTTCGCTTTGCTGACTCAAAGAGGGGCTATGCCCTGCACACTGTTGGCTCGTTTATCCATAGATCTGCCCAAGCGACAGATTTTCGGACCAACACACTCATAGGTATGTAAGTAGTATTTGGCTAGCATCATTAAAGGTTGTCTAAAAATGGAAGAAGTAGTTCACCCAATAATGACATAGCCTGGTAATTACAAATCCTCATTAATAGCTAAGGACTATTTTCCACCAAAGGGTGGTTTGGAGAATATAAGCGTAGCCTAGAAGTCACTAAATTTGAAATGTAAGACAAAGAACAATTGATATTGTACTTAACATATCATCACAGAAACCACTATGTTTTTCCAATTAAGCTTTAATTTTCCACAACGATGAAATTGATTATGAATTGATTAATGTTTATTTTAAATACATTATGCTCACATTTTCAATAGAAAGAAATAGATTATGAATTTATGAATTTTTATTTGAAATAGATTTACATCAACTGATCCAGCAACATGTAAAGGAGGTGTAATACAAGCCACAATCTCAATCAGTAACTAGTAGTCATAAGCTAAAATGTTGTTTATTTCAATTGGTTATAATTGATATGTGGCCAATGAAAATAAAAATTTTTACTTCCTTATAGGTAGTGATAAGATTTATTTACTTATTTTAGATATGGAGGACTTGTTATATGGGAAAACAAAAGTTACTATAGGAAGATGGCATTCGGGTTCGGCGTGAAATCACAACCTACGAGGTGGCCTGTCAGAATTTATAAAATTATTATCACCATAATGTGAACTAGGATTCTGGTCTAACAATCTCATTTCTATTGATGTTAAAAATATATCAACGGGATTCAATAAAAATAATAACGATTGTAATAAATCCAAGACTCACTTGGGGAAAGGAACATTGTAATATGGTCAAGGGAATAACAATAAGAGACCTAGAAAATATTTGGAGTAGAAACAATTTTTCATATAGTTCTAAAAAATTTTGTGTATTACATTAGGTGTAAAGGAAACCCTCCTAAAAATTTATGGTTGAGATGAAAACTAGATCGCAAAACATTGATAAAAGATAAATGGTTGATGAATGATTTGTAAAGAAAATATCACAAATAGTGTCTCAAGGATTGAATGTGGTAGAGGGCATCAAATATTTAGGAACAAAATTCTAAATAACTATTTATCATTTCAAAATGTTGTTATGATGGTACTAGTTAACATTGTAAATAATATATACATTCATAAGTTATTATGAAGGTACTTCTTAACTTTATTATATTATGTTGAGCTTGTAGAAATAGAATTCCGGGAGTATTTATAATTTCACCGATTATAAGTTTCGACATTATGATTGAATAACTTGTGTGGTGAATTATCAAAAGAACTTACCCTTCAAAAATTGTAAAATGGTATTTTTACACTATTCATAAAATAAATATAAAATTATATTGTATACACTTAATTGTTTTTAATATTTTTTAATATAATTAATATAAAAATAAATCTCTAGAAAAATTGACGGTCATATCTAAAATATGCAAGTCATATGTGACAGCTTATTTTAAATATTTAAGTATTTAACAACTAAAAATGTTTAAATATGTCTAAATGGGAATAAAATTTAACAACCTTTTGTGGCCTTTGTTGAAACCATCAAGTACATGGAAGATGTTCATGATGTTATTTGATAAAAAAATGAATTAGAGGGAACTTATTTTTGGTCACCATTACTAGTAGAGCTTTACTATGATTTATTTTGTTAATTTGGGATCCCAAATCTTCGTGAATAGTATTATAATAAAATTAGAAAAATTATTAAAATGTTTTTCTACATTTATATCTTTATTAAAGCAATTGAAATTTATTTCATATCTATGATTGAATATGAAAATATATCTAGATTGGTTTTACAGTTAATTTTAATTAATTTCATATCGATATTTAAATATGAAAATATGTATGGAATGGTTTTACAATTAATTACATTATCCTACTCTAAATAGTCTCCCTCTTCTAGTTTCTTCATGATATCTTTACTAATTCTCTAGTTATGCTAAGTTTCAATAACATCATACCGAATGAACCTCAAAGTGTCTCAAATCTCTTGAATTATATTAGCCTACAAAGCCATTACACCACAAGGCGTTTTAATTATTCAAATATTCATATTTTAATCTTAAATACATTTAAACATTAATAAAAACCTTATTCCAAAACATTAATAATGCCTAGCAGACACTACCCCGTATAAAATAGAAACATGTTCTATTTATAACAAAGCATAACTAAATCCTAGTGTCTGCATAGCCCATATAAAAAAGAAACATGTATTGTATATAACAAAGCATAAATAATTCCTAGCATCCGCTAGCTCGTATAAAACAAAAACATGTTATATATATAATAAAGCATAAATAATTCCTAGCATTCACTAACCCATATAAAACATAAACATGTTTTGTTTATAATAAAGCATAAATAAGCCCGTCGAGTTTACCCTAGTGGTGGGGAATGTGGGTTATATGTGGGAGGTCTTAGGGTCCATTCCCCTGGGTTGGCCACCTCTATATATTGTCATTACTCGGATAGGAATTTCTAGGTGGGTAAACTTCTTCATGGAAGAGGTGGTCTCTTAACATGGTGTCAAGTCGGCTTGGTGTTCAATGTGACGTGGGTCGTTTTCTTGATCATGAATCTTGTGTTCAATACGATGAGGCATGTCCTTGCATTACACATGACGAGAGTTATCCAAACCCCACTTAACATCGATGGGTTGGGAGTGGTGCAGTCAAGTCACATGGTTGTGTGCTTTCTCACCCATGTTCAAATCCCCCAGGCACAATCCTCCTCGAGAGGTAGTTCACCGCTAGATGCAATTATCTTTGATTGTGCTATGCTGGTGGTTTCTCCTCTCACTTCTGACACTAGTGTCTACTCCTTTTGATGATTTCGTTAGTGGTTACTACTCTTGTTCTATCAAAAAGGTGGATTCTCCTCTTAAGCACTATGTTGGTGGTTACTCCTCTCACTATTGAGGTTGGTGGCTTCTCTTCTCGTTGTTGATGCTAGTGGTTTCTCCTCCCACTACCGACGTTGGTGGTTTCTCTTCTCATTACTAACACTAGTTTTGATCATCTCATTTCGACATTGGTTACTACTCTCACTACCGTCTAAATGTCTTATACCTTCTCATCTCGTTGTCGCCACCGGTAGTTGATCCAATTGTTGTAGTTATTACTTTAGAAATAAGGGAAAAATTCATTTTTTTGAAACATAATGTTCTCTGTTTTAAATAAAACATCATTTAGAACACACATTCCATGCCAATCAATCTCATAACAGATAACCATATGCAGATGTAATGAATTATTATACTACCGATCTCTCATGTTAACTTAAAGTATAGAATAATTTATGTATACTATGTATACTACATACTTGGTTTCTACCCTATTCTACCCTATTTCGTATATGATTTAAAGAACCTATCTAAATATTTGTTACCAATATTCATCTGACATCACGTTGCTTTAAACTAGGTGACATAGGACAACGCAACCAACAACTTGTGATACTTTGGCCAAATATTTTCAACATACTATTCATGTTACTATTCCTAGATGGCATACTCATCATTCCGGAATACATCCTTCACCTCACTCTTCTATTATCTAGAATGGTCTTACTGACTACCTTCAGTCCACTTTCCCAAGGTTTGACCCTAGCCTAGATTAGCAACATAATTTATTATAGAAAGACACTCATGATGACTTAGGGTATATGGGCATACTCAGATGACCAAAGTCAACCGAGATGTGCCAAGGTACCCTGAGTCATTAAAAGCTACTACCTATCCTAAATATGCTAATAACTTGACCTAGAGAGAAACTGAGTTCAAGTCCAGATGTGAGTAGATCTAGATGAACAAATACGAAGGGTGTTGCCACATGTCAACTGCAACACTATATCCTTGAGAAGTCCCAGGACTTCTCGAGGGTACGTCTGCAGTTAGCATGTGCCAACATCCATTAGAACTGATTCATCAAGATGTACATACCCCCTTAGTGGTCATTATTCATAATTAAATTGGATTAAGATTCATATTACAACAACCATGCCTAACCCTAATTCCAACATTCCTTAAGTTCTTTATCCAACACAAGCCTGATTAGATATGGAGAACTTCATTAATTCATGTTTGCATTGTTATTCGTTAACGTGACATAACAAGTAGTTATCCCAAAAATAGGACAAAAACATCAAACATTTAATTCTTAATGTAACCTAGCTATCCAAATCAAGTGTGTCATCCACCTAGATTTAGCTAGTGTTTTCTTTATAACGTAGTATAAAGATTTAAGATCATAACCACTATTCCTTTTATCTTTCATTCCATGAGAGAGGAAGAGTCTTCCTCTACATGGTTAGATGTTAGGTTTAACATAACCTTTTTATCATTCACTACTTATATAGTTTAATTGTATGTCCCAAGCATATTTCATTATTAAACTATCATTGTGTAGTTAGAGAATGACACCTTTTACAATTTAACAAGTTCATTATAATAAGGGAGATTATACTTATCTCCTTAATCCAACTTATTATCTTATAACAACAATAGTATACAATAGATATAAGGAATACCACAAAGATATCACTATTATTTCCATCATACAAGTACAAAAGTATTCACATCACAAATTGGAGTCCAACACAAAACCTTTCAATTCATGATGATAAATATACATTTACAAGACTATGCATTTTAGACATTCTGCATGTCAATCAGAATTAAGATCTTAAAAGAACATCACTTTTCTTTTCCAATACATCTCAAGAATGATTCAAAACTCTTTACATAAGATCCAAAATTAAATAAACCAATGCATCATAAAAAAATTTTCTTCTTTTTTATCACTTACGATGTCCATCTGCAAAAATTGATAACATGGGTCAGTTCAATGAATTGAGCATGATAAGCACTAAGCATTAAAGTAAAGTGCATTCCACTAATTGTTCCATTAAAACAACTCTTCTTTAATGAAACAATTAATATATCATACAAATAATCATAAGTAATAACATCTAGAAAAGAAGTACAATAAAAGAGTCTAAATTTACTTTTAAGAAAAGAACTTAATATAATCTGCAACATCTGAATTATATCACAAGGTTTAAATTGATCCTATCAATTACTTTAAAACAATCAATAGGTCTTGTCATCCAATTGTTTCATAGTTCTATAAGAATAGTATTACACATTTATCTTTACTAAGAAGAAAAGAAGTTAATTACAACATAGCTCATATTAGGATGCTTCATCTTTCCATATAACAAAAGAAGAAGAATCAATACATACTATTCCCCATACACTAATCATCTAAAAGATAGAACATGTTTAGAACACACAAAACTACCTCAGTTCAAAGATAACAATATAAGGATTCAACATTAAAGAAAAGCATCTAACAAGAATCCCAAATCAATCCAAGTAGGGGTAGAGAGTCAAAAAGTCCTCCTCGCAAGTCTAAACTAACCTCCACATGTTAGAAGATATAATTCAAAGATCTGAAACCAAACATTCCACAACCCAAGCTAGACTCACATAGAGTTAATCTCTTATCCAGTCCATCCAAGAAGGGTTCCAAAATAAGACAGAGTGCAAAAAGAGACTACCTTCCAATATCAATCCAAATGGAGTATGACTCAATCAAGAAAATAGTCAGTCTAAGAATATTATTATTTTCTTTCCAACATACCGACTCAGTTAATTTCCTTCCACTTCATAACAACCAATTACTTATACAAAGTAGACTAAACAATCCACAAGAAATTTCCATCTCATAAAGAGAATCGAATACAAAGAAGCTCTCAATCAATGAACTTATCCAAACAATAGAAAAAGGATCTCAAATAGAAAAGGACCCAATCTATAATTCATTTCATTTATACTATGAAATGAATTCCCATTTCTATTTCAAACTTAGAAATTCTTTATCTAGTTCCCAAAAGAGAACACAAAACCAAACACATAGTTAAAGAAAGCACACTTCTAATTTTCCTTTACAAATCTTACAAACTGGTTTACCTATTTCCATTCATCAAGCACAAGTTTGAATTCAAATCTCAGAATGAAGTACACAGTACAGTCCCAAAGAATATATACTGTCCCCAAGAGAACATGTTCCTTTCTCTATAAAACTTGGAGATTCATTCAATGAATCCTTCAAGGAGTAGAAATCCACAACAATAAAAGATATACAAGTTCAAAAGTAATCACGAACTCAAGAACTGAAATCCCATTACAAGGCTTCAACAACTCAATACAAAGAAGTAAGTAGTTCATGATCCAAATAAGATCAATAATACAAAACTATCTGAACAGAGATAAAATATATCCTTTCATACAAAATTCAGTACACTAAGGTACTCAATCCATCTTTTTAATAAAACCCAAAAATCAATTAAAAATAACTGAAGAGAGTAAGAAAACTCAATATACGTTTAAGACAAGTACTATCCCAAACTTACCTCCAATGTGACTGAAAAAATCACAACAAGAACTCTCAAGTTCCATTTAAAAATATTATGACAAAGGAAGGCATTTGTTTCAACATCTATTACAAGAAGGAGAAAGCATGTTGTATTTCCGAAACCCTCTAAAACTATTAACGACTATTCCAAATGAACTATAAATCATCAAATACCCATAACAAGATATAATTCTAGTCCTTTAATCCTTCTAATATAAAATAGTCAAGCCTTCAACAGGACACGGGTTCACTCAGGGAAGAGAAGAATAGGATATACTTCATATTCACACCCTATCAAGTTCAAAGAAGGTGGTACAGTCTAAAAGATAGAAGTACTAAAACCATTCACACTCAAGAAGCTACGTGAAGAAGATCTCAAAAGAGATTACCAGATAAACTTCCAACCGAAACTAATCTCTCAAGCCCTTATCGAGCATAGTCCATAATGAGTTCAATCATTCTCAAATCCCTGAATATGAATAAAACTTTCAGCTCAGAGTACATGTACAAAAAAAAAAACATCAACTCGACTACAAGTTTAGAATACACAAGTACTAAATACGAGTACAATGTCAAATATGAAGATTCGAGCAAAAGTTCAAGAACTACTCAAAGCTCCAACTCAGCTCAGAATAACATGAAGTTTAAATACAAGCTCCTAGAAAAACTTGAATGCTCCAATACAAGTAAAAATGAAACACAGGTTCCAAATAATAGTTTAGAATGAAACATAAGACTCCCATAAAGGTTCAAAACCACACAAAGTAACTAATGCCAGTTCAAAAACACCAGTCTTGCATACAAGTTTTAGACTAAATTACAAAGCTTCAAATACAATTTTCACAAGCATGTCACCATCAAACTAGCACAAAGAAATTTTCCCAAAACCATCATTACTAAGCAATGGATTTACATTCCAAAAACCACAGAGATTCATAAAAACATGCAAGTAGATAACCAAAAAAATCATGTAAATATTTATCTCATGAGAGCAGAGTTGTTCTAATGAATCACTTAGAAGAAAGCAAGAAATATTAATGGGTAGGGCCTATCATGCCTGATAGAGCTTCTAAAAATTCAAAGAGACTTCCAACCGAGCTTCCCACTCTTTTTCTTCTCCATGAAAGATCAACAACCAAACAAATTTCCTTCCAATGCCTCATATACATTCCTTGATCAAAATAGACCAGAGAAACAAAAAATAGCCAAGAAGAAGAAGTCGAATTGTTGGTTCAAAGAACCAGATAGCTCCATGTAGAGAAAAATTCATGAGGCATGCAAAACCAAACAACCTCCCACAAATCCACCTCCCTTGTTTCCAAGATGGTTTGCACACAAAAAACGAGATCCATAAATGCCATAACTCCCAATTCTCCCACTTATCTCTCCTTGCCACCACCTCCAAAAATTGGCGAATGCCATTTCCAAATCAACATGCAATTCCATACTTAGTGAAGCCTCCATGTAAGCCCCCACTAAAGTTAACTAGCCTTTTCCAAAATTGGTAGTACCTCATGCATTAATACCTAATCAAATCAAATTAAAATCCATTGGAACCATCACCTTAGTGCCATGTGACCCTTAGGTCCCTTTTAAATAGTTTAGGATAGATTTCCCCAAAACTTAGGTTAGTCTAACAATTAATCACCTTAGGTCTTAAAACATTTCCATAGGTAATACCCACTTTAGGTTAGATTAAATTCACTTCCATATAGTATTAGGCATTAGGTTAATATAGCCTAATATTACCTTAGCAAACTTTCTCCCTTATTCATTTAGCACTAGAGCTTAGGTTAGATTATAACCCCTAATTAAGTAGATGTAGCTAGGAAGTAGATGCTCTTACCTAGTTTAGGATACCATTAGGTTAATCCTTTAGTTTTAGGGTTTTGATCCCCTTCATAGTCATAAGTAGACTATATTTTTTTTATGCCAATAATGTCCTGCAGAGATCAATCCCAAAGACCCAAGCACAACATACAATCAATGAAGACATGTTCACTCAAGCCCAAAGAATTTGTAACATACAAAGTTCAGTTCTCTATGTCTCTCAACTAATGAATGTCAATTTACCATTCAATCCGTTAAGAAGATTTAAAACATTCCTTGGATCACTAAAATTGATCCAAGGATGAGTCAGTAAAGGAGATAAGTTTGCAACTCTCAAAACCAGATTACAACTTACCTATAAGAAGTGAAAGTGGATTCTTGCAAGCCATATCATTACATTCTAAAGAATCCCAGAGCAGAAATAATTTATCCCTAACAAGCATGATTTTCAACAATCAAGGGAACACACCTCATTCAAGAAAATCACATGCCCACACTTGTAATGCAAAGAGAAATATAATAGTTTGTCCAAGGTGTTACATACTTCCCTCCTAAAAAGAATCATCATCCCGATGATTATCTCATTTTGATCATTGCATTAAGGATAATCAATTTATTCACTTTCTTAACATATGTTTGCAACAATAATATCAGGATTTAAAGTTCTAGAAATCAACATTCACATAGTTTTTATTCAAAAATAAATAGTCATCTACCCAAAATTGGCAGACTTATTGACATATAAAGATAAAATCACACATTTTTATCAGTCATCATAGTCAATTCTAATCAAATAAATATGGAAAAGTAGTTTTCATATCTTCCAGGTTTTCCTAAGTTGCACTTTCTTCATTAAACTAGTCCCACTGGACCTTACATTGACTTATTTCATGATTTCTTAAATGCAACTAGAAATTTTCCAACACTCGTATGGGTTTAACCATGATTATTCCTGGGTCTTGGACCTACAAGGAATTCCAATTTAACACATGTGATAAATCTGAAATGTATTTCTTAAGCAAAGAAATATGGAAAACATCATGCATTCATGACAAAGCAAGAGGTAATGCTAAATGGTAAGCTACAGGTTGATTACTTCAACTATCTCAAAGGGTCCCACATAACTGAGGTGATAACTTGGCAGCCTTGCCAAAATTTATAGAGCTCTTTTTAGTTTAACCCAAGAAAGACTTTCTCACCAAGTTCAAATTTCTTGTCAACCCACTTTAAATCAGCATAACTCTTTTTCCTATCTACTTGCTTCTTTCAAGTGCTCAAATCATGAATCATTTTAACTTGTTGTTCCATTTCCGTAAGGATTTCAGGTCCAATTACCTCTCTATCCTCAATGTTGTCCCAACTAACAAGGGTTCTACATTTTCTTCCGTATAATGCTTCAAAAGGTGCCATCTTAAGAGAGGCATGATATGTGTTATTATATGCAAACTCAACTAGTGGAAGGTACTCTTCCCACTTATACTGTTGATCCATACAATACATTCATAACATATCCTCTAAAACTTGATTAACTCTTTCAGTCTGTCCATCCATTTCTGGATGATACGTAGAACTAAAATTTAGCTTAGTTCCTAGAGCTGCATTAAGCATTTTGCCAAAACCTTGACATCATTCTAGGATCTCTATCCGATATGATTAATTCAGGTACTCCATGTAATCTAAAAATTTTGTGCACAAATATTTTAGCCAATATAGGAGAATCATCCTTCAGATTACCAACAATAAAATGTGCTACCTTTGTTAGTTTATCAACAACTACTAAAATAACATCATGTTTATTTCTTGACATAGGCAACCCTTATACAAATTCCATGCTTATTACTTACCACTTGTATTGTGGTATGCTATGAGGATACAATAAACCGGTTGGGTGCATATGTTCTACTTTAACACATTGAAATTCAAGGCAATGTGTCACAAAATCAATAACATCCTTTTTCATTCCTTTCTAGAAATATTGTTGTTTTATATTAGCAAGCATCTTTGTAATACCAAGGTGTCCAGAAAAAGGTGAATTGTGAAATTCTGCTAACAATTTCTTTCTTAAATCATTTAGCAAAGGTATGTATACTCTATTTTCAAATCTTAAGATTCCTTCATTATCAAAGTGAAAACCTTTATACCTCAAATCATTTGGATCTGCAGCAAGCACTGACTTTACTTGCTGAAAAGTAAGAATCAGATTCCATAACACTTTTTACTTCATCCTTAAACTGAGTTCTCAATGTTATAAGAGTAGAAATGTGCTTCCTATGACTTAGAGCATCAACCACTCTATTTTCCTTACCCTTGATATAACTGATGTCAAAATCATATTGAGACAAAAACTCTAACCATCTTCATTGTCTTGCATTTAGATTTGATGAGTGAAAATATACTTCAGCCCAAGATGATCATTTTTTCAATTCAAAAGGTTTACCAAGTAGGTAATGCCTCCAAACTTGTAGTGCATGAACAATGGCAGCAAGCTCTAAATCATGTGGAGCATAATTCAACTCATGTAACTTTAGTTTTCTACTTTTGTAAGCTATGACATGATCATTTTGTAACAAAATACCTCCTAGACCTTCACCAGATGCATCAATTACTACCATAAAGTCTCCATTAGGATCTGGTACTACTAGAATAGGTGCTGAAGTTAATTGTTCCTTCAAAGTTTTGAATGCAATTTCACATTTCTCACTCCAAACAAACTTCTTATCCTTCTTCTGTAAAGAAGTTATTGGTGCAGCCACCTTAGAAAAATCTTTTACAAATTTTCTATAGTAACCAACAAGCCCCATGAAGCTTCTAACTTCATGTACATTCTTTAGTGCAGGCCACTCAATTATAGCTACAATTTTAGAAGGATCTACAACAATTCCATTCTTACTTATTACATGTCCCAAATAGTGCACTTCTGTGTCATAGAAAGAACATTTAGATAACTTACCATATAACCATCTCTTTCTCAAGATTTCCAAAACTATCTTCAAATGCTCATGGTGTTCCTCAATACTTTTAGAATATATAAGAATGTCATCCAAGAATATGAGCACAAATTTTCCAAGTATTCTTGAAAGATATTATTCATTAAATTCATAAATGTTTATAGGTGCATTTGTTAATCCAAAAGGTAAAACCATGAACTCATAATGTCCATACCTTGTTCTGAAAGTTGTTTTATGAATGTCCTCATCCTTAATCTACAATTGATGATATCCAGATCAAGATCTATCTTAGAATATACCGATGCTCCACGCATCTGATCAAATAGATCATAAATCCTAGGGAGTGGGTATCTATTCTTGATTTTTGCTTTGTTTAACATCCTGTAATCAATGCACAATCTAAGTGTTCCATCTTTCTTTTTCACAAAAATTATTGGTGCTCCCCAAGGTGAAACACTTGGTCTAATCAAACCTTTAGACAAAATTTCTTGCAACTGAGCCTTAAGCTCTACTAATTCTATAGTAGTCATTTGGTACGGTGCCTTAGAAATAGGCTCGGTTCCAGGCTTGATCTCTATTGTGAAGTCAAACTCCCTTTTGGGTGGAAGACTTAGTAAATTCTTCCGGAAATACATCACTGAAGTTTTGTAACAACGGATATCGTTCCAAGACATCGTTGTTCTCTTTAGTTGTTTCTGTAATTTTTACTACATATAAGGTACAACCTTTATTTTTGGCCTTTTTAAGTTGCATAGTTGACAGATTTTCTAACAGAAATCTCATGTTTCACACCCTGAATCTCTGTTGTTTTTTAGCAGTCATCTAAACAACTAATATGTTTTTCAAAATAGTCCACTTTAGCCTTATGTTCTACTAACCAATTAACACCTATGATTACATCATAAGACCCCAAAGGTGCAACATAAAGATCAACTTTAGTGGAAAAGCTAGGTAAGTCAAGGACTACTCCAAAAGACACATACTAACTGTATGAACAACATTGTTTCCATAATGTACAGTCCATGTTTTATCCATGTTTCCAACTTTTATTTTTAGTTTTGATGCTAATTTACTAGAAATAAAACATTCAGTAGCTCCGGTGTCAAAAATAATAGTTATAGGTAAACCAAATAACTTACCCGAACCTCTATGGGCATGGCCTATTTCTCAACTTGCTTGTTAGCTACTACAGTGTGTATCTTGTGTTGTTAATTACGATCATCCTTTTTCAAAGGGCATTGATTTACATAATGATCTTTTCCATAGTTATAATAGCCTCCTATAGGTCCCTTTCTAGGCTCAAATTTATTTCCATCCTTAGAGTTATCATTCTAACCTCCATAGGACTTCTTTGTCTGTTATTATTATTTTTGACAAAGTTGTTCCATGCATTACCAAAAAACTTTTTTTGTTGCTTTCTTATTAGTATCAAATGAAAACTTACTTTTCATTCCAAATTTCTTCCATGGTCCTTTCTTAGGTGCAAGAGATGATGAAGAGGAGTTGGGGATTTTCTTCCTTACTTCCTCCTTATGAGCAGAAATTGCCTTCAATTTCTGTTCCTACCTTATGGCCTTTTCAACAACCCCTTCCATCGTGGTTGGGCTATGAACATCCACCTCTCCTCCTATAACAGGATTCAATCCCATGATGAATTTTTGTATCCTAAACTTCTCATCAGTTTGGTACTGAGGTACATACTTAAGGATTTTAGTAAACCACTCCCAATACTCAGTTATAGTTAGCTTTCCTTGAGCTAAGTTATGGAATTCAGTCATTTTCTGATCATAGTAAAGTTGTGGTAGCCAACGTTTCCTAAAGTAACCTTTAAATTGATCCCATGTGATATTAGTTTCATCAATGTTTAACTCAACCTTACGGTTGTCCCACCATGAAGATGCCTCATGGGAAAGCTGATAAGCTCCCCATATCACCTTTGTTTCTTCTGAGAAATTCCTTATTGCAAAGTATTTCTCCATTTCACTAAGCCAATTCTCAGTTCCCATCTCCTAATGTGGTGCCATCAAACTTGGGTGGACTTATCCTTTTTATATCATTAGTGAGTTCAGCTGCCAACCTAGCCTTTTTGTTCTCAAGATGATTAGGTATGTTCACATTGTTATTATCAACACCTAAATTGGTGTTGTCCTCAGGAGGTGGTTGATTATTGTTACTAGCATCTTCTTCCTCCTCATTTCCCATTACTTGTTGTTCAAGTACAGCCAAATGATCTCTTGTGTCCAATAGGGAGTAAGGATCTCATCAAGTTTTTAGGCGCTTTTTTCTTTAGTGGAGGATTATTTACAACATTTCCTCTTGTTTTAATCATTTTTTATTAACAATAAAATTTAATTTTCATCAGATTATGAACACAATAGGTCCAAGAGCTGCAACCTTCAGCTCTGATACCAAGATGTAACATTCCCATTTTAAGACTTTAGAAACAAGGGAAAAAAAAAAATTTTTTTGAAACATAATGTTCTCTATTCTAAATAAAACATCATTTAGAACACACATTCCATGCCAATCAATCTCATAACAGATAACCATATGTAGCTATAATGACTCGGTATATACTACCGATCTCTCATTCCATGACTCGGTTACCAACCGATCTCTCATGTTAACTTAAAGTATAGAATACTTTATGTATACTACATATACTTGGTTCTCCTACCCTATTCAGGTACTTGAGTGATCTATTTAAAGAACCTATCTGAATATTTGTTACCAATATTCATCTAACATCATGTTGCTTTAAACTAGGTGACATAGGACAATGTAACCAACAACTTGCGATACTTTGGCCAAATATTTTCAACATACTATTCATGTTACTATTCCTAGATGGCATACTCATCATTCCAGAATACGTCCTTCACCTCACTCTTTTATTATCTAGAATGGTCTTACTTGACTACCATCAGTCCACTTGCCCAAGGTTTGACCCTAGCCTAGATTAGCAACATAATTTATTATAGGAAGACACTCATGATGACTTAGGGTATATGGGCATACTCGGATGACCGAAGTCAACCGGATGTGCCAAGGTACCCTGAGTCATTGAAAGCTACTACCTATCCTAAATATGCTAATAACTTGACCTAGAGAGAAACTAAGTTCAAGTCTGGATGTGAGTAGATCTAGATGAACAAATATGGAAGGGTGTTGCCACATGTCAACTGCAACACTGTATCCTCGAGAAGTCCTAGGACTTCTCGAGGGTACATAGTCCTACAATTGGCATGTGCCAACATCCATTAGAACTGATTCATCAAGATGTACATACCCCCTTAGTGGTCATTATTCATAATTAAATTGGATTAAGATTCATATTACAGCAACCATGCCTAACCCTAATTCCAAAATTCCTTAAGTTCTTTATCCAACACAAGCTTGATTAGATATGGATAACTTCATTAATTCATGTTTGCATTGTTATTCGTTAACGTGACATAACAAGTAGTTATCCCAAAAACATAGGACAACAAACATCAAATGTTTAATTCTTAATGTAACCTAGCTATCCAAATCAAGTGTGTCATCCACCTAGATTCAACTAGTGTTTTCTTTATAACGTAGTATAAATATTTAAGATCATAACCACTATTCCTTTTATCTTTCATTCCATGAGAGAGGAAGAGTCTTCCTCTACATGGTTAGATGTTAGGTTTAACATAACCTTTTTATCATTCGCTACTTATATAGTTTAATTGTATGTCCCAAGCATATTTCATTATTAAACTATCATTGTGTAGTTAGAGAATGACACCTTTTGCAATTTAACAAGTTCATTATAATAGGGAGATTATACTTATCTCCTTAATCCAACTTATTATCTTACAACAACAATAGTATACAACATATATAAGGAATACCAAAAAGATATCACTATTATTTCCATCATACAAGTACAAAAGTATTCACATCACAAATTGGAGTCCAACACAAAACCTTTCAATTCATGATGATAAATATACATTTACAAGACTATGCATTTTAGACATTCTAGCATGTCAATCATAATTAAGATCTTAAAAGAACATCACTTTTCTTTTCCAATACATCTCAAGAATGATTCAAAACTCTTTACATAAGATCCTGAATTAAATAAACCAATGCATCATAAAAAAATTTGTCTTCTTTTATCACTTACGATGTCCATCTCAAAAATTACTAGCATGGGTCAATTCAATGAACTGAGCATGATAAGCACTAAGCATTAAAGTAAAGTGCATTCCACTAATTGTTCCATTAAAACAACTCTTCTTTAATGAAACAATTAATATATCATACAAATAATCATAAGTAATAACATCTAGAAAATAAGTACAATAAAAGAGTCTAAATTTACTTTTAAGAAAAGAACTTAATATAATCTACAACATCTGAATTATATCACAAGGTTTAATTAATCCTATCAATTACTTTAAAACAATCAACAGGTCTTGTCATCTAATTGTTTCATAGTTCTATAAGAATAGAATTACACATTTATCTTTACTAAGCAAAAAAGAAGTTAATTACAACATAGCTCATATTAGGATGCTTCATCTTTCCATATAGCAAAAGAAGAAGAATCAATACATACTTATTCCCCATACACTAATCATCTAAAAGACAGAAATAGGTTTAGAACACACAAAATTGCCTCAGTTCAAAGATAACAATATAAGGATTCAACATTAAATAAAAGCATCTAACAAGAATCCCAAATCAATCCAAGTAGGGGTAGAGAGTCAAACAGTCCTCCTGCAAGTCTAAACTAACCTCCACATGTTAGAAGATATAATTCAAAGATCTGAAACCAAACATTCCACAACCCAAGCTAGACTCACACAGAGTTAATCTCTTATCCAGTCCATCCAAGAAGGGTTCCAAAATAAGACAAAGTGCAAAAAGACTACCTTCCAATATCAATCCAAATGGAGTATGACTCAATCAAGAAAAAATAGTCGGTCTAAGAATATTATTATTTTCTTTCCAACATACCAACTCAACTAATTTCCTTCCACTTCATAACAACCAATTACTTATACAAAGTAGACCAAACAATCCACAAGAAATTTCCATCTCATAAGAGAATCAAATACAGAGAAGCTCAGTCAATGAACTTATCCAAACAACAAAAAAAGGATCTCAAATAGAAAAGGACCCAATCTATAATTCATTTCATTTATACTATGAAATGAATTCCCATTTCTATTTCAAACTTAGAAATTCTTTATCTAGTTCCCAAAAGAGAACACAAAACCAAACGCATAGTTAAAGAAAGCACACTTCTAATTTTCCTTTACAAATCTTACAAATTGGTTTACCTTTTCCATTCATCAAGCACAAGTTTGAATTCAAATCTTAGAAAAAGTACATAGTATAGTCCCAAAAACAGTATACTGTCCCCAAGAGAACATGTTCCTTTCTCTATAAAACTTGGAGATTCGTTCAATGAATCCATCAAGGAGTAGAAATCCACAAACAATAAAAGATATACAAGTTCAGAAGTAATCACGAACTCAAGAACTAAAATCCCATTACAAGGCTTCAACAGCTCAATACAAAGAAGTAAGTAGTTCATGATCCAAATAAGATCAATAATAAAAAACTATCTGAACAGAGATAAAATATATCCTTTCATACAAAATTTAGTACACTAAGGTACTCAATCCATCTTTTTAATAAAACCCAAAAATCAATTAAAAAGAATGAAGAGAGTAAGAAAACTCAATATACGTTTAAGACAAGTATTGTCCCAAACTTACCTCCAACATGACTGAAAAAAATCACAACAAGGACTCTCAAGTTCCATTTAAAAATATTATGACAAGGAAGGCATTTGTTTCAGACATCTATTACAAGA
Source organism: Taxus wallichiana var. yunnanensis (assembly GCA_018340775.1). Classification (NCBI taxonomy): domain Eukaryota; kingdom Viridiplantae; phylum Streptophyta; class Pinopsida; order Cupressales; family Taxaceae; genus Taxus; species Taxus wallichiana. The sequence goes on along the minus strand of CM031239.1, from coordinate 94,123,882 downwards.
AGGAGAATGAATACTGCATTTCCCTAAACCCTCTAAAACTGTTATGACTGTTCCAAATGAACTAAAATCAACCAAACCCACAACAAGACATAGTTCCAGTCCATTAATCCTATGAAAAAAACAAGTCAAGCTTCAACAAGACATGGGTTCACTCAAGATAGAGAAGGAAAGATATACTTCATATTCACATGCCCTATCAAGTTCAAAGAAGGTGGTACAGTCTAAAAGACAAAAGTACTAAAACCATTCACACTCAAGAAGCTACGTGAAGAAGATCTCAAAAGAGATTACCAGATAAACTTCCAACCAAAACTAATCTCTCAAGCCCTTATCAAGTAGATAATCCATAATGAGTTCAATCATTCTCAAATCCTTGAATACGAATAAAAATTTCAGCTCAGAGTACATGTACAGAACAAAACTCATCAACTCAACTACAAGTTCAGAATACACAAGTACTAAATACGAGTACAGTGTCGAATACGAAGATTTGAGAAAAATTTCAGAACTACTCAAAGCTCCAACTCATCTTAGAATAACAAGAAGTTTAAATATAATCTCCTAGAAAAACTCGAATGCTCCAATACAAGTAAAAATGAAACACATGTTCCAAATAATAGTTTAGAATGAAACATAAGACTCCCATAAAGGTTCAGAACCACACAAAGCAACTAATGCCAGTTCAAAACAACACCAGTCTTGCATACAAGTTTCAGACTAAATTACAAAGCTTCAAATACAATTTTCGCAAGCATGTCACCATCAAACTAGCACAGAGAAAGTTTCCCAAAAACCATCATTACTAAGCAATGGATTTACATTCCAAAAACCACAAAGATTCATAAAAACATGCAAGAAGATAACCAGACAAATCATGCAAATATTTATCTCATGAGAGCAGAGTTGTTCTAATGAATCACTTAGAAGAAAGCAAGAAATATTAATGGGTAGGGCCTATCATGCCTGATAGTGCTTCTATAAATTTGAAGGAGACTTCCAGCTGAGCTTCCCACTCTTTTTCTTCTCCACGAAAGATCAACAACCAAAAAAATTTCCTTCCAATGCCTCATATACATTCCCTTGATCAAAAATAGACCAGAGAAACCAAAAATAGCCAAGAAGAAGAAGAAGTCAAACTGTTGGTTCAAAGAACCAGATAGCTCCATGCAGAGAAAAATTTGCGAGGCATGCAAAACAAAACAACCTCCCACAAATCCACCTCCCTTGTTTCCAAGATGGTTTACACACAAAAATGAGATCCATAAATGCCATAACTCCCAATTCTCCCACTTATCTCTCCTTTCCACCACCTCCCAAAACTGGCAAATACCATTTCCAAATCAACATGCAATTCCATACTTAGTGAAGCCTCCACATAAGCCCCACTAAATTTAACTAGCCCTTACTAAAACTGGTAGTACCTCCTTGCATTAATACCCAATCAAATCAATTAAAATCCATTGGAATTGTCACCTTAGTGTCATGCGACCCTTAGGTCCCTTTTTAAATAGTTTAGGATAGATTTCCTCAAAACTTAGGTTAGTCTAACAATTAATCACCTTAGGTCTTAAAAAATTACATAGGTAATACCCACTTTAGGTTAGATTAAATTCACTTCCATTTAGTATTAGGCATTAGGTTAATATAGCCTAATATTACCTTAGCAAATTTTCTCCCTTATTCATTTAACACTAGAGCTTAGGTTAGATTATAACCCCTAATTAAGTAGATGTAGCTAGGAAGTAGATGCTCTTACCTAGTTTAGCATACTGTTAGGTTAATCCTTTAGTTTTAGGGTTCTTATCCCCTTCATAGTCATGAAGCAGACTATTTTTGTTTACACCAATAATGTCTTATAGAGATCAATCCCAAATACCCAAGCACAACATACAATCGAATGAAGACATGTTCACTCAATCCCAAAGAATTTGTAACATACAAAGTTCAGTCCTCTATGTCTCTCAACTAATGAATGTAAATTTACCATTCAGTCCATTAAGAAGATTTAAAACATTCCTTGGATCACTGAAATTGATCCAAGGATGAGTCGAAGAAAGGAGATAGGTTTGCAATTCTCAAAACCAGATTGCAACTTACCTATAAGAAATGAAAGTGCATTCTTGCAAGCCATACAATTACATTCTAAAGAATCCCAGAGCCGAAATAATTTATCCCTAACAAGCATGATTTTCAACAATCAAGGGAACACACCTCATTCAAGAAAATCACATGCCCACTCTTGTAATGCAAAGAGAAATATAACAGTTTGTCCAAGGTGTTACAAATACCTTCATTTACACTAATTCTAAAAACAAAGCATAATAATTCCTAGTGGTCGCTAACCCTTATAAAACAAAAACATATTATTTATATTAAAAAATCATAAATAATGCCTAGCAATCACTAGCTTTGTATAAAACATATACATTTTATATTTAGTCCAAAGCATAGATAATGTCAAGCAACCACTAGCCCATATAATGGATTCCAATATTTGACTTTCTAGATTCCAATATTATGATTTTCAAATTCCAATATATGGGACTTTGGAGTGTAGAAAATTCCAATATATGTGATTTTGGATTCCAATATATGTGATTCTGTATTCCAATATATGTGATTTTGAATTCCAATATGTGAGATTTTAGAGTCCATATAATTCCAATATTTAAGATTTTGGAATCCAAAATGAGTACTTTTGAATTCCAATATTAGCTATATTTTTTTCTTGGACTAGAATAAGTCCAAATTTAGTGAAATAAGAGTTAACACATCATTAGTCTACTCTCTTATTTTATATAAGTCACACTTCCACATTTTCTTTTCTACCACACCACATTACATCACATTCATACATTTATATTATCTATTACTCATCTTTATTTACCTACATTCTTAATCTAGATTACTACTTGAGCTGTTTTTTCCACATCATACTACATTCCATTATCTAACAATAAAAATAACCATTTCAACAACACATGTACAATCTACAACATTACACGATCACTATCTACAACATATCATCATCAGCACATAATAACCAATATACATCAACAATAAATGCAACATCAACACACACACACACACACACACACACACACACACACACACACACACACACACACACACACACACACACACACAGATATACATATATATCGCCAAAAAATTATAAATTTCAAAGATATAATGGCTAAGGGGTAAGCCCCCATACATCAATATAACATATACAATACATCATGCATCATCATCACTATCACTATATGCAATCATGGGAGATCTAGAGATAGAAGCTTCACCTCTCACTCTACACCATTGATCTCAACATTTATATCTCTCAAACTCCCTCCGTAATATCAAAATCTCGGCCATCTGCTCTGCAAATCATCCTTGTAGCTCAACATATTTAGAAAAAACATCTTGAGATACATCTCCTCCTCCTGTGGACTATCTATATCGATCAATCTCTTCACGAGCCTCATCATGCTTATTCAATAACATGGTACACGTAGCTTCTACTATAACCACTAGCTCGAACAAATGGGCATGCTTTCCTACAATAGTGTCAACTCTCTCTAACATACCTGCTCCCACGAGAACATCTGGAGGCACATTCCATATCAATGTGCATATCTATGAATATACAATCAATGACCAATATACATCACATGAAATCACAAATACCACCATTATTCACTACACACATTCACAATACCTAATAACTAAATAACTACCAAATAGAAATGTACAATATTTATGTTTCATATAATCTATCATTGACCTATAGGTGGTCATATCCATCCTCCTACTACCAGTTCCTACCTACCTTGCTACAAATATCTTTATTTGAGATCAATTAGCAATTGGCCCACTCAATGGCCTCAATATTGCTATATGTACAAACACCCCTACGTGTAAAACATTTGTGGCTGTTATTCCACTACCATAATCCTCTTGAGTAAATCTATACAAATATCTATACAAGTGGGCCAATACACACCACACCCATGCATACCTAGTCCCATGCTCCTCTATCCTACGACAAATATCATGCATCTTATATAATATCCCAACTCCACCACCCTCCACTACCACTAATAAAATTAGAATCACCGCAATAAAATTCCACAACCACAAAACATTGGATCTTAGTATCACACCTAAACTGATATGAATCTCTTCCTGCACCTTTGTCCCTATAAAATATCACCTCACTTCCCTCATCTGCCTCTAGGCATCCACTATAATCATCACATGTACTTTTTCCGATAGTACACATCCTCTAAGGTTAGTATCATATCACCAAGAGGTAGCCAAAGTGTTCACGTATTTACACACCATTGGTTGAACAAAGTATTCAATATAGGTATATTATTGGGTACTTCCCCAATTTAGAAATGTTTTGTAGGTCATCATAGTCCAATATATCTCACTCTACATCTTACAAGCCTAATATAAGCAAAGTACTCAAATGGAGGCTCTCCTGAAACTCTCTCGAGTTTATATCCCTATGCATGATACAAAAAACAACACAATTCTTCCATTAATGCACCATACATACTGAAAAAATAATTTACCACAGCATCAAACTGATCAAAATATCAATAGTTCACAATACAAGTACCCAATCCCCTCTCTAGGACAATAATTCTTAAAGCGAGTCACGGGTGCCCATAATCAGTGACTAGCGCTGTAACTAGGTGCTAGTGTCCTTAGGGATAGAAATGCCTTGGTCACTTCCACCGAGGTCAGAAACGTCAAAAAATAAATAAATACAAATTTTTCAAAAATTAATGAAAACAAACATATTTGACAAAATTTTCCAAAAATAATCACACTTACCAACTCAACAATCATCTACAAAGCCACGACTGCTGCTAGTCTCTCAAATCTAGTAGAACTCATTTCTCTAACATGTGGCATCCTCACATCTCAAAGCTCCAAATATCAATCGATCTTAGTATAAATGAAACACTATTCACTTTTCACTCTTACTATATATAGTAATTCCAATTTTTCATATAATATACTTACTATTTACAACCACTTTTATAACTAATAAATGTTGCATAATTTTACTCATATCTTAAGCTTCATAAATCTGTTTTACTCTTCATTTGATCCATATGGATCATAATTCCTCTAGCACCATACCATACACATTTCAACATCTCATACTCATATCTTACATATGTACCATTCAACATCTATTCATACGATGACTATAATATTTCATACTTTTTCATTTACTATTACAACATCTTACATGTATTGCTTTCGGCTCGATGTTCATTTCTCTTCCCTCCACCCTTTCTCAAAAAGGGTTCATATGATAAAGATCATCCTATAATCCCTCTCAAGTTACAATATAATCAATCGACACTCGTAGTACATTACTATTACAACTTGCTTTGATCTCATTCAAACAAAGGCACAATCATTCTATACTAAAATAAATACTTTTAATGGTCCAGATATTTTCCTCCAAATGACCTAATCTAGGGAAACGTATAAAAATATCTTCATGAGTACTTTACTAATTACACAATCTCAAAGTAATCTCCCATCATTCAAGTAAAGTACAATAAGCATACTTTGTTATCTCTCCCAGATGACCTAACTTGGGAGTCATTTTACACTTCTATCACTTCCAGATGACCTAAATTAGAACACATATAGCATTATTCAAATTGTAACATCCATTAATATAGGTGTGGTGGAATATATATGTCATTTCCTTTCCTATATTTCTCCTATATGGGTTCTTCAATTGGAATAAACACGTTTACAAATGGAACTAATTAGAATTAAATTCGGTGTTTATCCATCTAAAGTCATTAGAACTTTTGGGGATGTAGTTATGGATGGAGAGTAAAACTAGACCTCTCTCCCCAACACTCTTCCTCTAGTGGAAGGATGCCCAAATCCTCCCATTTATAAATAAATCAGGTTGGGAATTCATCACTCCCTACCACTTCAATCTCTTGTTACAAGAAAATTCTAAATCTCCAAAATATCCAAATCATTTAAACTATCTCTCTAAGTTCTCCTTACGATATTTTTTTATCTCTACTTATGCCACATGGTTCAAAGCACCGATCAATGATTCATCATGCTACAAGATTCTACACTCTATGCTTACTTTATAATATGGACTCTCTAAACTCTATAGAAGTATGTTCCTTAATTCCTTTACTCTACTTGAATTTCATTTAAATAGCATAAGGGGGTGAATGTAGAAACAAAATCATGCACATACTACTATTTTACTATGTTTTCAAGTATGTTGTTATATGCATGGATATTGAGGAAGAAAATTATTCACGTGATGACACAATCCTTTTTCCATCCATTTGTTTTGATTTTTATATGGTCTTTCTCTCACACATTTTTCATTTATGTACCCGATTAAGTCAGTCACAGGGATCCCTGTCTGTCTATCTTTTCACATTTTTTCATCATTTACCCCGGACACTAGTGCCCATTCTAGATAATAGCACCTAATTACTACTATTCATTCTAGGCACTCCTGTCCTCTTTGTTCTTTTCAATTATTTTGACATTTGTGGTCGGCCTTTCTAGTTTTCTAATCCTTATCTCAAGCTCATAGTCGGCCTTTTTGTGTCATTTGTGTCAAAATTAAAATAATAGATCCATATATATACACAACATACACTTTATTATTCTAGCTGAAAATTCTAAGGGAAATCTCATCTACATAATATCACTACCATTACAAGGGATTGCATTTTTGGGCTGCATACACTGCATAGGAAGGGGAAGTGCTCAATTTCATATCACACATTTTTATCTTATCTATACATATCCCTCTATCTTGGTGTCATTTTCACAAGGGAAACCTAAGGAAAATATTTCAAACATAAACACAAAGAACTACATGGAGTCTAGAATGTGGTGTTGTGCTCTCTCATAAGTTCACTCTTTGAGTGACCACCAAGGTCAATTTGACTTCACATATTGCATTTTCATTCTAATTTGATATGTTTTTTGATCTTTTGTTTGTAGCTAGGGTTTTTCTTACAGGTTACGGTACCCTCAATAATTAGAGAGATAATATTAAGGAGTTGATAGGAAGTGATAGCGAAACCCTAGTGACATAGAATAAATAAGATTGTGATCTTCTACGTAGTCATCGATGCCTAGGTGCCCTTGTCCAAAGCACCGAGTACCCATGTCTAGTATTATTCTCAAGTTCCCGATTTTATAGATAGTAGTAGAAACATTATTTGCATCTTTTCCAAAGCACTTTACATTGCTTATATCAGTCTCATATTGTATAGGAATCGGTTAAGTAATTTATCTCCTTCATTTAATTATATTTTTGCATTTCTTGAGTGCTTAGCATTTGTATATTCATTTTATTTTATCATATCATTTACTCTACAATTAGATTTAAATGATTTTTTATTAAATCACACTTCAAGGTGAAGACATATCATGATATCTTGAAATATTTCTTAGAGCAGTGATTATCATCTAAATAATAACAAAATTGGATCACAAAGATGATGGGATATGACTTTAGGATCATCAACAAGAGAGGAAAATAAAAGGTTGTAGTTGATGCACTATCTAGGAGGGATGAGTCCATAGAATCATTGTTATATGTCATGTCCATATTATAGGAAGATTGGGTAGATCAGGCAAGATCAAAATGGTAGAATGACACAAAGACCCACACTCTCATTCAAAATCTCCAATATAATCCAAGTATTTTTTTAAAAATGTGTGGAAGGGGGATGTATTGTGGTATAAGGATCAATTGTACTTATGTAAGAACTCTACCCTTAAAATTCAAGTTATCTCATAGCTTCATGCTTCTCCAATTAAGTGGTCATTCTAGGTTCCTAAAGGCTTATCATAGAATTAAGAAAGGTTTCTTTTGGGAAGGGTTGAAATGGGATGTCTAGAAATTTGTAGCACAATGCTTTGTGTTTCAATGTAACAAAGTAGAAACTATTAACTCATCGGCCTTTTATAACCTATATCTATTCCTATTGAGTGGTGGACAGAGGTTTTTATGGATTTCAACATAGGATTACCATAATATGAATGGAAAAGTTTCATCATGGTGGTTTTGATAGACTCACCAAATATGCTCATTTTTGTGCCTTTTCACATCCCTTTACACCGAGTACACTTTCCATATATTTTATGGATACGAGTTAAGAAGTTACATGGAACACCCAAGATTATAGTAAGTGATCGTGATCCTATATTTACTAGCAATTTTTGAATTGATATATTCTCATGTTTTGGTACTCAATCGGCTCATAGTTCATCTTATGGATAAAATAAGGTAGTAAATAAATTTTGGAAGGATATCTACGATGCTTTGCTTTAGAAAAGCCGAGAGATATGGGTTTATTTCTACCACTTGTTAAATGGTGATATAACACTTCATTTCATACCTCATCCAAAATTTCCCCATTCTTGGCATTATGTGGTTACCATCTACCATCCCTCACCTCTAACTTGAGGGTCTAACCTAAAGTAAGAGTGATTGAAGAGAACACTCATCACCAACAAGAGGTTCTTTTTAGCCTTAAAGAGAATTTGCTAATGACACATAAAAAATGAAGCAACAAGTTGATCAACACCAAAGTGAGAAAATATTTGAAACTGGATACTTTATTTTTTTATGATTACGTATATATAAGTAGCTAACTTTAAAACAATAGAAGAATGATAAAAATATTTCACCTAAATAGTATGGATCTTATCAAGTGTTACAAAAATTGGTAGTGTGGTATATAGACTAGAGTTTCCATAGTCAACCAAAATACATCTAGTTTTCCATGTTTCATGTTTTAAAAAATTCATTTGGAAACAATTTTATTCTCAATCAGTGTTATCAAAGCTATTATCTAAAACCATAGAGAAAATATTTCTTGAATCCACTATCCAAATCCATCCATAAAATTAATTTCTTTAAAAAAATTATAGGCACCAACCTACTAGAGACACCAATTCCCAATGCCGAACGCCAATCGAGATTGATTCATGAGCACAAACTCACTAGAGACCTCAATCCTAAAGGCCAAGCACTAACTTAGCTTGATTCCTAAGCACCCACTCATCGGAGATACTTGATACCTAATTGTATAAGGCACTGACCTAAACAATACAAATTTCCACCTATTGTAGTTGTTTCTTCAACATGATGATGGCATAAAGATTATTATTCACTTTTTAATGTTGTTTTTGTACACTCGTGATTTAAACTTTGCTTATGCACTTCCCACTCTTCATTCTTATTCAAAAAACTTGACATTTTAATTTGTTTGAGTTTACTCTTACTTTTTCTTTACTAATCCTTTTGATATATCTTCATTAATTATTCCTCTCTTCTCGTTCTCTTCCTTTTATTTTTAAAATGACATCATTATACCATGAGGGCACTTATGAATTTTGCAATTGAATCCATTTATATATCTTGTACATTACATGAACAGATATGACTTTTTAACTAGTCGACATCCTTTTGAATATTTAGCTCAGTCATCCTTTGTAAAATTAATGTAGTCATTTTTATGTACTCTCAATACAAATTTCTAATCCCATTTGTGTCGGCCTATCACCCAAAGTGGGAATTGGGCACTCACCGAGGCATGCACGGTGTTGAGCCCCTCCTTTATGTGAGCATTGTGATAAGATATTGCCATTAATAGAAAATTAGATGCAAAAAGTAAATTTTCATGCACTCATTCTGAAATCATCATATGATCTATTACATCTATATACCCATGTGAATAACAAGATAAACATCATATAAAGACATTTCTTATTCATAACATGAAGAAGAGACACTAGGGTTTGTACCCATGAACCAAATATTCGTAGAGAAAAAAACTATATATTCATTTTGATCATAGTACCAATAACCACATTACACTCAAAAGGGTCATAACGGATCATACATAACAAAAGAATTTATCCCCTGCAGATCTTCCTTGGTCTGACATTCTAACTATGCCCTCCCATTTCATCCCTTATTATATATTATAATACCATACAGAGGCTTATTACATCCATTATACCCCTTAGCACTAATGCTCTAAATCCTAGCCTTATTGCAGCATCATACTCTTGATGCATTCCATTCTAATCTCACACCTGCTATCTCATTAGCTTCTTCTTCATTCAAGTGTGTCTTCCTTTCTCTAGATCATTTCTATAAAAATGTTTAACACCCACCTGCCATACCTTCCTCCGGATCGATCGTATGCCAAGTGTCCATGTGGTCCTCCCATGGTGCATGTTTTTTTTTTTTTTTCAGTGCTCTCCACTTTCTGAAATGATGTCTTTCGGGAACCTTCCATGTGTGGAATATTCTTTTATTGACTACCAAGTCTCCAGGATGTCACCTTATCTATTTAGCATTCCTAGTTGGGTCACGTTTTTCCTCAAGTGCCTCCAGAATTCTGAATATGGCTAAGTCCTTACATCTTGTTGTCATGCCTTGTGCTCGTGCCTTGGTTTCTCTTAAACTCTTTTCTGCACTTTTTCCCATGTGTGCCCTTCACCTTCTTGGTCCTACACATGCACGTTACTGTGGTACTTAGCCAATATTTGAAAGATCACGATTCTCAAACTTCTAGGGTCGGCTTTAGAAATTCCTAGAAGGGTTGTAATCATATAAATAGAGGTGTTAGGTTAATCCTAATGTATCAAGAGTAATATTTTATGTATCTTCGAAAGATCAAGAGGTCTTGAGTCTTAGAACATCAAGATGTGATCAAGAGTGATCAAGGTTGAGAAATTGGGTGTCAATTGTGTCTTAGATGTGGTTTAGCATCTTTGGGAATTTTGTTGTGAGCTCATAAGTGAGAGAAGACTGTGAGAGTTGTTTTACCCTTGTTAATAATAAAATTTTAGCAAGTTCTTAGTGGACATATCCCACATTGGGTGAACCACGTTAAATCTTGTCTTGTCTTCTTTTGTGCATTGTTTATATATGTTATTATATTTCTATAAGTATAATTATGCTAAATAGTTTCCTACTACTATGATTAGAGGGATTTTTTCCACATGTTTTTCTCTAATTCCTATCAACCGGTATCATATCTTTGATGTTTTTTTCTAAAATGGTGAATTGTAGGAAAACTTCAGCTTGAGTGGGAGCTATGGTAGATGAGGGAATATCGAGGGTTGATAAGTTCAATAGGTAGAAATTTGGTTTGTTGAAGATGTAAATGAAGGATTACTTATATCAAAAGGACCTCCATGTTACCTTTTCTGGAAAGCAAATAAATCTACAACCATGTCAAATGAGGATTGGGAGTTGTTGGATAGAAAGGTTCTCGAGGAAATTCGGTTATGTATTGCATCTTTGGTTTCTTTCAACATATCGCAAGAGAAGACCATGGAAGGTCTCATGAGTGCATTAAAGAAGTTATATGAAAAACCCTCTTCCTCTAATAAAATATTTTTGATGAAAAATTTATTTAATATGAACATGTCTTAGAATGGTTCTATTGCTCATCATTTGAATGAATTTAATACATTGTGAGTATGTTAAACTCGGTAAAAATTGAATTTGATGATGAAGTCGAGATTTTTTGATTTTGTACTCCTTGTCAAATAGTTGGGACATTTTGGTTATGAATGTAAGTAATTTGGTCTCTAATAATTAAAATTTTAAGTTTGAAGATGTGATAGGTGTAATCCTAAGTGAGGAAATGTGAAGGAATGTCTCTAGGGATTCTTCTACTTCTAGAAACACTTTGACGGTGAAGAGAAGAGGGAGACAAAATAACATAGGGAAAGGTAACCATGGGAAGTAAAATGCTCGTAGAAGGTGAAAGTATAAGAGTAAGTTGAAATGTTGGTATTGTGGGAATGTTGGTTGTGCTAAGAAAGATTGTTAGGCTCTTCGAGATAAGATGAACAAGGAGTAAACTAAGGAGGAAAATGTGGTAGCAGGTGATGTTTTTCATGATGCCTTAATTATTTCTTTAGATAATATTGTTGATTCTTTGGTGTTATTCATGGTCTTCTTTCCATGCCACCCCACATAGACATTAAGTTATAGAGTTTGTTCAAGGTGATTTTTACATGTATACCTTGGTAATGATGAACCATACAACATAGTAGGGAAAGGTTTTTTTAGGTGAAAATCCGAATAGGAACACATGGCTACTTTTTTTGGTATGTGTGACTATCCAGGTCATCATCCACATCACCTAGGTGAGTTAGCTCACCTTGGGAGAGTCATAGGTCTTAGGAATTCAAATGAAAATTGTCGATTCTATCATAGAATCGACATTGTCATTTACGTCAATCCGTCATAGGAGTTACATTCCTTATTTGGAATTATAACTCCTCTTCTAGTGGCATAATATGCGTCAAGAAATGTCATATGCATCGGTGGCATCATTGAGGTTATTTCCATGTTTAGGCATGGGGGTTACTCAACACCCTTATTTGTACTTCCTCTTTTTCGATCTATGAGTATGAGCAGACCTATTCTTCTTATTTGCAATTTTCTTTCCATTGATTTGAATCTTGTGTATTGCATTGGCTTGACGTTACCATTCGAGTGCAACTTCATTGTGGTGCATTTAGCTTTTCGACATCGGTTCTCACGTATCCCTCTTTGATGGTATCGAGCTAGTTTTGGTAAATGTGCACTCTTCATTTCTCGCATTGTTTATTACTTCGTTTCTTCTCATTTCCTCATGTGAAATTTTTTTATTATGATTTTGATATTATTGCTCACCTCATATTGAGGTTTCAGCAGTTGTAAATTTGAGGTATTTTGGTTGGTTTGCCTTATCATTGCTGAGTTCGTGATTGCCTCCCTTCACGTGAGCTCGGTTTTGGCTTGGCATGGACCTGTGGGTTATTGTAGTGATCCGGCTGCATTGGTTCGGTCCTCTCTACATTGGTTTGGTTTGTTGTATGCTCCGACTCATGTTGGATCAAGTTTTCTCTGTGTATACTCTACCGAGGTCTCTTGGACTGTAGTTTTTTTTGTAGGCTCTTATTGTCTACTTGCTGCCCGTGCATGGTTTGGGCTTCTACCCGTGAGCTTGTTTTCATTCGTTGGTTGTATTTACGTGGAGAGTATGCTCATTTTTGGCATGGCTTGCTTACATTACCTTGAGTTCAACGGTGGCTTTGGGTTCTCTGCATCATTTCACCTTGGACTTGGACCGTTCATGATTTGCAAAGCCATTTATCACTCTGCCACCTCTTCATCCTCATTTTTTTCCTTGGTGTGGAATCTAAACGTGGCATTTTTTTGGTTGTTGGCTCGTGTTGGTTCACTTTTCATTCACCTGATCCTACATTGTTTCCTCTGCACTATTTTCTAACCTGAGTTTCTCTCTACGTGGGAGTATCATTGTTAGCTTGTAACTTGGGCTCGTGCACTGGTTGAAAACTCAGCTCATTCCGACTGTGATCTATGCCCCCACGACCTGCAACTCATGTTGTTTGATATCTTTACTTGGTTGTGGCCTTGTGCTCCTATCTTTAGAAGTCAACCATCTAGCTCGTGTACACCAACTCCTCACCATTTCTGGTCTTCTCAGCCTCTACGTAATCTTTGTGCTATTCAAACTCGGCATGAAAACCTCACCTGGTACATGGCCTTCTCACTCCACTCTGCCATACCTCTCCTCTATTGCGTACTATTCTGCGAGCTCTGCTCAGGAGGTTTCTCCTACAGCTGGCATTATTTTTGCATTGAAAACATTTCACTCTATGCTTTGACCACTTGGTTGGGCTCTCCACGTTTGCGACGTTGGGCTCAGTCTATTTTGGTTGACCTCTGACTGTGCTAGCTGTCTCTCGGGCTCTCCCACTCCCGCTCGGCATTGGACTCGCCACGTGGGATTCCATTCTCAAGCGCTCGGTCAGGTCATATCAGCACCTTTTTAAAATTGATTATTGGTAAAATCATTATCACCTTTCAAACTACTAGGGTTAAGACCTTTTTTAAATGTTTTTAAGGTGCTAAAAACTTTTCATTGGCACTATAATCTTTTGGGTATTATTTTGCTTGTTGTATTATTACCTTCGAGTGTCGAAGATGGAGGGTGAGGTCCGGGATTGGCAGGAGGCTAATCCCCCCTCACAATACAAACAAACCCTATCTCAAATTCTATGTCATTTCCAATAGGCATACATACGACACCCTTTGCATGCATTTAGGGCATCTTTTTAATCTATTTCCAGACTTATTAGCTTTTTTTCATCAAATATGGGAATCATTTTTTGCTATAACTTTTGACTCGTTTCTCGAATCTGAGAACTTCTTTTGTCAAAGTTGCATGTTTTTTCACATTCTAGATGATGGGATCATTAGTTTTGTAAATGCACTAATTTTATAAAGTTCCACATTCTGGGGGTGTCTTTGTATTGCTTAATTCAGCTCATTTTTTCTTGAGCTTTGTTCTATTCCTTTTTTGCTTGTGGACTTGTGAGTGCGTCTGCCACAGTCTTACAACAAAGGGATTCTTTCGTGTGATGTGAGACACTATTTCTCACAATTCTTTCTCTTCCCCTTCTTGTTTTCTCTCGTTCTTGTGCTTGCTTACAGTGTCGATCTGTTATGCCCAACGAACCTTGATTGTTGTCTCCACCATTGCACGTTATTATGTTAATTGCAAGGTGAGTGACAAACTAGTTCGCTGAACATAGTCATATCTGGTTGTAATCAATGCACTAAACTATAAAATGCCACAAAGGGGGTTAATCTTACATTCCTGGAGACTCCTCTCATCATGGACATTGAATTTCATCGCTCCATTGTTCAACTAGGACCAAGAAACTACCTACAATGGAAGAATGGGATACTTGATCATTGTATTATGTACAATTTGTTACCACATCTTCTTGGGTTGGCACCTGAACCTATTGACCGCATTCATCACTAAAATTGGTTGAACGAAAATGATATGGCATACGGGCTTCTTTTTCTTACTATACCGGAGGACCTTCAATGTCAATTATAATTCACCGAGTCTACGCACCGAGCTTGGATCTTCATTCATAATTTTCATGGAGACTTTGATCCTCCTTCATCTAGTTATGGATCTTCTAATGATCTTGCATCCATGGAGGAAAGTGAGTTCACCGATACTTTTTCTTACGAAGGGCCACCCACACATATTTTTGTGCATGCTCCTTTAGAACTTAGTATTGCTCCTATCATAGTTTCTAGTGACTCTCCTCCACAGACTCTTCAATTGAATTCTCACCTGCACACCATGTTACCTTGGATCTCAGGTTTTCCCCATCATGAGCATCTACTGATTCTCATTGATTCTAGCCTAGGAGATTCTGCCATCCCCTGTTGCTTCTGAGACTTCAAGATTTCTTCTTCAAAGGGTTCTTATAATCCTCCACAATAGGAAATTGATTTCCTTGACTCAAACTTAGATGATATGCTCGAGGATACCGACATCATGGTGCAACATCTTCTCCAACCTATTGCCTCTTCGAGATCAAAGTTGCCATCCCACCACCTTCCACTAACTCTCCATTGTAGCAGGTTCATTTTCCCCTTCAGGGATCTCTTGATGATATATCTATATTTGCGGACTCTCACCTTATGGAGATTGACATGATTGTCACCATTTCTCTTGATATATTATCTCCTTCTCATATTGGGCCACCTTTCAAAGCACTCTCCATGTTCCTCCTCCTTCTGATCACATACCTTTAGTCCCTTCAGATTCATTAGGATTCCATCGAAATCATCTTCCGGAGGAGCTAGATAGCGCTCCTTTTTTCCTCTTCTCCTCTTCTTCTTTCCAGAAAGATGTTGTTTGTACATGGGCACCTTATCAAGCCTTTAGTTTTGGGGCCCATTGACACATCTTTCTTAGTTATCTAGGGGAGTCTTTTTTTCTATTTTCGCTTACCTTGACCTTTTCCTCGGCTTCAATGAAGGGGGTGTTGGTGTGTGTGCCATGTCTAGTCATCGTCCACATCACCTAGGTGAGTCATCTCACCTTACGAGAGTCATAGGTCTTAGGAATTCAAATGACAAGTGTCAAATTCTATCATAGAATCTGACATTATCATTTGCATCAATGCATCATAGGAGTTACATTCCTTATTTGGAATTGTAAATCCTCTTCTAGTGGCATCATATGCGTCAGTCAACATCATATGTGTCAATGGCGTCATTGAGGTTCTTTCCATGTTTGTCATATGTGTCATGGCATCATTAAGGTTCTTTCCATGTTTAGGCATGGGTGTTACTCAAAGACACCCCTATTTGTAATTTCTCATTTTCGATATATGAGTATAAGCAGACCTATTCTTCTTACTTGCAATCTTATTTCCATTGATTTGAATCTTGCGTATTATGTTGGCTTGACATTACCATCGGAGTGCAACTTCATTGTGGTGCATTGAATTTTGACATCGATTCTTGCGCAGCCCTCTTTCATACTTAAGGATGTCGTGCATATGCCTAATTTGAGAAAGAACATGATATCAAGTGGGTCGGCTTAGGTAGTGATGGGTTTATGGTCAGATTTACAATAGATTCTTGGAAGGTTACCAATGGGGCTCTTATAGTTGAAATACATAAGAAAAATTAGTTCTTTGTATTTACCTAGTGGTGTTGATTATTGTAATTTAGTTACTACGAGATGGAGATGTAACTTTATGGCACCGTAGACTCATTCATATGAGTCAAAATGGAATAAAAATTCTAAAGGACATGTTTCGAGACTACAGGAATTAGATTTGGACTTTTGTGAAGACTGTGTTTATTGGAAATAGAAGTAGATGAGATTCCTCAAGGTTGGACTTACCAGAAGGAGTGTAAGTTGGATTTGGTGTATATAGATGTATCGTGGCTAGATAAGGTAAACTCTATCCATGGTTCATGTTATTATGTCACTTTCTTTGATGATGCAACTAGAAAATTTTGGGTATATTACATTAGAAAGAAATCTGATGTGTTTGAAACTTTCAAAAGATGGAAATCCTTGGTTGAGAATGAAATAGGGCTCAAGCTTAAATGTCTCGAGTCATATAATGGAGAAGAGTATTGCAATAATGAATTTCTTGATTACTATTTCATAAATGGGATCCATAGGTAAAGGATGGTTCCAAAGACTCCACTAGAAAATGGATTATTGAATAGAATGAATAGGACAATCATGGAGTGTGCTAGATGCTTGAGGTTACATGTGGAGATACTACTTATGTTTTTGTGGCAGCGATAAGCACAAATGTTTATCTAATTAACATAAGACCCTCTATGGCCTTGGATGGAGGTATACCCGAGGAGGCTTGTCTCGTAAGAAAATTGATTAATCATTTCGTAGAGTATTTAGATGTGAGGTATTTGTTTACATTGATAAATATGATAGGACCAAGTAAGAGGCTAAGTCTCGAGAAACATAAATTTGGTTCATATAGTGAGGATGAATTTGGTTTCCGTGTTTGGAGTCTTAAGGACAAGAAAATATTTATGTCTAAAGATATTATCTTTAATAAAAATTCATGTATAGATATCAATTGTAGAGGAACAGAAAAGAGGAATCAAAGAAAGAATACAAATTTTTAGAGGATGTCACAGATGACAAGGTGGCCAAGATTCCAATTTAGGTGAAGCATGTTCCGGAACATCAATTTTAGGAACCTACTCATCAGTGAAGCCAAAACTCTTGAGGTGAGAGGTATTATAGGGTAATAAGGAAACCAATGTTTTACTCTATCTTTGAATTATTTATTGCTCACTAATAGTGGAGATCCGAGTTCTTTGAGGAAGTAGTGTAGGTAGATGTCGGAAGAAGTAGGAGCAGACCATGGATGAAAAGCATAGATCTCTTATGGAGAGCCGGACTTGGGATTTGATGGAGCAACCCGAAGGTAAGAGAGAATTGATAAACAACTAGGTGTATAGAATCAAAGAGAAATATGGAGGAAGAAAAAGGTACAAGGCCCGGTTGGTGGTCAAGGGATTTTAATAAAAGAAAGGTATATAATTTGATGAAATTTTTTTCTCCTATTGTTAAAATAACTTCTATTAGGGTTGTTCTTGGTTTAGTAGTAGTCGAATAATTGCACTTAGAACACTTGGATAAGAATATTACACTCCTTCATGGTGATTTGGAGAAGGAATTCTATATACAACAGCCATGGGGTTATAAGGTCAAAGGGAATGAGAGGTTAGTGTGAAAATTGAAGAAAAGCTTGTATGGCTCTGAAAAAAGCTCCACGACAAAGGTATAAGAATTTTTACAGTTTTATTCATGAGTGGTGTTATTCCAAGTGTCACTCAGACCATTACGTGTACATCAAGAAGTTTCTTGATGGTAGTTATATTATTCTATGCATGTATATGGATGGTATACTTGTTAGTGGGTGTGTATAAAAATTAGTTATCTATGCAAAGAGAATTAGAACTAACACCTAGTATTCCTAAAACAAATATAAACTAAAATTTATGCACCATCATTCTTAGAGCTTAAACAAGACTAATATACTAACATATTTGCATTAGAACATAAATAAACATCCAAACTAATATGCTAAGCAAATAATCTCTATCTCTATTAAACATTAATCAATGAAATGAACCTATTTAGATCCTTAGAAATCAAAGGGTTGATTATATATTTGAATCCCAAGGTTTTAAGAATGGATTCTTTCAATTCATGGCTAAAAGACCATTTGGCATATCTCCATATGACTTCAAACTTGTATGGATGAATGCAAGCAATGAAGATATCTATCTCCTCTAATGGAATAATTCTCTAAGATGATAAAATGGATATAGTATAGGCTGTATGCTCATTTGGGTCTCAAGGTGTAAGTAGAAAGGTAGGAGGATGGCTCCTTATATATCCCAATGGATAAAAGAAGCTTTTCATCCCTTTACATGTGGGATAATAGCAAGGTTGAGTTAGATTGGGATGACCATGGTTAGAATAGGGTTGAGTCAACCTTAGGAAAGTTTAGTTTTTCCTTTAGTGACTCATGGGGTCTGAGAGGATTTATTAATTAACCAACTTGATTAATTAGCAGGTGAGAAATCTTATAGAATCTTTTTAGAAGAATAATTAGTATGATTTAGAAGATAAGAAGGATTTAATCAAATAAATGGCAACCTATTGATCTAGTAGAAGAGGAAACCTAATTAATTAAGAATAATTAATTAATTCAGGTAGAAAGGGTTTAATTAACGGAAGGTTGTTAATTATCATATTTTCTTGAGAGAAGGGTCAATTAATTAGCGTAATGTAGTTAATTAACAATGATAGAAGAGAAAGTGTGTGATATTGACAATATGTCGTCAATTTGCGGGAAGTGGTATAATTAGCACAATTTTCAAGTATTTAAATTGCTATAGCTAAATTATAGGTGTCTACACTTTCCTCTTTTTAGAGTGGCATAAGTGAGGCCACTTCAAAGATACTAGATGGGTAAAATTTTGAAGGGGTGGAGAAAAATTAGTAGAAGTGAGAGATGTCCCCTCAATTGTCGATGGGGTGATGAAAGAAGGAAATCGATGATCGAAAAAGGTGAGAGAAATATATATAACAATGGGTAGGGGAAGGATGCCCTAAGTGAATTAGAATAATAGTGTTGATAGGGGAATGATATATAGGAAAGGAAAATGATGGTGAGATAGGAATGATCTTTCATCCATTGTGTTAAAAACAACTTATGTGTCATCATATTGCAAAGGATCTACGTCATCGGTCCTTATTAAAAATATAAGCATATGAAAAATTAGAATGACATGAAAATCCATACTATGAACAATTTCACATTGCTGAAAACACCAATTCAATGCAACATACATAAATTCAATGCAATATGATAAAGTGAAAGATGTCTAACTCCCTGCAACATACATAATGCAATGCAATACGAGAAATTAAACAAGCTAACCTAATGTATAAACATAATGAAATGTTTTTGTTATCAAGATTTGATTCGACTTACGTGAATTAATGACAGTATTAAAATATGGTGCCCCAAGCAAGGATACATGCAAGGGGAATAATGAAGTACACTTGGGTCGTATGAAAAGAAATCATACAATTTCTAGATGTAGAAATGTAAGTAGATGTGTAGATGGAAAAATTAACTTCCCCTCTTATGTGTGTATGCAAAAATGTAGTCCCTTAGCCCTTAAGATAATTTTATATGGATTCCTTGACTCTCTTATAATTCCTTTGGATGCAACTTTAGGTGGTGCTAATAGATACTTCGAGCTTGTTCCATTATTATGGTCACGTATCTTTGTATGTATATGATTCCCTTATTTAAATTTTGTAATTGAAAACTAAAAGGCAAGCCCATAAGAAAAAAATATTCCCAAAAGATAAAAGAGACCCAAAAGGGGTGAGTAAGATATAAAGATGTCGGGGTACCTGCAGAGGGGTTGATGGCACCGAGGAGCCGACATATTTTTGGTTGTTGGTGTCCAAAGTCATGAAAATAAAACAATAAAGCATTGACTAGGCTATGGGGTGCAAGAGACCAAATAGGAAACAAGAAAGACATGAAAGAGGCCAAAGGTAGATGTCAATTAGTAGTTTTATTGATAATGAATCATAATAATAGTATGTGATTAGGACCTAAGAATATACCCAAGTATATTATTTTGTGTCTCAGTATTTATCCCCACTTTATGTTTTTGAGTGAATATTCAATAACATAAAGTAGATAAGAGATGTTTACCTGATAATCATGTAGATCAATGGAGAAAGCATGCCGAGAGAAGAAAAAAATGTGGAGTGATAAAGATGAAGCGTGGAAATTAAGAAAGAGGAAGTGGCCCTAGGGGTGAAGCGTATGTTGTGTGCTTTATTGTACCTATTTTCATTGTTGTAATTTTTTGATGTGGGGCTACTTATTGTTGCGTATTAAGGGTGGACCTATAAAAAAGAGCAAAAGAGTAGTCAAAGTCATGTATTATGAAAAATCCTCGTAAGTATGTAAAATTTTGAGAAAATGAGTAAAAAGGAAATTGTGCACTGATCCATGACGAATTAAAAGGAATAGAAAATATCCCGAACTATTGTAGAAGGGTTAGTTTTTGGGTGATCTCATGCCAAGAAGGAGTTTCTTGGGTTATCTCTTTCCAATAACAAGTTTTTTGGGTGATATCACGCCAAGTGCAAGTTTTTGGGATATTTCACACCATGGTAGTAGTAGAGTGTTGGGGAGAGAGGTCTTGTTTTACTATCCTTCCATAACTACTTCCTTGATTTATACACCACTACATATGGTGGGATACTTATTTATTTTGTGTTTGTTCTAGTTCAAGCCAAGGAAATTAAAAAAGGAGATAAAATTCATTTTGAATGTTAGAGGATTGTTCTTGTCTTTGAAAACTACTTTGTAAACTACTAAAAACTATGTTGATATGATAAATTAGTTATAACTTCCCCCGGTCATATGAACCTAGGAAAGGTCAAGAGTTCCCAGACGCTAATGTCTATATCTAGGTGCTAGTGTCTCTATTGAACTAAGGACCCAAGTCGATTCTAAGTTATTTCAAGAACTAAATATTTTTTTATTCATGTATTTTGAAGGCCTATACTAAAATTCTAAGTTGTTGTATGGGGTGTCCTGATTACCCTGAGTGTATGCCCCCTCATATGGGGTTCATGTGACATCAATCGGAGGTTGCGGCCCAAAGGAGAGGACCAAATGTTTATATGAAAGTGAACCCTACATGGGGGATGAGCATGGTGGAAACCAATGCATATGTAAAAACCCGGCTAGATGCATATGTTAGTAGAAAAATAGCAAGCATGTAATAGAAAATAGTGTAATAAGTGAATGTTCATACAATATGGATCATGAAAAGGTGGTTGCAAACATGGGACATCGCTCATAATTTCACAAGAGATTCAGGGCCAAAGCATACAATAAGTAATCAAACAATACATAGGGCATAGCCCATAAACAATGGCATACAATGGAAAACAATGAAAAATAGTAGTAAGAAAATTATCATATAACCATGGTGGAAAATAGTTCATGCAAGGAAAATGTTGTACATGAATCACCCATTAGCATGTTATAAAGATACAAATTATGTTAAAATGTGTATATTCCAATGTAGAGAGTGTGTGCTAGTAAGAATAGGAAGTAGTATAAAATGAAACAATAGCACTTGTAGTTTGTACAAAATTAGATGCCCCAGAGCCTCGGTGGAACTGTAAGAGGTATAATACCATGCATCCATGTTACGTGTAAATATTTGTTTAAATTTCACATCCACAACTAGAGAAAAAGTGAACACGCATGTATATATAGAAAGATAATTGCATACTAAGTATTTTTCCAAAGCATGTGAAACAAAGTGTACATATAATAAGTATAAAAAAGCAAGAGTATGTGTAACCAAGATATGCAAAAAGATGTTGTTAATGAGTGACATGGAATTATATGTAATGTGAATTTTATAGGAATATCATGCCCCCAAAATAATGTATATGAGATGAGGTTCATTTATAAAATACCCCTTAATGGCCAAGAATTTATGATATAAAGAGAGTGTGTCATCGGGAAATGGTTTGAATTTATGCACTAGAAAGATAGAGAAATGAATTATAGAGCATGAGAAGTGTGAATTTGGTGAGGTTAATTTCATATTTATACCCTCAGCAGTTGAGTATGATTTGTGGAACTATAGTGCATCAAAGGGTATTGTGATGTGTGAGAAAAGAGTGTTATAAAGATGTATTGTGAGGTTTGAAGTGTGAAATGTGTAGAGTGTGAGGTTCATGGAGGTATTATTCCCTCAAAATTTAAGTTTTAACCTTAGCACAATAGTATGTAATAGGGTATTAACAATACAAATTATTTTTAGAATGAAGGAAAAAGAAGAAATATGAAGCATAAAGTGTGATAGTAGAAATGCAAGACATCTGATAATGCTATGAGGTGGGAAGGTATATATGATGCCCCGATTGTTTCAATAATTGATATCTATGTGATGACGTGATAGATACCATGCCATTATGGGAGAGTGTTATCTATGTCATGATAAGAGAGAGATCCAACACAATGGTAGGAAGAAGCAACAATAGGACCATGCCATGGTGGTGGAGTTTGAAATGTGTCTTGGCCATCAATTAAAGGAGTAGTTTCTTTGACAAAAGTGATTGGTTAGAGCTTATGTGGGATTGATGATGTTGTAGAAGACTTGATAGGAGAAGAGGGTGGACTAATTTTGGGAGGTGGTTTCTTAGTTTGACTTGGTAGTGTCATAGATGACTTGAGAGGAGGAGGTGTTAGATTGATTTTGAGAGGCGGTTTCTTAGTTGGAATGGGTTGAATAAGCAGCTTTTTATTGACTAAAGAATGAACATTAGAAGTGATAGTGTGATTTTGATTAGACATAGATGAATCATATTTAGGAACCCATTTGGGTGCAAATTTGGAGATGGGCATGTAGTATAATGTTGTACAAAGAAATGATATAAAACCTTGATAAAAATATGTTTGATTTGTCATTGTAAAGCATAGTAATCATTTTCATTATGTCCATTGATTCGATGATAATTACAATATGGATGGCCTTGATATTTTTCAATCCATTAAGGAGGATAGCAATGAGTAGATGGAAAGTTGATCAGTTGATGAGTAAGGAGATGAGGAAGAATATGATGTTGTATAGTATCAAGATCAAACTTAAGAGGTGTTGGTAATGGTAATACTTGAGGTTTGTTGATATGAGAACATGTAGAGAACATAGAATGAGGATAATCAATAGAAAGAAGAACAAACATGAACTCCGAGAAATGCCCTTAATATGTTGGATTTCATATTTATGAGATATAAGCGTGGATTCCATAGCCTTAAATTTATCTTGAAAGAGAGAATGTAAAACTTGAATTGACTTGCAAAAGATTAATTAGAAGTAGGACAAAGAGATTCATTAGAAATATGATTGAGGATGGAACTTATTTGTGCAGGTGGCATATCAAGAGGGAGACATATGGACTGCACTAATTTTTAGAGAGCATCTTTGCAAGATGGGTGCATTTAAATTAATTGATATAAGGGGAATTGGGGAGATTTAGAATCCATGAAAGAATAAAAATGAGGATACAAGAGTATTCAAATGCGGGTTAAGAAAATGATTTAACAAAAATAGAAATTTGTAAAACCCTAGATATTTTAGAGTCACATATGATAAATAATCAATGAAGTGTGGATTTAACACAAGAAATAAGGTGAAGGAAATTGAAACCCTAGGTGCAAGAGAGGGAACAAAAGATAGATTATTTTTAATAAATCTCAAAGTGTTCTGGACTGGAGGACTGATGAACAGGAGGATGAAACTATCACAACTACACTCGTAAAAGTATGTGATTTTCAAATGATCATGGACGAGGGTTCTTAGACTAGGGTGAAGGTTCCTAGGCATCATATACCTCCTTTGGGAACTGTGACAATGTAAATTCTCAAAATCTAGTTTTTGTGTCACAAGATGGTTGCTAACCTTTGTTGTTAGGCACGTGTATGTTGCACTATGTTCACATAATTCACCTATAACCTGTAAAACAAATGGTCTCCTGAAAAACCCTAAAACACATCAAATCCTAAAAATAAAAATATGCAAATGGGGAGATAGATTTACCTAGGTAGTCACTCGATAGAGTGAACTTACAACCAAGCACCGCATTACATCTTAGACTCCATGTAGTTCTTTGTGTCTCGTGTGTGTGAAGAAATCGCTCCTGGGAAGCTCTTTTGCAAGATGCACTTGATAGCAAGAAATAGCTAGATGTAGCAATGTAAGTAGATGTTTGGATGGAAAAATGAACTTCCATTCCCGTGTGTGTATGCCAAAAATGTAGTCCCTTGTCCCTTGAATGAGTGTTATATGGATGCCTTGATGCTCTTAAAATTCCTTTGGATGCAACCTTAGGTGGTGATAATATATATTTAGAGATTGGTACTTTATTATGGTCCCTTAGATTTGTATTTGTATGATTCCCTTATTTTAATTTCATAATTGACAACTAAAAGGCTGGCCCATAAGAAAAAAATATTCTCAAAATATAAAAGAGACCCAAAAGGGGAGAGTAATATACAAAGATGTCAAGGGCACCTAGAGGGGACAACAAAGACCTAGGCATTGGTGTCTAGAGTCATGAAAGATAAAACAATAAAGCATTGACTATGATGTGGGGTGTGTAAAACCAAAGAGGAAACAAAAAGACAGAAAGAGACCAAAGATAGATGTCAATTACTAGTTTTCTCGCTTATGAACCATATGAATAGTGGTATGTGATTAGGATCTAGAAATGAACCCAAGTGCATGATTTTGTATATACATTTTTTTATTTATACCTCTTTTTCATCTTAATATTCATTGTTGGATTCTTTAGAAAACTCAATTTCTTATATCCAACTCTTTTTATAATTGATATTATCTACCTTCACATTTGAAATTTTAATAATTTTTAATGTTATCAAATTGTAACATCTATAGGCCTTTCTCATTAAGGAGTAACCATGAAAAATACCTTCATCAGTTATAGAATCAAACTTACCTAAGTCTTCATGACCTTTCTTGATACAACATTTTCTTCCAAATACCCTAAAGTTTTTTATAGTTGTTGTTGGTATGCCTTCCATAGTTTATAAGGTGTCTTGTTATTATTTACTCGATTTTCCCTTTATTTAGAATATAGACTATTGTGTTGACTTCCTCTCTCCAAAAAAAATTCATATACTTTGTATTCATCTAGCATGGTTCCATCCATCTCTTGCCTAGCTATATTTTTTTCAAAAACTCCATTCTATTATGGAGTTCTTACAGTAGAGTAATATATTGTTATTCCATGACATTCGCAGATTTCTCTATGAATTCATTTGAAATTAATTCTCCTTCTCGGTTAGATATTAAACACTTCATTTTCAGATCTACTTCATTTTCAACTAATGCTTTGAATGCCTTAAATATTTCAAATGCTTTAGACTTTTCTCTTAGAAAAGTAACCCATGTCATCCTAGAATAATCATCAATAAATAACATGAAATATCTCTCACCTTGCATGTTTTGAGTTCTTATAGTTCCAAAGAGATCTTTATTCACAATTTTAAATAACCTTGTGGTTCAGTATTTTTTTCTTGGATGAGGCTCTTATTTTATTTCCAAACTAACATTATTTGCAAAGGATATCTGCTAGTTTGGTAATCTTTGGCATGTCTCTAACAGCTTGTTTGGGTCTAATTTTAACTAGATTATAAAATTTTATATGACTTGTTATTTTATCCTATAACTAAATCCCATCTATTTTCCCCATGGAGAACTTTCCACCTTTAATCTCACTAAGAATGTAAAGATTATTTGTTTTCTTGCATGCATCAGCAACAACCTTCCCTATACTTGCCTTTCTAATTTCACATCCTCAAGATAAAAATGTTATTATATATTCATTATCACTCATTTGAATCACACTCAAAATATTATGCTTTATTCCTTCAAAATACAAGATATTTTCAATTTTTGATTTACCATTGTTCAAGATAGTGGCACCCTTATCTGAAATTCTTACAATGGCATTGTCTCAAAATTTTATAGTACCTCCATTTACTTTTTTCAAACTAAGAAACTTACTTTTATCTCCAGTCATGTGGATTAAGAAACCACTATCTATATACCACTGATTTTATTCATTCTTTACATGAATTGTTGTTTTAACCATCATGGATTCTTTTGTTTATTTATTTTTCTTTTTTTTCCTTCCAAACATTTATAGACTTAACCTTTGGATTGTGTTTGGTTTCCTCATTCTCAATCTACCTTGTATATTCCAAAAACCAACTTCTATAAAAATATTTTTATGCCAAAAGTTGTGGCACTTATAACATTCAATATTAGAATTCACCAAGGGTGCAAATGAGTTATAGTTTCTATTTTAAGGATCATATGAATTTGCATTTTTATTCTTATCAAAACTCCTTATATGAGATCTATAGTATGTTGCTTTGTGACCAAACTAATTACATGAAAAATAATAGCCATAAAAGTAATTTTGAAACCTGATTTTGCAATGCCTCCTTGGAGGAAACGATCTTCTTGTTTTATATTTTTGTACTTTTCAGGAGTATTGTTGTGATGCACTTATTCCTTCTTACTATTCTCAATTCTAAAAACTTCTATGAGAATCGGATAGATTTTTTATTTTTATTGACTTTTCATCTTTGCACACTTTGTAGGATATTATTTTGCAGACTTCTCATTATACCTAATACCTAATTCTATAAATGGATATCTCTGATTATTGAGAATGTATTCTAGAAATTCAAAACTCTTTTCAAATTTGAGACATTTGTTTAACTTGGTATTTTATTTCTCAAGTTCCTTTCTTAAGGAAACAACTTCACATTCAAGTTTCTCACAATCATCTTATTTTTATTTCAACTATGTTCTCACATCCTCATCTGTATTATTCATCTCTTCTAGTTGAATATTTTTATTGGACTCTTTCAGATCATGTGTCACTTTGATTTCAAGGTATGATATTCATCTTCTATTTTTGAAATTATTGTTTTCATTTCTTTTTTTTCTTATACTCTTGAATTCTTCTAGAGTAGAAATTATTTAACCTTCAAGATCCAATGTAGCTTCAAATTCCATATATTATTCATATTCTAAATTCATCTCTTTTTTTTCCTTCTTTTATCTCTAAGGCCATGAGTAGTGATTTTTCTTTATCACTGGTAGAGACACATTCATCACTTTCTTCGATGAGTTGCTTTCCTCCTTGGTATAAATATTTTTCTTGTGCTTGTAGAGATTCTTCTTAATTTCATATTTTCTTTGCTTATGGTTCTTCTTGGATTTATAATATTATTTTTATCAAGGATAAAGGTATTTTGACTAGGACCCTACCCAATTACAAAGAGGCCATAGCCCGGATAGAAAATTCCAAATCATAATATAAAAAAATAATATTGGAACATGATACCAAGTATGCATCAAAAACATAGAAAAATGTTAGAAAAATCACAACATTATGTCAACAACAATGCAGAAAAAACACGATAAGAACCCAACAGAGAATAAAGAGCCAACAGTCAAAATATTGTTTCATGATCTTCCATAAATTTTTCATAATGTTTTCAAGCCCCTTCTTGATCTCTTTGGGGCTTGTTTATTTTTTAAACTTCTCCTTCCCTTTATGCTCTTCAAGGTGATTGATAATGAGTGAAAGAGAGTGAATAGTTAGCTAAAGAATGGATAGAACATCACAATGCTTGGCTATAATATTTTTAAAATCCTTTTTAATCTTATACACCCTCTTTCCTATGTCATTAAACAACTTCTTTCAATTTTTAAATTTCTCCTTCTCAGAATTGAAGTCTTAAATATTTTCCTTGAGTTCATTGACCTCGTCGCTAAGACAATTGATCTTACCATCAAGATACTCTTTGTAACTTGCATCTATACCCTTCTGGGGTTCAGAGGTTTCCTCTCCTTTAGAAAGAAGGCCAAGTATGGCCTCATCTTTACCTTGAATGGGAGGATAAGGTAGATAAGTCTTTGTAGTAGCATGAGAAGGAGCCTTTCCCTTAAAGGGGTTTTCCCAAGAAATTTAATGATATCTCTTACAAGAAACGGAAATAAGCAGAGGGGATAGATACAAGAGGGTTGGAGGTAAGAATATCAGAGCTAGATGGGATGGGGGTTAGGAGAAGGAAGAGTGGAGTCCGATAGGAAGGGATGGGGGGTTTGAAGGAGGGGATAGAGGAAAGAGGTAGAAAAAGAAGGGGAATCATATGGGAGGAGGACCACAAGTTGAGGATGAAGGATTGAAATATCAAATCACCTATAGAGAAATATAATAACATCATGGTGTAGAGGATTCACCCTTTTACCCCACTTCACAAGGTTAATGGAGTTCTCTCGGTTATTGTAAATGAAAAAAAGGAAACTTATAGAGCATTTTCTCCCGAAATAATTAAGGAACATCAGTGGAAATATGGAATTACCTGATCATTCCTTTGAGGGTAATGTATTTCATTACTAGAATACCAATATTTTTATATGGCAGAGGAAGTGAGTCCTCAAGAATCCTCCTTTTGTGTGTTTCATTGACTCACCTTTTCCTAGAAATATTTTCTCCCCTACCGCATTATCGACATTATTTTTTAAGAACTTCAATATCTTTCTCTGTAAACTAGGTACCTAATTAATTAAGTCCTCTATGATTTCAATTTTTTTACCTTTGTAAGTGACTATCCTTTCATTCCAGTTCTTAGAAAATTCTTGTGAGAGGTGAAGGTCGTGCCCTTTAACTCTATCCATGAAATTATTGAAACCCCCTTTTCTAAGTATGCTCCAAAGCTCATTATTTTTCTTCCACTCATCAATACTAATATGATCAACTATGAATCATTCTCCCCTCATGTTTTTAATACATTTCCAAAAGAGAGAAGAGTCTCACACTTCTATAGACACTATTTCTAATTCAAGTGATTTTGAAGGAGAGGAAGTGAGAGTTTATAGCTCGAGGTAGAATCCTCAACACGAAAAAAATTCAAAATCATGTGTGGGTTTACTAGATTTTCATTATTTATAGTAATAGTAGTGTTTGGTAGAGTGATTTCATCAAATCCACACTTGATAATCATTAAGATTAACATCATTATTCACCATTGAATCAGCTACTTAATTTCCTTTACAATAAGTGTGTTGAATAGCATTATTAGGAAAGGTGTTAAGGATTTGTATTGCCTCTCCTATAATATGTTGAATAGTCCAACTTACATATTTTTTCCATTAATAAAATTAGTTAGGTTTAGTGAATCCTTATCCATGATTAAGTTGCTAACATTAATCTCCCTAACAATCCTAAGGCCCCGTATAGTAGTAAGTGCCTTTGAATAACGGTTAGAATTAATTACCACAGGACCAACATAAATTTTGATTATTTGCTTCTTCTCATTTCTAATACACCCACCACCACTAGACTTACCTAGATTTCCCTTTAATTAACATTCGTAGTTAAGATTTAGCCAACCTGAAGGGGAGGGTGCCATTTGACATACTCTTTATTAGACACAATGTCCTCTTGAATTTTAACAAAGAAAATATTCAGGTTCCATTTCTCAAGGATTTGGTTATCTTTTCTATCTTAAAGCATTTTTTTGGTGGCCTAAAGAAAATAACATTATGTCTAATTTCATCCACAAGCCCATTAGTGATTCTGAAAAGTGAGGGATTTTTATGATCATATATGACATATTTTTGAGTTCTCCAAATGTTCGAGATAATTTGAGGGAAAGAAATGCTCCACATAATCTTCAAAACCAAATTTTTGGAAGGGAACTGCCATTTTTCTAAAGAAGACACTCGTAGAATTAAGGAAGATCCATTTTATGCCCATGAATTTAAAGAAGAAATTCCAAACATAAGTGGAAAAATAACAATGCAAGAAGAGATTGATGGTAGTCTCTTCATAATTTTTACAAAGAATGCATCTATTAGGTAAGTGTTGGCCCCTTTTCACCCTATTATCAATAGTTAGAGCCTTTTTGTGAATCACAATCTAGAAGAAATGATTTATCTTGGGGGTTAGTTCCTTTATCCATATTTTTTTCTAATCAAAATGGGGAGGTTGCATCTAGAAAAGGAGAAAGTGTCCAGATCTTACCGAGTAAAATCCATCAAAGGTGTGTTGGGATTAGCACATTGGTTATACGTATAATACATCGATCTAAGCATACATGCAAATAAAAGTGGATATTCTACCAGCATAACAAGAGATATAAATCAACACCATATTTAACGTGGTTCACCTAGTGTGGGCTACGTCCACTAAGAAACAAGCCAATCTATTATCTAAAGCTTTCACAATATATGCAATTAATATTTACAATATTCCACACCTCTCGATGTGTAGTACTTTCTTTCCCACAATATTTTGCTTCTTCTCCAAGAATTCTCTCTCTCACAATTATTCTCACAATAATCATCAACTTTTGCAAGTTATTCTTAATTTCTCTTTGTTATCCAAATAACTCTCCTAGTTATCTGGATAACTTATATTTTCATCCTGACTCTGGTGTTTCACATTTCAAGTTACACACATTCAAGATTGTTATTTTAACACCTTGGCACATTTGTAGTTCCTCTACATGCCCTTGTGTGCCTTCCTGCACCCTTTGCATTCTTCTATCTCTTTCCATTTTTTTCCCTTCCCATGCACCTCACACTTACTACTAAGTCCTTGGCCCTTCGCACGCCATGCCCATTACCTTGTAATAATTGTGCCTTAACCATACATTCTCTATTCACCATTTTTCCTAATCTCCTTATGTGCATTACACGTGCCCCTCTGCACCTCCCCTCTATTTCCCTTTCGCACACTTGCTTCTCACTCCCGCACCTTGTGCCTTCTTCTACACCAATCACTGTGCCATATCATCTTTTGTCGGAATTGAGTGTGTAATACACATCCTATCAAAGCATCCCAAAAGGGCGCTCAATCTAGAAAACCAACAAGTGCATGACACATGGCAAAAATACAAAACAAATGAACAGCTTAACTAATTTATTCAAATAATCCAAGTGTGTCACATTTTTTTCATGAGACGACGGCTCGATATTTTCCGATAGACGTATCTTTTTCTAAATATATCAAATCGGCACATGCCAGACTTATCAAAGAACTACCGACATAAGATACATGTTGGACTATTAAAATTAAAATTGAGGTAGGATTTTGTATGCGAAAAACAAGAAAATGTATCTCAGCTCATCAATGCACACATCCAATCGACCTCAACCACTATATTTCATCATATATTTCCTTCTTCCTTATTCCACAAGCCAAATAGACATGGGGAAGTGCATCTGAAATCCTTGTAGGAAGATTTGTAGGCATTTATTGTTGGTTTTTGGTGGTTGAATATTTTAATCCAAGTTTCCCTCCCTTACTCCTTCTCTTCTCTCCTTCCTCTTCTATAAATAACAAATTTCTTCTTTGTAAAACCATATCTCCTTGTTATAATACCACCATGCCAAAATGGTGGCCAACTTCCCATGAGTCTCGAGACCTTGGCATGGTCTCTACAATTTATTCTCACCTCCTTTCATGAATTTAATTGATGCATCCCTTAAGCAATAAAATAGTGTTTTGCGAACTCTTGTCTTCCCTCTCTCATTTTCATTACATCTCACCTCTCTGTTTACGTTTCTGGCATTCTTTGCTTACTCATATTTTTACATTACCCATGATCATGTGTTGCATGTTCCGTAGAAGGTTGAGACTGCATGTTGACCTATGGCACACATCGTTCACCCTCTTCTATTGTGCTTGCTTTGTTTCCATCGCCACTCATGCAAAGATATAAACCCTTTCCTTCTAGCGTTATCTCCTTCCTTAGCTTAGGATTTCCCCTTTCTACGCATCCTTCTATCCCTAGTATTTTAGCATGTTTAGTATAGGATTTGCATTCAGCATTAGGAGATGAAATAGCATTAGTAGTAGGTAGAGGAACCATCCTTCTCCTGAGATCCATCCCAAGCTCGCAAGGTCTTGCAACTTGGGGTGGTTCCATTGTGGTCTCAATCACCTCGGCCCTTCTGAGATCTGAGATGTGGGTGCATGTTTGAGAAACCAATAGTTACTTATAAAGCCCGGTTTCATGCTTATATAGGTGTATACAAACTTAAGGAACTTATCCATGTAATTACAATCAATAGATATTCTTTAATACTAAAAATAAATCTAACTCCTGTGAGTTAATTAAAACACTCACTCACACGTAACAAACACCAGCTAGCACTAACAAGATGTTGGTTCCTCCTTTTCTCGATCGATTCTCGGTCCTTCCATAACTCGATATTGGTTATTGTGTTTTCTAGAAAATTTCATATTGCATGTTAATCTGAAGTAATTGAGCTCCAGAACACAACAATCTCCCACTTGGAGATTAATTACTACACCATACATGTACAACGTCATTCTTGGATCCTTATCTTTTTTTCTTCCTCTTCAAGTCTCAAACTTGAAGACCAACAAGTGGAGTGTAGTCTGCAACTTCTCATTTTCTCGATGGCTTAATTAGAATATTCATATGGTTTTCACCAATATGAATCTTTTCCAAATTCAAATTCCCATCCTCCAATACTTTTCATATGAAGTGATACCTCAACTTAATGTGTTTCGTTCTTGAATGAAACGCTAAGTTATTTTCCAAATTAATTACACTGATCACACCTTTGAATAGTTTTTAATCATCTTAATCTTTTCCCAATAATTTCATGAACCTACTCATCCATATAATCTCCATGCTAGCCTCTGTAGCTACAACATACTCTGCCTCTATAGTAGACAAAGCCACAACCTTCTACAATCTCAACATCCAGCTAATTGTCATTCCACCTACTGTGAAAATATATCCAGTAGTGCTCCTCCTACCATCCAAATTTCCAACCATATTTGAATCAACATAGCCACATAACAAAATATCTAAACCTCCATAGCATAACTACATGCTAGATGTCTCTTTAAAATACCTGAGTATCCATTAGACTACTTTCTAAATCTCTTTAGATGGATTGGCCATATATCTTCTCACAACTCTCACTACCTGTGCAATTTCTGGTCTGGAACAAACCATAGCATACATGAGACTCCCAAGTGTTAAAACATATGGCACTCATGTCATGTATTTGACCTCCTCATATGATAATGGACACTCGATAGTTTCTCAATTTGAAGTGTCAATCCATAGGTGTACTAATAGGTTTTACATTCGGCATCTTGAACATTTCTAACACCTTGTGGATATAATCCTCATAAGACAAATACAATTTCTTATTCATCATGGCTCTGTGCATTTACATGTCAAGGATTATTTTTGTAGCTCCTAAATCCTTCATAGAAAATGTGTGAGCTAGTATTACCTTAAGCTCACCAATGTCCTACATACTAGATATTGTAATAATCATATCACACACATACAATAACAAAATAATATAGCTCCCATTTTCAAGCTTCTTGAAATAAACACAATGGTCAGATTCACATGTCAAGTAACCATGCTCATGCATAAAACTCACAAAACTCATGTACCATTTCCTTGGAGATTTTTTGAGCCCAAATAGGATCTTTTTCAACCTTCACACTAATTTCTCCTTACCCTTGAATTCATACCCAAGAGGTTGCTGCATATAAATATCTTCATCCAAATCACCATGAAGGAAATTTGTATTCACATCTAGTTGATCTAAATGCAAATCCTCTAGTGCAACTAAACTCAAAACAATATGAATAGAAGTCATCTTAACAACAAGAGAAAATATTTCAACAAATTCAATACCTACTTTATGTGTAAATCCCTTTACTAAAAGCTTTTCCCCGTACCTTTTATGTCCACCCTCTTCTTCCTTGATCCTGTAAACCCATTTGTTTTTCAGCGTCCTCTTACCTTCTAAAGAACTTAATCAAATCCAAAGTTTGGTTTTGTTATAAGGATTCCATCTCCTTATCCATGCCATGCTCCCACTACACATGGGTCTTATCTTGTATTACTTATTCAAAAATTTATGGTTCACCATGATCAATCAATAATAAATAAAATAGAGAAGGTGTAAATCTTTCTAGAGGTTTTCCTACCCTTACTGACCTTCTCAAAGGAGTTTGGGGTACCGTAGGCTCATTCTCGGACCTCCGTGACATTTGTATCAAAATCTATCAGTGACCGATGTTAGTCACCTGTAACCAACATCAATTCTACTAGCCGATGTCAGCAGTTCTTCTCTTTTGTAATTGATATTGGTTCTCATGGATGATGTCAGGTCAGAGTCAATCGACACTAGTTACTATGTAGCCTCTCAATATTACTTTTAAATTTGAGATTTCATTTTCATTTAAAAACTTCTCAACCAGTTCATCCTTGGGTACCAAAATTTGATCCTTGTACATTCTCTTTTCATTCCATTCAATATCATGACTCCTAATAATTTTATAATTCTCTAAATCCAAAAAATAGAATCTGAAATCGCCATATCCATAAACAATGAAAGTGCATCTCTTGGATTTTGCATCCAACCTTTTCCTATTTTCCTTATCAATATGCGCAAAATATTTTGAAACCAAAAACTTTAAGAAAATAAAGATCTACCCATTTTCTCGTCCAATCTTCCTCTAGCATTCCTCCATCCAGTGAATTTGAAGGCCCGGGTTAATCAAATAAACCTGTTGTATCAACTAATTCTTCCCAAAACTACAAGGGCAATCCGAATGTATCCTCATACTTCTATCTTGTTCCAAGATTGTTATGTTCATTCTTTCAGTAAGACCATTCTCATGTGGTGTTCTTGGAACCGTTCTTTCTCTACGTATCACATTCACCGAACAATAATCATTTAAATCCTTACTATAGTATTCACCACCATTGTCATATCTAAGGCACTTTAACTTTTAATTTGAGTCATTATCACCAAGGATTTCCATCTTTTAAAAGTCTTAAAAACATCATATTTACATTTAATACAATAAACCCATACCTTTCTTGTAGCATCATTAATGAAAGTAACATAATACTTGGGATACTCCATGAGAAGCTACTTGATCTAGTCCCCACACAGTTTACAAGCTCTAATTTCTGCTCCTTCTTAGTTACCCTAACTTTGAGAAATATGACTCTCTTTTTCTTTCCAAAAACACAATGCTCATAGAAATCAAGATCTAAATCTTTAAAATATGATAACTTACCCTTAGCCTTTAATATTTGCATTCCTTTTTGACTCATATGGACCAACCGATTATGCCATATACATGCATCTCAATCAAGTAGATAATGCAGAAAAGTAATCGGTAACACATGTAGATAAATATAACATTCCTACCTTCTTATCTCTTACAACAAAAAATCACCCTTGGTGACTTTCCAAGAGTCTACTGAATGTAACCATGTAACTAGATTCACCTAGTTGCCCTACAAAAATAACATTCCTCCCGAGGCTTGGCACATGCCTCATATCTTTCAATACCCATATATTTTCATTCTACAATTTTAGGTGAACTTCAACTTTACCATTAATATTGTAAGGATCATCATCACCCAAATAAACATGCCCAAAATTTCCCTACACATAATTTATAAATTAACCCTTATTAGAGGTTACATGGAAAGAAGCTCTTGAATCTAAAACCCATGATTCGATTCTATTATCTAAAGAATGAATAAGAGCATCTTACATTACCTCTACAGTAGTAATATTTGCTTCTTTACCTTTGTCTGGTTGTTGGTTCTCTTTATCCTTTGACCAACATTATTTTTTTTGCATGTCCTTTCTTTCCACATTTCCAACAAGTAATTCCCTTACCTCTAGATTTAGATATGTTATCCCTTGACTTTGATTTCCCATTACTCTTACTATTAGATATCTCCTTCTACCTGCCCTTGCTTTCTACATTCAAAGCATTCCCGGATAACGATTCCTCTGTACTATTCCTATGAAGTTCTTCATTCAAGATTATACTAACCACATCATCAAACTTCAAAATATTATTGCAATTTTTTATTACTAACATCCATTACCAAGTTATCTCAACTATCATGCAAAGAACATAATAATCAAATTCATTTCACTTCATCCAAAAACGGTATATCAAATGATTTTAACTGATTTACAATAGATATGAAATCATTCAAATGAATAGATGCAGATCCACCTTCATGCATCTTATAACTAAATAGTTTCTTCATCAAATAAACTTTATTTGAAGTACTAATTTTTTCATACAAATTAGCAAGATATTTCATTAACCGTACCATAGAAGTCACTTCGTAATATTAGAAGCCACGATACTTTCGTGCTCAATATTATAGATCCCAAAACCTTTCTCAAGAATCTTCCATTCTTCATTAGTCATCTTCCTAGCTCTAGACTTCTCATCCATCGGTAAGTACAAATCTCTTTGCTATAGATAATCCTCAATCTGCCTCTTCCATAATTAATAATTTCGGTTGTCAAATTTCTCTACCTTGTATTTATTTTCTTCTATCATTTTTGTAGCTCCCACTCAATCAGAAAATACTCTATGAGTAAATATGTCAACACAAAAACCCTCAAACAAATATCTCGATACCAATTTTTGGGGTTAGCACACTGGTTGTACAGATAATACATCAAATCTAAGCATACATGCAAATAAAAGTAGATATTCTACCGAAGAAATATACATAACAAGAGATATAAATCAACACCATATTTAATGTGGATCACTTAGTGTGGGCTACGTATACCAAGAAACAAGTGAATCTATTATCCAAAGCTTTCACAAGATACACAATGAAGATTTACAATCTTCCACACCTCTCAAATGTGCAGTACTTTCTTTCACTCAAGATTTTTCTTCTTCTCATAGAATTCTCTCTCTCAATTATTCTCACAATAATCATCAACTTTTTCAAGTTCTTCTTAATTATTACTTCTAAACCCTATCTTTCATGCTTATATAGGTGTATACAAACTTAGGTCACTTAGCCATGCAATTACAATCAATAGATCTACTTTAATACTAAAATTGATATAATTCCCGTGATTTAATTTAAACACTCACACACAGGTAACTAATGCCGGTTAGCCCTAACCAATATCGCCCTCCTTGCTTGATCGATTTCAGTCATAGGTGATCGATTTCGGTCATAGGTGATCGATGTCGGTCCCTCCATAACTGATTTTGATTACTGTGTTTTCCAAAGAAGTTTCATATTGCACCCTAATCCAAAGTAATTGATCTCCATAACTCAACAAGGTGTTCTCCAAAAAAATAATCCTAGTTATTCAAAAGGGAGAGATGTTGACTTCTAAGAATTTTTCGGATCTCCTTCATTTTATGGGAGTTAATCAAGAAATAAAATTATCCCGAAGCTCAACCTTGGAATTATCTAAAACATGAAGAGGAAGTTTAGATATCCATTTATCATTATAGAATTGAATGTCTCTACCATTCTCAAGCTTCTACTTTTTTGTCCTATGTTTTTGCAAGGGAAAAATTCAATTGAAAGCATGATAACTATACCCTAGTGTCAAACAATTTCATTGTAAACCTTCCCGACAACCCTTTAAGTATGTCCATCCCCTATACTATGCCTATCCTACCCTATTAAGTGGTATTTTGAGTTGTGTCATATTTTCCATAGGTGATTTAGGGAATAAAATTTCATTCAAGTGCTTCAAATATGATAACTTTCACAACAGACTTTTTAAGAGACTTAGGAATGGTTATTTCTAACCTTTCTAAAACATGGTCCACACCCCTCAGAATATTTTTGTAAGCCCAAATCCATAAAGGATTAGTTTTAAGGAGATAAGAACATTGTTTAACGTATTCAGGAATATTTTGGAAAGTTTCAGAGGTTTAGGGACAAGTTCAACAAAATCGGGTCTTAGAGGGCGAAGGAGCTTATAGAACAAAACATACCCAGAGCTATGGGAAGTGATTCTTGATCTCCGTAAAGAGTTGGAGGTTAAAAATACACCATTGGAAATGTATTTCAGATCCCTAAGTGATGGTGGTTTCACATTTTTCATAAGACATAATAAATTCTACGCATAGACTAATTTCATCGCACATAACCTATGATCCTAAGTAAAAACCTATTTTTAGGGGGTTTTGGGAAGAATAAAGGCATGATACCCATACCATCCTTATATAAATGTTTTTTTAAATAAAAATAATTTAAATAAGTTTTAAAAATACCTCTAGATTCTCAATTTATACCTTTGTCAAGTTGCTCTCAAGGTACGCTCTAAGACTTAGTCATTTTTCTAGTTGGACACATGTCACCCCCAGTCCGAGCATAATTTTTTTCCCTAACCATCCTTTCCCTTTGAGGAATTTGGGACACAAACTTTTCCCAGCCCTCGGATAGCCCCCTTGACCATCATGTGACCTATGTTGAGCCTAAATAGGCCAAATAAGCCCCATTGCTCTCATTATCAGCCCTTCTTGTCATCGAGTCCCAAAGCGCCACTTTTTCTCACCAAATGAGGGTGTATTTTCTTGCACCATCTGTCCCATACCCTTGGGAAAATTAGGAAAAAAAATTCACCCAACCCCAAGTTTGACCCCTAGTCCCTCACATGACCACAGAAGGTGCTCCACAGTGCTTGTTTTTAGCTCATTCTCCTCTCTCGCCTCGCCTCGGTGACCATCCACCACTTGTCAATCCTAGAGCAATGTGAATTTTCTTGCACAAACTATCCTAGATCCTTATGACTATTCGGACACAAAAATTTCCCCAAGCCTAGACTCTTCCCCTGGTCACCCATATGACCCAGCTTTTAGCCCTTAGGTTTTTCTAAGAGATTTTTCAATCTCCCTCTATGGCGAATCTCACAAAGGCCACTTCTCATTCTCATGGTGAGGCACATTTTTATGCACTATATATACCAAACACTTGGGGAAAATCAGACACAAAATTTCACATAAGCCATTTAATATTTAAAAATTCATTTTTGTAGATTTATAATTGTTTCTGCTACTTCTTCCCCGTGTGTACGAGAACCTCACTCATTTAAAAAAACATTAAAACTCCATTTCCATTACATTCGTGCTCTATTTATTAATTTCCTCTCCATTCCAACTACTTAATTACTACAATAACATCCAAACCCTTTCTTTTTTAGCTGCTATCATGACTATTTTGATTAAGAAGCTTCCATGACCAAAAACCATTAAAAACTTGTATCACACAAATGGGCAATCAAAATCAAGTGAGATTTTCACCATCTCTCCCTCTCCTTGGAGCCTTCAAGCTGAAAAAACAAAAATAAAAGTTATTTTCTACATTATTAATGGCAGTAAAACCCAAAAAAAAATCCTTAAATCCTTCTTCTTTAGTTTCCCATTGATCCTAAGGTGGTTTGAGTTGAAAATTTCAACATAGCATCTAGAGAAAAAAATCCGGATCCGAAATGTTGATTTTTTAGAAAATCTGGGTGTAGAAAACCATCTACTAAAAATAGTAAGTACCCCATTCTCGTACTTACTATAAATAGAAAA
This sequence comes from Taxus wallichiana var. yunnanensis, assembly GCA_018340775.1. Taxonomy (NCBI): domain Eukaryota; kingdom Viridiplantae; phylum Streptophyta; class Pinopsida; order Cupressales; family Taxaceae; genus Taxus; species Taxus wallichiana. Next base: position 94,083,866 of record CM031239.1, on the reverse strand, counting down.
TTTCTCAAAATATCAAAACTTCCAAAGAAAAAAACACCAAAATGGAAAACTAGGGCCCATAGGCCAAAAAACATTAAAAAGCAAAAAAATAAAAAAGTAAAAAAACTACTATCTTAAAATAAAAACGTTCTTGAAAATGGCCATGAAACATCTATGAGATTTTCCTAAGTAGGATTATAATCCCAAAACACTAATTCTAGGGAAAATACAACCTTTCCAAAAATAGCAGCTCTTAGAACCCAGGGTCTTAAAATAGAAAGTTCTGTTTCAAGTGTAAGAAGTCACTACCATCTAAGTTTTGACCCATATTATTGCTTTTTACAAACATTAGGTTTAAATTATCTATGCTTGAGCATGTTTTAGCACTTTCAATGGAGTAATTCAAAGTGTAGGTGACACCGATGTCACACACATGGACATAGATTATCCGAAAGCCGAATGTTGGGTAAACCAAGAGAGCCCATGTGCAAGAAAAGGTTTTGCGATCGGATTTTATGCATATGGTGGCCATCATATGTCATTAAAAAGCATATATTTTGTGTTGGATTGTTCCCATCACGGAAATTTGAACACCTAAGTAATAAGATCTGACTACAACTCGGTCTTGGTGGTGTTTGCCCCAAGATAAATATCTCAAGGCATGCAGATACCAGTTGGAAGAAACATGTTAGTGATCACCAAGGAGGTTAAATCTAGAGAATGTTCTAAGACCGAATCCTACCTTCAAGGTATTGTTCTTGGATCATGGTTGAAGCAATGGAGGAAGCCCTCTCGTGTGCTCAAGACTCTTTATCAAAATGAATTCCATGAGGGATTCTCTGATGCCATCATTATTCTAAGACCAAAGATGGGAGAGGAAAGCACAATATACTTCCAAGACTAGATTCCATTGTTCATTTGCACAAACCTAGATGGAAAATAGATGATTGATCGGAGAAAATCATCGGATAGATTACATCACCAATTGATTTAAGTTCCATCTTCCAAGAATGTAGTCATGACTTTGTACATGGTATATGCCTTGGAAAACACAAGACCATTCAAGGGCCTGATACTTGCACAAAAATTTTCCCAAAATTCTCCTACATACAACAAGTATCCACACTTATTCCTGAAAGAGAGAAATCAGCAATTTTTAAAGGTGAATGATGTTTTCACAATGTATTTTGTCAAATTGTTGGAGGGAATCCCACATTCAATATTGTCTATACATGTCGCATCTCTAGTTATAAGGTATGGATCATACTTCATTGAATTTTCACCCTTCTCATATATATGAGTTTCATGTTTTGAACTTGCTCCAAATGTATGGTCACACTACCCAAGTGATATGATCATGCTCATTAAATTGTGTAGACAACTGTTCCATATCAATCGTAAGCCGAGGATTAGAAAGAAGAAGTTGAATTATTTCCCTATCTCAATAAGGGTTTTCTCTTGTAAGAGGGCTCACAAGGCTGCCAATATGAAAGTTGCATTGTCTCTTATAAACATGGAATCATACATCTCAAGGGAATATTTTGACATTCAAGAAGATATCGATACCTTTACCTAACTTATATATATCATGCCCCTCAAATTGAATATTTTACGTGAACTATGTTGATGATTTTGAAGTGGGAGAACATGATCACAAAATGATTATAGTATAACAAATGAATAAGATCGAGTTTGAGTGGTATGAAGGTGGTGTTCAAGAGGATGGAATTGAAATGTATGATCTAGATTACCCGGAGGTGAAAGCTTCTCCTCTACCCCAAGTTATTTTGAGTGTTCATGATTATGGAGTTATCAAAGAATGCACAAAGTTAGTGATCAAAAGGTCAAAGGAAAGGTATAGGAGAAAGAGGGTTGTTCTCATCTCATACGAAACTTCCCTTCCCTCTAGAGGTAGGCTTCTTACCATTCTTCTTCTAGGGAAAATATAGAGCTCCTAGTTTGGCTAAATCAGAGAAAGCGTGAAGAAAAATTTGTGGAACCCGAGGCCCTCGCTACATGAGGTTGCATAATAAAATGAGAATAGTGAAGGACCTTATAGTTGATTTTGAATAAGAGGAGATTGACCAATCACGCCTATTATCCCTATAGCAATCTCCAATATTCTATTCTCTTCTATTGTTGTTGCACCCGCTCCACCTACTCAAGATGACCCTTCTCATTTAGAGCAAGAGGATACAATCTTACCAACTATAGAGCTGAAAACAAATGATATCTTTCCTTGGGTATAGGATATGATCACAAAAAATATCACACAATACAACAGTGACCATTCTTGATTTCTAAACTATCACCTCAATGTTTAAACAAGAAAGTAATATTAGCTCAAGTGGCTTCTTTCTTTTTCAATAGTGCCTTGGGTAATTGGTATATAGAGGTAGTCATGCTGAAGGCTGTCAAGCCCATCGAAGAAATTAATTTTACTGATTATGAAATGAACATAATTCCCTTGGTCCTGATGACACATGAGGGTTATTTTTACTTCTTTCAAGATTCTTCCACTCGCCTTGTCACAAGAATCCAAGAATATAAAGAGAAGCTGGACCAAGTAGAATACCATATCATAACCATCACTTCATTTGTGCATGTGTTTTTCAATCTAAGTATTTCCACAAATCTCCTAAACAAATAAGTTACTCTAATAAGTAGCTTTGACCCCGAGTCTATCAGAAAAGTGAATGACAAGTGGGTGAACATGATCATGGAAAAGGGAAGGTGTTGTTACCAGAAATTTTAACATTATAAAAGCACATGGATGCCACAGGACATGAAGATAATCACAACATAGGAGGTAATGGATGTAGAGAAGGATCACTAGGATTAGTTTTATCCATTGGTCATGGATATGGTCAAGGTCAAATCATCCCTTCTGATAACCAAAGGTGTATTCTCTTCAACATCAGATGACTTGTCTCAAGTTTGGGCCCAAAGTTTGGTTTCTCACTATGAAATGATAAAACATGCTATCAACGATATTGATTCATATCATAAAGAGGTTGAAAATATGCATAATGATGTCGATGCTCAACTATAAAATCTTGGAGTGTAATACATGAATGAAAAATCTTCCATAGATGATTTGTTGAATTCCTTTAAACATTTAGTCAAATGTGAGGCCAGATATCCATTCTAATTCAATAAAGACACACTGAAGTCTCTGATAGAGATAAGGGAGGTCATTTCCAACACCATAAAATATCATCAATCTTGGTACTTTGAATGCAAGAACATTAACTCTCTCATAGAAAGTTGGATCAAATCACTGAGTTTTGTTCACATACCACAAGCTTAAAAAGTTACACCTGCATGGAAAGGTTTAACAAGAAATTCAAAGGAATTGAGATTTCACCTATGGAGCTTTCTAGGAGTCTGTCAGCAACATGGTCTTCATAAATATAGTTCTCTCTCTTCTTATTTCTATATTCCCTTCCTCTCTCTCCCCTTTTCTCTTCCATATTCTATTTCTTTGTTGGGGTTGTACTATTTTGTTTTGTATTATTCCTATTTTATCTTATTCATTTAAATGTTACTAAGGTTTATAATGTAATAATTATCCCTTAATTTATAAAATGGTTAATTATATTACTAGGAATATGAAAATTCACATGATGTAAAGGGACAAATGAAAAGGCATGTAGGGGTAGGTGAAAATTCTTTCTCTAATCTAGAAATTGTAATGTCACTCTCCTTCTTAAGGGTTGTCAATTTTCTATGCTCATGAGAGATTACTACTTGTGAAGAAGAAAAGAGATAGAATTTCATTCTAATTCTCTCCTTCTGTGTTCTTCCATTTCCTACTATGTACAGCTTTATCACAAAATTAATTTAAAAGAAAGGAGTTTCTTTCCTTTTTGATAAGGAGATTATTGAGACTTTGTGTTCTTAATCTTATCTTGTCTTGTTGCTAGTATCAAATTTGTGTTCTTTCCATCTATTTGTGTTGAATTATTTTGATTAATGGTTGTAGGAATATTATTTTCTACCTACAATATTAATCCCCCTCTTTTTCCCACTCCCTTTCCTACTCTCTCAACAAATTCCTCCCTTGCAAGAAATTGCAAGCTTTTTTCACATGTTCAATGGAGTGTTCCTTTTTTATCCTTCACCTCTAAGGCCACTAAATATTTTTAGTTCAGTAATGCATAATAAATGGAGTTACACCATTCAATATAGGGTCCTAGAGTCTCAAAGCATTGCGGATACCCTCCAATTTGTCCACCTGACAAATTTTCTAGCCAAAAATTTTTGCACTCACCATGGGGAAGACTTGGTAGAAATATGCACCCAAACTATGAATCATAAGAAAAAATTAAAAAAATCAAATATCGAAAAAAATGGAAGTTGAAGAGTCACTAAGCCTTATGTCTCATATTCATGGCTATTCCCAAAGAACCCTCTTGTCTAAAAACCTGAATTACTTTTTCGTATTCAAGAAAATATTGTATCTTACTTGAGGGAAGTTTTTAGCATAACAAAAATAATTTTGCACATTTATTCATAGCTATAAAAATGTTAGACACTAAACAAAAACATGTTGATGAATGAGAAAGAACAAGACAAGCCCAAGTTCAAAAAAGAAGAGCTTAAGATAATCTCAAATTTACAAGATGGTTGATCATAAGTATACCAGTATAAATGAAAAGGATGAAATACTGACCCAATATTTGAATAACTTCAGTGAAGGAAAGAATTAATCAGAAATTCAAGCCCCTCCCTTCATCTCAAAACCGGTCTCACTTGATCTCAAAACGTGTGTTGTATTTTTTCCACTTTTAAATGTTTCCAAAGATTGTGGTTTTCTTAACCAATTTTAAGTATTCTAAACTACAAAAATTGATTAAATTCTGATTATTATGCATACATAGAAGTGCGGAAAAACTTGGGTAGCAAATAAATAATCAAAAACTTAAAATACTCGTATAACAAACAAGATTGTTTACGAGGTTCGAAATTCCTACATCCCCGGTTCGATTGAACCGATCCATTAATAATATTGAAATTTAAGTATAACAAATCTTACAAACAACCAATAATGAATCACAACCTACAAATGAGCTGATCAATGTCCTAAGAACTCTTTAAAATAACAGAAATTGTCCCAAGAACGATCCATGGCTCCTACAGTGTTTTCACAATGTGATCTCCCTACAACTGTGTTAGAAAAACACCTAAAAATGGAGATTTACAAAAATTCTATGAAAAAAAATCATATATCTGAGATCATCTCTGAATTTTTAACACTTTTCATGTTTACACCAAGTCACATTTTGGACCGTATGCATTGAAATTTGTGTTTTCCAACTAGCTATCTTGTAGATCCATGTTAAAACTACATTCAAAGCTTCCAAAAACAAGTTAAATCTCAACAAAAATATCAAATCTTACATCATTGGAGTCATCTCATAATTTTCTTCATTTTACCTTTTTACTCGAGTTCCCAATCTTAGTGCAAGGCCTTCAAAATGGTGTTTTCTCGAGAAATACCTCCTTATCCTCCTTTGCGCATGCACTGTCCCTTGTATAACATGAAGCAACCCATTTTATAATCACCCAAGCCTCTAGGTGAGTCGTTCAAAGCACTTTTCTTGGGGGCATAGGTTTCGGGTTCAAATCCCTTCTCCTTCTCCTATGCCACCTACTTTTGATTCAATCCCACATCCAATTTGCATAATAGGTGGAGTAGGTCTTAAAAGATAGGGCGGTTTTAGTTTATAATTGGCTTTTGAGCTGCCGTTTGATGTGGGCCTATGTGGAATGCACCATATTTGGGCACTATGGTTATATGTTATGAGTTGTGGCTGTTTGGAGGGATAAGGAGATAAAGCGATGGAGTTAGCATAAAATGTGTGGCAAATAATGTAATGCGCCAAAGGAGATATTGGTTTGTTTGGATATATATTCATACACCGAGTTGATAGGACATGAGATATCCTTGGTTGTTGATAAGGTAATCCCTAAACTTAGTGTTATATCCTCGAGCTCTCCAAGTTGGATAATAATAAGCCCAAACATAACAAATAATGTGGCTTGGTAATTAACATGGAAGTTAATATCAAAGAATTACAAAGGTAATAAAAATGGAATTCGACCCAAGTAGTATAATGACATTCCAAATGAAATATGGCAATAAATACCACTTTTTGACCCTCGATAGGCAAATCAAACTTGTGGTGGCAAGCCACGTGGTGGTTTGAGGACCCACCACGTCGGTGATAATATTATCATCCTCACGGCGGCCGGGCTCCCCTCCGTAACAAAAGTTGAGCCTCTTGTTCTGGCCCGCTTTTACATGTGTCGAAGACTGGAGGTTGAAAACAACTCAAACAACCTTCATTTTTCCCTTTTTCTCATTTTGCCACGTGTCACCTTGTCATTGGTCAACTTGTTGACCTGTTGACCAAAGTTAACTTCCCTGTTGACCAAACTTTGACCGGACATAACTTGAGCTCAGAGTGTTTGTTTTTCACATTCTTACAATCGTCGAAAGCTATCTAAAGGCTCTACTAAAATGGAATTGTTTAGGGAATTTTAGGGAACTTATGATACTAAAACATTTCCCACGATCACTCCTCCCTCACCGAGAAAGCTTTTGTCCACAAAAAGTTGTGTATCAACCCACAAAACATGTTATCTCTTCTTGCATTGCATAAACACATACAAGAACCCAAAATAACATTATAGATTAAATAAATGCAAATAGTTGATTAGCTAGTCACATAATCTATCAAATAATAACACCCAATTAAGCTAGTATTCAATTGAAATGCTATAACCCTGTCAACTCTGTGCAACCAATGTGAACTGTCATACCCCACTGTAATGCCATCACAAATAATTGACTAGATAATAACACCCATTCTATTACGGAAAGTAGTGTTCAACTATCACTTTCTGATACAGCTGATTACCAAAAATTACAATTCCATAACACAGATCAGTATACAAGACATCTAAACTACCCACAATTAGGCCAAGGCCCACCGCCCATCTCAAATCAGAATAACCGCAAGTATTCACTATCAGAATATAATAGACTATCAACGCCCAAAAATAGCTATAGTCAACAACTAAACCCACGTGAAGCTGCCAAAACATTGTATCGCCATCACAAATAATAACTCAGATAATAACACCCATCTATAACGGAAGCTAGTGTTCAACTGACACTTTGTGATTATGTTGATTACAACTGCAAGTTTCAAATTTAGACATGCTACTGATGCCTATCCCTGCATACTATTTTCAACAATGGAACTACTAACCAATATGAGAAAACAAAACATGAGTATGATGAACCTATCACTCAAATCTTCTCTTCAGTGTTTCCATTCATTTTCAAAGCTTAAATATCAACTTAGGAGCAAATCCTTATCAATCAACAGGAATCCCTAAAATATAGCTCTAAAAAAAAAAAAATTCTTGCCTACTATCAACAATTTACTATAGTGCAAATATAAAGTTGAGGAGTGTTTTTCCAAACCAATCACTTGGGTTTTTCTATTTTGGTTGTTTTACCTTCTCAATACCAAAATGAGTTTTAGTTAGGTTTAGCACTGTTGATTTTACAATATTGTTCTTTTTAACAACTTTCCAATTTTGTTGTTTAGGAACAAACCAACAAACCTTAACATCATGACCATTCCTATTACAATGGGAACAAAACTTAACTTCCTTGCTTTTAGGATTCTTACCCATTTTACCATTCTCAGAATTCTATCTACGAGAATGATTCCCATGTTTAGGTGAGGTAACATTCTTTCCATTTCTCACCTTTCCTTGGTGAGATTGGTCTTTAAAGACTGCCTTATCATTCACAAAAGGCATTAACTTCTTAATTAAATTTTTCCTCTTCCAACAATATGCAACAGAATGATTAGCACCTTCACAAAATGTGCAAGGGAAAGCATATTTCTACCTACCAAAGCTATATTGTTCCAACTAAAAGAGTGTATTTGAAGTTTTACAATTTTATTTTCTCTTAGTGTTATTTTTAGTGTAAGTGGAAGGAGGTGGAATCGATAACCTCTTTTACCTATTTTCTTACACCTTTCATTGTTCCTCCTAATGGTGGAATCCTACAATTCTAGTGGCATAGATCCTTAGTCATTTGGAAGCTTGTCTTCCTTCAATTGCTTTGGAACTTTCTCCAATTTCCATTTTCCCACTAAAATAACCCAAACCTCCAAACCAAGGCTGATCCTCTACCCGTACTAGGTTAGCATCACCTTGTCCATTTTTACCAAGGCCCTTTCCATTAAATCCCATCTTAACCATTAGCTTAGACCCAATTCCTTAGTGTGTTTTTCAAAATGACCCAAAGGAATATCTTAAACTGAATGATAGAAAGAATTAAAATGTGAACAACTTACAAGCATTCTCATTACATAAGACGTGCATTTGATTTGGAAGGCATTTCCTTCTTATGTTCACCTTGTTGCAACTTTTCCAAGAGGGCATCCTTGGTCCGCATTTCTTCCTAAAACTCTTTAACAAAGCCCATCAACTTCTTGCTCTCTTCAAGCATCTTGTTAACATACTCCTCTTTCTTGGTTATAGAGGATTTTGGCTCGATTTTAACTACATTGTTTCTTCTTCCAAGGAATAAAAATTATCTCTCAAGAAAGATTTTTCTTCTTAAAGTTGGTGGTTTATGGCTTCAATCTCATCCAATTGCTCTTGTTTGGATAACTTGCCCATGATTCCTTGTTCCTGCAAACACAACCTATAGGTCCAAACTACACATTGCAAAATAAGATTAACAAGCCCCAAAATGTCTCGCACACCAAGACTCGAAATCAATATTGAATCTGAAGCCAAATTTTCAAACACAATTAGAAGCTAATCTGAAATCTAACTGCTTTGATACCAAACTTTCTTTGAGATTAGCAAGTTTGAAGGCCAATAACCAGCTCGATACCAAACTTGATCTGAAAACGTGTGTTGTATTTTTTTTCACTTTTAAAAGTTTCCAAAGATCGTGATTTTCTTAACCAATTTTAAGTATTCTAAACTGAAAAAATTCATTAAATTCTGATTATTATGCATCCATAGAAGTGTAAAAAAACATGGGTACCAAATAAATAATCAGAAAACTGAAAACACTCAGATAACAAACAAGATTGTTTACGGGGTTTGGAAATTCCTACGTCCCCGGGTTTGGATTGAACCGATCCATTAATAATATTGAAATGTAAGTATAATAACTCTTACAAATAACCAATAATGAATCAAAACATACAAATGAGCTGATCAATGTCCCAAGAACTCTGAAAAATAATAGAAATTGTCCCGAGAACGATTCGTGGCTACTACAGTGTTTTCACAATGTGATCTCCCTGCAACTGTGTTAGAAAAACACCTACAAATAGATATTTACAAAAATTCTATGAAAAAAAAATCATATACCTGAGATCATCTCTGAATTCTAAACACTTTTCATGTTTACACCAAGTCACATTTCAGACTAGAAGTGCATTGAAATTCATGTTTTCCAACCAGCTATCTTGTAGATCCCTGTTAAAAACTGCATTCAAAGCTTCCAAAAATAGGTTAAATCTCAAAAAAAAATATCAAATCTTATATCGTTTGAATCATCTCATAATTTCCTTCATTTCACCTTTTTACTCGAGTTCCCAATTTGAGTGCAAGGCCTTCAAAAATGGTGTTTTCTAAGAAATACCTCCTTATCCTCCTTTACACAAACCCGTCCCTCAGTATAACATGAAGCGACCCATTTTATAATCCACCCAAGCCTTTAGGCGAGTTGGTCAAAGCACTTTTCTTGGGGGCATAGGTTTCAGGTTCGAATCCCTTCTCCTTCTCCTATGCCGCCTACTTTTGATTCAATCCCACATCCAATTTGCATAAAAGGTGGAGTAGGTCTTAAAAGATAGGACAGCTTTTAGTTTATAATTGGCTTTTGAGCTGCCGTTTGATGTGGGCCTATGTGGAATGTGCCATATTTGGGCACTATGGTTATATGTTATGAGTTGTGGTTGTTTGGAGGGATAAGGAGATAAAGCGATGGAGTTAGCATAAAATGTGTGGCAAATAATGTAATGCGCCAAAGGAGATATTGGTTTGTTTGGATATATATTCATACACCGAGTTGATAGGACATGAGATATCCTTGGTTGTTGATAAGGTAATCCCCAAACTTAGTGTTATATCCTTGAGCTCTCCAAGTTGGATAATAATAAGCCCGAACATAACAAATAATGTGGCTTGGTAATTAACATGGAAGTTAATATCAAAGAATTACAAAGGTAATAAAAATGGAATTTGACCCAAGTAGTATAATGACATTCCAAATGAAATATGGCAATAAATACCACTTGTTGACCCTCAATAGGAAAATCGAACTTGTGGTGGCAAGCCACGTGGTGGTTTGTGGACCCGCCATGTCGGCGATAATATTATCGTCCTCAAGGCAGCCGGGCTCCCCTCCGTAACAAAAGTTGAGCCTCTTGTTCTGGCCCGCTTTTACGTGTGTCAAAGACCGGAGGTTGAAAACAACGCAAAAACCTTCATTTTTCCCTTTTTATCATTTTGCCATGTGTCACCTTGTCATTGGTCAACTTTTTGACATGTTGACCAAAGTTGACTTCCCTGTTAACCGAACTTTGACCGGACATAACTTGAGCTCAGAGTGTCCATTTTTCATGTTCTTACAATGCGTGAAAATCTCTCTGAAGGCTCTACTGAAAGGGAATTGTTTAGGTAATTTTATGGAACTTATGACACTAAAAAATTTCCCTAATCATCACTAGTGGTCCAAGCAAAGTGTTAACTTTTTGGACATAGAGTTTCTAAATATGAGTGAAGATTTTGAACAATTTACTGATGTGGAAACTAAAGCTTAATCATAGACAAGAGTAGAAGTGGAAGCAAGAGCCAAGTAGAAGAAATAGTTGAAATTTAAGTAGAAGTAAGAACAAAAGTGAGAGTCATAGCCATAGTGGAAGAAAGAGTAAAAATGAAGTGAAATTTGAGGACGTAATGGGTGATAAAGAGATACCTCAACCTTTAGTGTCATAGGGTAAGAACACATGACCACATGCACTACCAAAACCTCTCTTTAAGCTTCATCTAGGTTCAAGGAAAATATTTCCAAAGTTCATGGGAGATGGCTCACAACTCCCATAGGAACATGTAGCGTCCTTCATCACCACTTGTGGTGTGTTGGGTATTAAACAATAAAATGTATATATTATATATTTCATGGATTCCTTGCAATAAAAAGTGTTTGAATAGTTATACCTTCTACTAGTAATATCAATCACTTGTTGGGATGATATAAGAACTTGCTTCAAAGATAGATTCAAGACTATGGAAAACTATCAAGACCTTTTTGTGTAACTAGTACATATCAAGAAAGAAACTAATGAAGGCATGATGGATTTTATATTGAGATACAAAAGATTGCTCAAGGGGATACCTCTCGAATCCATGCCCTTGGATAATAATCTAAAGATATTTTTATAAGTTCTCAAGTTCTTGAAGTTTGGTTTATTCTCAAAATGTCTCAACCCATAACTTTGAATGAAGCACGGCACAAAATATATGAAAAATGCAGCAAAGTAAAATACTAATTTATGCAAAGAAAATTAGACATTTTGAAGAAATACCAAATGGATTGTCACACTAGCAAAAACTGTGAATTATGCAAAAATCGTGAAAATAGCGAAATTTGTGAAAAATGTGAAAAAGGCAAAAAGCTTGTTTTTTCATAAATAACAAAGGCCGTGGTAGGAGATGGGTTTCGTGTCTTTGAGTGTCGGGTCCTCACCGATGTAAATAAGATCCTAGTGGGAAATGGCTGGCGAGGTGGTACCCGTGGATCAGCCCATGAACTTGAAGCGAAAAATTTTGTGCTTAAATTGATAAGACAATTCGGTGCTAGCTTGGTTGTTAAAACCCTAGGTTCTTTGTTTGGGGAGTCGGTACTTGAAAACATGGTGGAAGAAAAAGTCTAGGTGTAGGTTGAGCTGACCATTGAGGTGATATAGGAGGTCCCTTTCAATCCATCCCTGGTTGGGTCTGATAGGCTGAAGAGCTTGGAAGACTTCAAGGTTGACGGAATTGATTTCAAAATCGCTGCAGAAAGTGTACATCTCTTGGTGCCTCCTCCTCCCAAAGCTATTTTTTCTTATTTGCGGGTGAAAAGGGTGATTTTCTACAATTTTTTAGGCACTCATTTCTCTCGAGGAGGATTTTAAGATGCTTCACATGCTTTTAGGGCTCAAATGCTAAACCAAAAGTTAGTTTCCATGCCAACGGATTTTTCTAGGTATGTTTCCCCTCCCCTGATTTGCTGAATTTGGTGCTTAAAGAAGGACCCTAGTTCATGAACTCTTCCAGCCTATACTTTCATCCTTGGTCACCAAATTTTGACCCCTGGAAGGAAAAAATTTCCAAGGCCCTGCTTTGGTTAAGCATTCATGATCTACCTTTGGATCTCCGCAAATGGTCTGCATTGAAGCCACCGCGAACTCCTGGGACCCTCATACCCATCCATAATTTTTCCCTAAATTTCTAGCACAAAATCTCTGTGTGCCAATGGACCTAACTACCCCTCTACCACCATCTTTGACTCTCTAAACAAATTCCAGCCCCAAGTGCTTTACCATTGAGTATGAGGGTCTAAATGTAAAGTGTTTTTATTGCGGGTAGTTGGGTCATCTGAGTAAGGCATTCTCTTTGAAAATGGCCAAGGCTTCCAAGGAGTTGGATTCTTAGAAGGTTAGCTCTATGCTGAAAGGACTAGAGGAGAGAAAAATGGCATCACCCTTGGTGGGTGATATTTCACCTCTTTCTCTTCTAAAAGAAACTGAAGAAGTGCATAAAAATTTTGGGGAATTAATTTCCCTTATTAAGGAAGGTTTCAATCAAGGGCAAGCAGCTTCCCTGAACTCACTACAATCTTGGCTCCTAGATAAAGTTGAGACAAATAAGCTTCAGTCCCTTTTAGGTGATGGCATCTTAGAGGAAGGAGAATTTGAGCCGATCTGTTGGTACCAAATTTAGCTTCCTCAAAATTGGCTTCAGCTCACCAGGGTTGAAGGTGGCCATATACACACTCACCGCAAAAAAGGAAGAAAATCCAAACAAGAATTGGCACTGTTGGAAGTGGATGTTGGTAAACAAAGTGTCCTGAAATTTGCAAAAGCTATGTCTAGGAAGGTGAATGTCCTTCCCTCTCCTAAATGATAATACTTTCTTGGAATATCAGGGGTCTCAACACCCCTGATAAACAACACTTGTTTAAGCATTATCTCTTCTCCTCATAGGCAAGTGTGGTGTTGCTTCAAGAAACAAAGATGGACGTGGTGGAAGCTGTTTCACTCTGGAAAAATTTAGTTAAGGGCTGGAATTTCTTCTTCTCCGATGCTACCGAGCCTCGGGGGCTTGGGATTCTAAAGGAAGGAATGTCGTTCAGGTTGATCTTATCCACCAAAATCATAGTTGGCAGTTGGGTTGGGTTTTCCCGAAATGTTCTCATTCAGTCTTCTACCTCCTTAATGTGTATGGTCTAAATATCATAATTGGAAAAAGAGAGGTTTGGCAAGACATCTCCAAGTCTTTTCTCCCCAGTGGATCAATTGTTTCTTCTTGGTGGTGATTTCAATGCTATCACCTCTGAGAAAGATAAAAAAAGGTGGTATTTCTAGAAATCAGCAATCCTAGGTAGATTTTTGTTCCTTTATCTCTGACAACTCTCTTTTAGATATCGAGCCCAAGCAAGGTTGGTTCACCTAGAGAAATCATAGGAAGGGCTTTAGTAATATTGCTGAAAGGCTCGACAGGTTCTTAGCCGGCCCTAAGTGGTCTCTGAATAATGTTGTCTTAGAATGCTCTTTCCTAGTCTAGCTCTGATCACTTCCTTGTTTCCTATCACCAATATCAACTTTTCCCCTCGCAAACCCCCTTTTAATTTTGAGCTTATGTGGCCGAGGATTCCTCTCTGGAAAACAACATTTCACAATGGTGGCACTCTTACCAGGTTGAAGGTTCAAAATTTTGGTGCTTGCACAAAAACTAAAAATTCTCAAAAGGATCTAAGATCTTGGAACAAATCTTGTTTTAAGAATATCTTCCAAGAAAAGGCTAGAGTGGAAGCTGAGTTGAAAGCTCTGAATGAGTTAATTTTTGTCTCTAGCATGGGGGAGGCGGAGTTTCTTCTAGAGAAGTATTTACTGCCAAACTGTTTGAATTACTTCGTGTGAGGAGGTCTGCAAGAAACAAAAATCATGGGAATTATGGCTCAAGGATGGGGACATGAACACAAAGTTTTTTCATTCATCCGTAAAAGCAAGGCGGAGCTCATCTTTCATCTCTCGAGATAAAGAGTCATGATGGTATTGTCCTCTCTGATCAAAAATAGATTTATGATGAAGGGGTCTGGTTCTTTACTTCCCTCCTTCAAGGTGATATCACATCCTTTGATTCAGAGCAATCCTCTTTCCTTGACAATATCCCGATGTTGGTCACTGATGCTCAAAATGTGGCCCTTCTTAATCCCTTCACTATGAGTGAAGTGGAGAAAGTGGTTTTCTCTATGGCCAAGAACAAAGCTCCAAGTCCGGATGGTTTTCAGGCTAATTTCTTTCAAAAAATTGGAACATCGTTGGCTATGATGTTTGGGCGGTTTTGGAAAAATCTCGCAGATCCTGTTTAGTTCTTAAATCACTAAATCATAACTTTATAAGTCTCTTCTCGAAGATCCCTAAACCCTCTTCATTTGAGGACTTGTGCGCTTTCTTTATGTAATAACTCCTACAAAATCATCTCAAAAGCCATTGCTTCCAGACTCAAAGGGCTACTGGAACCTATGATCTCTCCAGAGCAATCTGGTTTCTTGCCGGGGAGGTCAATTTTTTATGGTATTTTTCTCTCTCATGAACTCATTCATTCTCTCTCCTATGATAAATCCCCGGTATGTTACTAAAACTAGATATTAGTAAGGCCTTTGACAAGATCAACTAGCATTTTCTAATCAGAATCCTTAGAAAGTTTAGTTTTTGGTTTAGTTTTGTAATTGGGTGTTCAGTTGCATAGTTAGGCCTTCTTTCTCCATTTTAATAAATGGTAATGTTGAAGGTTTATTTGAAGATAATCAGGGTATAAGATACGGTGACACTCTCTCCTCCTTTCTCTACATTTTAGTGGCTGACTCACTGAGTAGGTCCATCAGCAATAAAGTTTAGGAAGGAAAATTGTAGGGATTAATAATTACAAAGGGGGTGGATCCTATTTCTCACCAGCAATTCACGGATGACACTTTCTTGTTTGGAAAATCTAGCATTCAGGAGGCCAGAGAACTGAAGGGGTTGCTTGATGCTTATGTAGTCACTGCTAGACAAGAGGTTAGCCATGTCAAATCCTTCATCTTCTTTTTTAATGTCCCCCTTCTCTGGAAGCTAAAATTCTTGGCATCTTTAGTTTTGAAAAAGGATCCCTTCCATTCAAATATATTGGTGTGCCTTTTTTTGGTGGCTCGGGTCAGACCTCGATGTGGAATGATCTCCTCTCTTTGGTTAATTCAAAACTCAACTCCTGGAAAGGAAAATGGCTATCATTAGGTGGAAGACTGGTCCTCATCAAATTTGTTCTCAGTGCCTCCCCTTATACATGCTTTCCATACTAAAAATCCCAAAAGTGTTCTATCAAATCTTATCGGGATTATGCAAAATTTCCTATGGAAAGGTCCCTCTATGGAAAGTAAAATCCCATTGATCAACTGGGAAAATTTGTCCAAACCCAAAGATCTAGGTGGGGCTGGCATTCTCAACTTGGGTATTCAAAACTTGGCCCTAGGTGCCAAGCTTGTTTGGAATCTCCTCACAAAACCTCTGTGTCTTTGCAGCCAAGTGGTGGAAAAAAATATCTAGGGGCCCATCTTCCGGAATCAATTCTCTACATTGCT
This sequence comes from Taxus wallichiana var. yunnanensis, assembly GCA_018340775.1. Taxonomy (NCBI): domain Eukaryota; kingdom Viridiplantae; phylum Streptophyta; class Pinopsida; order Cupressales; family Taxaceae; genus Taxus; species Taxus wallichiana. Next base: position 94,067,944 of record CM031239.1, on the reverse strand, counting down.
AATCCCCTTGTGGTTCTCATATATGGAACTTCTTAGTTGAATGTCGGGAGCTCTTCTTATTCAATGCGGCCTGGAAAATCGAAAAAGGTGACAGGTGTTATTCTGGGATGATCCTTGGAATGGTTTTCCCGTGCTTGGGGAAAATCCTAAGTTTGGGGAAATCAAGAGGCTCTTAGTTGAAGAATGGGGACCATATGTTTCCAACTATGGGCTGATTCCGGAAAATTTTCCTGCTCTATTGAATGGAAAATTTTTAATCACCTAAATCTCTCTTTGGAAATTAAGGATACTTTTCACTCGCCTCTGCTTGGGAACGATAGATAGTTCTTTTTGGGTGTAATGATGAAATTTTCTAGATCTTTCCTCTTCTGGGAAATACTCCCACATTGTGGCTATAAATTATTACATGCTGAGCAGGAAGCTAAGGCTCTAATCTGGAAGGCATGCTGGTCCCCCTCGTGTCCCCCTAAAGCTGGCCTTTTCACTTGGATGGATTTCAAAGGAAAAATTCTCACTCAAGAAAGGAGGAAGAGATTTGGTTTTCATGGTCCCTCAATGTGCTTTCTATGTGAGAAGCATGAGGAAGATCATGATCATCTTCTACTTCATTTCCCATTCACAGTTGAATGTTGGAGTTGGTTGTGTGCCAGGCTCAATCTCCCATGGGTCCAGCCCTCTACACTCCCGAAAACCATTTTGGCTTGGCCTATAAACCTCCACTCTAGCGCTCTCTCCTTGATTTGGCTATGTGGTATCATGCTACTTCTCTGGCACATCTGGTGGGAGCGTAACAAAAGAATATTTAGGGAGGAGAAGAACTCGGTGGATAGGGTCATTCTCAGGTTGGAATGGGCTATCTCTGAGGTGGTTTCTACTAATTGGTCCTACTTTCATCACTTCTCCAACATTGACAGGGAAATCAAGCAGCGCTGGCCTAGAATCATCAAGCCTAGAGTAGGTGCTCAACACCCTTCGATCTCCTCAGCCTCGCTCTGTCGGTTATCCTATTGGCTCCCCCACCCCAGGTTTCCTCAAACTAAATTTTGATGGAGCAGCCAGAGGTAACCCGAGCATCTCCAGTGCTGGATGCATTATAAGAAACGAAAAGGGATTATTGGTTGGTCTTAGCCTCCTACAAGCTTAGGGATGGCACTTGTAATTCGGATGAACTACAAGCTCTGAGAAAAGGTCTAGATCTAGTGGCCTCCTTAAAGATAGAAAATATGGAAATCAAAGGGGATTCACTAGTAATTGTGAATGCCATAATTAAAAATAAAGCCTTGTCTTGGAAACTGGACCTAGGAGTTAAAAAGGTCCTTTGAAACTCAGGAATTTTAGTGCCTGGAACATTAAGCACATGTTTCAGGAAAGTAATAATTGTGTAGACAAGTTGGTGAATGCAACGATCAAGCAAGCACAATAGGAGATAGTGGCATTCAATTCCAAAGCATGGGAAGGATTGGGGATATTGATCTCGCACGAGGTAGATTTCAGAGCACATGTTGTCTAATGATACACTTGTGGGATGTGAAGGGTCTATTTAATGCTTTGGACAAGGGCTTCTCCTTATATTTTTTCTCCCTCCTTTTTCTAGCTATGGTTGTCCTTGTCTACCATGAATTGCCTTAAGTTGTGATCTACATGAAATTGCGTTTCGTTCTAGGATAACAGACAACCAGCTAAAAAGAATTTTTCATCTCTCTTGTGTTGAAGAGTTGGATGCCATTAAAGGAATCCTGGGTGAATACTATCTATCTGTTGTTGGTTGGCCACACATCAATAGTGGCATTGCCTCTATATTTGTTGAGAACCTACTGATAATCCATCCCTCTAAAGTGGATGTCATGAGTCCGCTCAACACTTTGGATTTGACCGGCATATTGTGGTAACCAGGCCTCCGAAGTGGTAAATTGTTGTTTGGCGTTCTAAGCTATGTATGAGTCTTTGCCGAGTGCATCGGGGGTGGTTTTGGGTGTCTTCAATGAACTCAAAAATGGTTTGTCATTCTCCTAGCCTTCACTAAGTAACTGGTGGTGTATTCCCAGGACCGGGCTACTAACCATGCCCGTTGTAGGTACCCAAACTTAATCTCCTTCACAACTCAAGTAGCATCATGGATTTGCACAAGACACTCAGAGGCAGATAAATGAATTGTATGTTGTTTGTATCTAGGGAGACATCTATCCGACTTGTTATCACTCAATATTTGAAGGAGTGGATAATAGCACCTTAGAAGGATTTTGATCTCGATCCTCACTATTTTAGGTTGTGCCTATCAACCAAGGAAAGAGAACCTATGTTGCAGCCTTTGTTTGGTGAAGGAGGTGGAGATATCCTTGTATTTTGCATATTGTATGGAAGGGGCCTTGGGAAAACATGATCAATTCTCCATTATTCAAACACAAAAGAGTTGCCACTACTAAATGATGGAAATGTTTTCAAAACAAGGCCGAGGTCAGAGACATGGTATTATCCCGATTTGCTTTGTGCATTTTTGTAAATGGGTTGTATTCTCTTGTTAACACACAATGAAATGCAGGGGTATTATAGGGTAGGGTTAGTTATTTTGAATGAAATTTTGTTGGGAGATGTTAAACAAGACCAACCAGAGATTACCCAACTCTTTGAGGACCTTTGCAAGAAATTTGTAACACCTAAACAACAGAAATGCTTCAAAAGGTTTAAAATACTCCTTCAACTAGGATATGTGCACAAATGGAGGCCTAGATCTGCACTCTTCCACACAACCTTTGATAACCTGCCACAAAATCTTGAAGAAAAATACCAACAAAGTATCCAGAAATCCCTATCTTATCATGACCTAAGGTGCACCCAAAGGTTTACAAATAATCTCAAGATTCAAGGACAGTTAAATGATTTTAAATCTGTTTATCTTTTATCAGATGAAATCTCTTCTGAATATAAGATTGCAGATGCCATCAAACCATCAACAAGAAATGAGACCATGTATGATCAAGAGAGATCCCAAACACAAGATTGCAACATGAGCAAGAAACACAAATTGAAATCATTCTGAAACATAAGCATATACAAATTTTGCCAAGAGATAACATCAAATAATCCAAAATTTGATCGAATACATCAGCAGGGGAATGTTATGAAAATAATCTCAGAGCTTTTTGATGGATTTACAACTGAAACCAACTCAACATGATGAAATATGATACAAGAGAGAATTAAAAATGGTTCTCAAGCGGTTTTCTCCAGAGAAATGGATTTCTTTCAGTCTTTTCCTTGAAAATTCTACGTCCTTTTTCTCCTCTCCTTTACAAATTATCAAAAAAATTATATATAATCTATTCCATCTTGGATTCTTTCTTCCCAAGTGAAGAATATGCTTATGGGATCAAATTTGTTACAAAACCCTCATGATTCCATGAAAATGACATCAAACTAGAAAACAACTCGCAGGTTGCCAGGTATGCACAAAAATTAAATCATTATATAAATTTGGACCATTATCCATCGCAGGGTCATGTTTTTATCATTTAGGCATACCAAAAGGTTTTATCAATCATTTTTCACCCTTTTACCTTTTCAATTTTACCTCTGTAACTTTTGATTTTCATTTTTTACATTTTTTATCGGGCCTGAGAAAAAAATGTATCAAAAACATCATAGATCACCAAATTAGGTCATGAAAATGGTTCCATTGCACTCAGAAGGCTAAGACAATGCAAAATCATATAAGGTTTGAAGAAATTTGATGAAGAAAACATGATTCCAAGCTTCTTGGAGCTCCCATGGCAGCCAAAAGGGTGAATGCACAGTAACCGTCAATTTTGGATAACTTTAAATACCAACCCTCCACGTGGTAGATGAGATCCCAAACATAATCCCAAAATTACCTTCTTAACCCTTAGATCAGGAGGGACACATGTCAAAAGCTGATTAGATCGGGCACATGCCTTCAAAACATGATTTTTGTGACCTTTTTGAATTTTGGAAAATTTTGCAAAATTTCCCCACTTGCCTCCTGGGCCTGCCACCTGTCCATATGTGGGCCCCTTTGAAATTGCGGGCCAATTCTATCCATTTTGCTCCTTTTTTTAAAAAATAATTTTTCTCAAAATTCTCTCGCGGGCCCGAACACCTGCTCTCTTCCTCGCCACGTGGCACTCTCCCATTCATTGCGGGTCTAGGCCTCTAATTCTTCCTTCAGACCTCCCTACCAAATTTGTAAAATTTCAAAATTCTCCCCGGGCCCGCGCTCCCCATTTCTACCTTTTGGGACACGTGTTGGCTCCTCATTGGTCATGGGACCATCTTTCATTTTTTACCTTGCAAACACAAAGGCAAAAATTCATAAAACTTTCCTTCGGCCCTCTTTTCCACTTTTTGTATTTCTAGACACGTGTCACCTCATGATTTGTTGGGAGCTTCAGCTCAAATTTTAACATTAAAGTTTTGAAGTTAAAAACTTCAAATTCATCAAAACCTCCACCCTCCCATGCTGAATTTTCCTGGACATGTGTCCACCTGCTATTGGATGAGGGCCTTTGGGTCAAAAATTTCCCTTGACACTTTGAGCCAAAAACACAAAAATCACCAACTCCTTCCGCCACCCGCATGTCCCCCAAGCCACGTGTCCTCTTCCCATTCACTTTGCAGGATTTCAGGACAAGAATGGATTTTGAAAATTTTACAAAATGAAAGCCAAAATTCTTAAGGTAAATCCGTCACCCGCCACTCCTCGACCAATCAAAATGTGCCATGTAGGCATCCTTTGTAAGAAGCAGAGCCATGGACCAAAATTTTCCCTTTAGCCAAAATTTCAAAAATGACAAGTTAGAAAACATTTCCCCACCACCCCTAGCCAATAGGAACCAGCCATGATGCCAATATGTTGTGATGATGAATTTGACGGGCAGATGGCGCCCATATGATTGTCAAAATGTCAAAAACACAGAGGATTCCCTAGAAATCGAATTTTTCAACAAGGATGGCCAATTTCTTGATTTTTAAACTGACTGAAGCATGATTTGTCACTATTTTCAACCTAGGGATTGGGAAATTAATTACATGCATTAGGGATTCGATCAATTTTAACTTTTTGCATGATTTGGCATAGGAAAAAAATATAGCCTGAAAATATGGAAAAATTAGGGCATGGAAAGGGGAAAAATTGCATAATTAATTCAAATTAGGGAAAAACAACACATTCTTGGGTACCTTCGAAGCATTCAACTAGGGAGAAACGAATTGCAGATCACCAAATAGAATAATAAAACATTTCTGACCAAAATTGGACATGAAAAATTAGGGCACATTATGAAAACTCAATAATGGGACCAACACTTGCTTAGTGCTTCCTAATCTAAATACCCTCTACACTCCATTGGAACCTATCCCACCTAGATAGACTAAGTTGCGCTTGTCTCATGGAAAGGGCCTATGACTTTCTCTGGATGAACTGGGCAAATTCTAAAGTGAAATTTGAAATGGAAGATGATACCAACCTTGGTCGGGTGTCTCAGGTTACTAGTGTTGTTGTCACCTTGGGGTCTGGAGAGTAATCCCTCTCTTTCCTAGTACTATAGTTATAGTATATCTCGGATAATGCTTTGGCCTATGTTCGTGTATATCTAGCTACTTTTTTTTCTCTTATGATTTTGTTGTTTTGCTTTGAAATCTTGAGGTCGGGCCTCTGTTTATGTAAATAGGGAACGGGTCCCTTCAACCCGCTTTATCTATCAAAAATAACTTTGAATGAAGCACAAGACCATACCATTGAAACATAGGATGATCTAATTTTATCCAAAAAAGTGAAGAACCCAAATGGAAAACAAAAATGCCAAAGTTGTAGCTCTATTCCCATGGACCCCATGATTCATAAAATGGTTAATGATATCATTTATCTCAAGAAGCAACTCTCTCAAACCACCATGAGGAATGTGATAAAGATTAATAATCTCCTGAATAGGATAAGGATGGCTCCATATCCTTGCAAGATTTCTCTTGAGGCACTACCAATAAAAGTAACTCCGTGATGAAAAAGAACCAGAGAGGAGGAAGTAGATGAGGAGGATCTAGAATAAGTAGAAGAAAATGAAGACGAAAATGTTCTATAGATTGAAGAGGTCAATAAAGATGACCAAAATGGTCTAATTAAATATCACTCAACAAGTGAAGATGATGATGACAAAGAAGCACCAAGCTTCTCATGTGATGTATTCACCCACTCCCGGTCTAAAAAGGGGGTCCCTCCCTAGAATTTGTGGCAAAGAAGAAGAAGAAGGATCCTCGGAAGAAGTGCATAGAATAAAATCATTAGTAGAGGGTCTCCACTTCCACTATCAATGAATTCAGAAAAGGATAAATAAAATCCGATAGAAAACAAGAAGCCAAATTCTATAATAAGTAATTCCTCTGGTGTTTCTCATAATTAAAAATATACTTCTAAAGCTAATCCTTCACCTAATGTTAGTCCTACAAAATCTCCTAAATCTCAACCAAATTCAACTACTCCTTCTCCTTCTAAAAACTCTACCACATCCACCAAGAGTTCTCAAACTCCCAAGGTAGCACTTTTGTTGCAAATCAGCAACACCCCTAGATGTTGATCGACTTCTAGTTTGACATCTTGGACATCCAATGTGATTGCACAACATTGAATCCTTCCCCAAGTGTGGGACTTGTAAAATGAGAAAGGAAAGTCCAGATTAGAGGTTGGTTCCTTAACTCCTCGACTGGATGTATTACTTGCAAGTTATACGAGGTTTCAAACTCAAAATCCTACCCTAAATTCCAAACTGACAGAGATGGAGAATGCAAAAAACTGAAACTAGTGCTAATAAGGTGATACACCAAAGGAGTGGTGAGCATTTTTTACTTCTACAAATTGACACAGTTCATAAAAATGCAACAAAACTTCATGCACAAACTGATAACTATAATGGAGGGTTAGAAATGAATCAAACAACACAGAAAAAGGATTAAAACTCATTCACAGAGCTTGTATTGTCATTTTACATCAAAAACCACTTGCATTACAACACCTGAGAGGCAAAATAGGTCTGCAGCCTTGGAAAACGTCTAGTTTTCCACAAAATCACTTTTAAGTGACAAAGGGAGCCTACAATACATGAAAAAAAAATGTTCACCCCCTTGAAAATGAGCCAAATCTGGCTTTTACAGTGCAAGCCACGACCCCAAGAGAGAGAAACGCGGGAAAACATGGGAAAAATTCAACCATTGACCAAAATGCAATCAAAACAACATGGGCATCCTTACATGCCCATCCCTTGACATTTTTAGCCATGCTGGGAGAGAATGTGAGCCATTCTTCATTAAAAATGGTGGTTGAAACGTCATTTCTATTCATGACCACGTGCCAGAGGTGTTTTTAAATTTTCTCTCTGCAAACTCCATCAAAATATAAAAACAACCCCAAAATCTTGTACAAAATTTCACCAGCTTTCCATTGATATAAAGAACGTGAAAACCGAGCTCTGGATCGAAAGATATGGCCATTTGAAGTTTTAGGGCAAAACAGGGCCAAATCAGATTGGCGGGCGAAAATTTGAATTTTTTCACCTTTTTTGCATTTGGGAAAATTTCCCAAAAAATCCCCATGCTTTGCCATTCTGGGACACATGGCATGTTTTGATTGGGCATAGGCCTATCCTGCTTCATTTTCCTTGCAGGCTTGTCTTGAGTTTTTGCCGCCACCTGACACGTGGCAAGATGTGATTGGTCCACATTTTGGGGGTTTCCTTCGAAATTTACTTTTATTTTTCCCCTGGGAAAATTTCTCAAATTCTCCCCGCCTTCCGCCGGTCTAGGACACGTGGCCTGATTTCATTCACCGCGGGCCCTCCACAATTTTTTTGCTTTGTTCACAATCTTTTGGGAAAAATCCCAATTTCCTCCTGCGCTCCACCTTTCTGGGCTCTAGTGACACGTGGCCTTCGCTAATTGGTTGACGGGGCAGCGGGCCAAAACTTTCTTTTTGAAATTTGGTGAAACACTTCGCCAAAAATTCTAACTTCTCCTCCGCCCTCCAAAACTCCCACGCCATAGGACACATGGTGCAATATGATTGCGCACAGGCCTTCCTTCCAAAATTTTCCATGCGCCAACACTTAGTCAAATTTTTCAAATTCCTCCCCTGGACACGTGGCATCACTTGATTCACCGCGGGCCTACGGGAAAATATTCCCTTTTTGAAATTCACCAAAACTTGGTAAAAAACCAAGTTTTCCTCCGACCCCCGCCACTTCCTTGGACACATGGCGGCATCTCATTGGCTGCGGGCCTTTCAGGGGAAAATTTCCCACAAAAACTCTACCGAGCCATAACTTCAAAAATACATGGAGTTAGGAGGAAAACTTTACCTTTCTGGAAAGCTGAGAAAGAACTCTATCCAATGGTGCCATTTCTAGAAAGTTTTGAGTGCCTGAAAAGAAAAAATTATGACTGAGGCACAAGAGAGGGAAGAACAGAAGGGGTTAGCCACAAAATGTGCAAGGTGAACATTTTGGATAAAAATTTTGGTGACTCAGAGGGGTCATCTGCCAGCGGATGAAGTTACCAGTTTCCTGAAACAATCCATTGGGCATGGAGTCATCAAATTCTCTATCTAGTACCCCAACTAACTAGAACACTGCAAGGAGGAAGATGGAATATCATCTGATGGAGCAAGGCCTGCAAACACATTCCCAGGAACAGCAAGCTTGTGCCAAAGCACTTAGGGAAAGAAAACTAAACTACAGCAAAAAAATGTGCACAAGCACTTGGAGGAATGGAAACCTAAGCTAATATGTACAAGGTGGAGAATTCCCTTCAGTAGCAATGCTTTAGATGGATTCCATTGACTGGAATCTACAATTCTTTGCCATCCAATGAAGACAATTGGAAAGCATTGTTGTCCTTGCACCTTGTGACCATGTACGGGCCACTCCAAATGGCATCAAATTTTGAATGCCTTCCCGCTTTTACTCTATCTCGCATCCCATTTTAACACTGGATCTCCAACTTGGAAGGATCTATTCTTGGCATTTCTATCAAAGGTCTTCTTTATCAAAGCTTTGATCCTTCTCCATTACTTGGGATGCTTGATTTTGATTTCTTGGAGCTCCATCAATTCTGCATATCTAACCTCCATGGGCTCAAACTCTAACAACTCCAACTGTTTCATGAGTTCCAATGTTGGCAACTCAAGTGACATGGGCAAAATTGCCTCTCTCCCATAAACAAGCTTAAATGGAGAGTTACCTGTAGACCTTTTAGGAGTTATTCTATCAGCCCATAAGGCTGATTTCAACTTAGTATGCCAAGACCTCTGATTTTCATCAAGAGTCCTTTTAATGATCCTCAACAAGTTCTTTTTTGTAGACTCAGCCTAGCCATTACCCTGAGGGTAATAGTTTGATGAAGTACTTAGGTAGATCCCATTCTTGACAGCCCATTCAGTCACCTTGGACCCAATGAATGCCAATGCATTATCTAATATTATTGTAGTAGGTACACCAAATTTGGTTGCTATTCCCTCATATAAGTCTAGGATGCTAGATTCATTTACTTCCTTGAGTGCTACTGCTTCAGTCCATTTGGTGAAATAATTTGTGGCTGTTAAAATCCATTTTTTCCCTTGGCTTGAATTGGGATTAATGACTCCAATGAACTCTAAACCCCATTGCATGAATGGCTGGTCAACTGAAATTGGATGTAATGGAAGGGCAGCTAGCCTCTCTTTACCCGTGAAGAACACACGCAGCTTCTTGCACCTCTTGATCCATGCATAACAATCACTGAAAACTTGGGCCAATAATAGCCAGCCCTCATGATCTTTAGATCTATCACTCTTGGTGCAAAATGACCACCATCTGGTCCACCATGGAACTCTTCCAACACCCTATGAATCTGATTTGTACCAATGCATCTCAGCAGTACTCCATTCACATCCCTTTTGAACAAAACACCATCAATAAGGGCATATGGGATAGCCTGCAATCTGAAGTGTCTTCTTTTGGTCTTGTTCATCTCTAGAGGGCATAGACCTGTGCTTAGGAAGTGCATTATGTCTTGGGTCTAGCAAGGAATGGGGACACCATTATTTTCCTCTTGAGTGCTTCCTTTCTCATGGTTGTCTTGCAACACCAAAACAGCCTCCTTCTCATTGCATGCTTCCTTTTGTTTGCTCAAAATCAGCTGCTCACACAATCCTTTTCCTCTAACCAACTTGGTGACTTTGATCTCAATGTCATACTCCATGACACGAGTAATCCAACCTGCCCTTTTTTCATTCAGTCTTTGTTGAGGAGGAATTCCTTAACTCCCACATGAGAAACCAAGAAACTAAACCTTGTTGTTTGAAACTAGATGCTTGAATTTATTTAAGCTTCTGATTACTACAAGAACATGCTTCTCAATGAAGGAATACTTCACCTCATAGTCCTCCAAGATTTGGCTGAAGAAAGCAATTGGCTGCTCATCATTGTCTTTGTTCTGTTGTACCAAAATTGCAGAAATAGTATCATCACCCCCAAATGCATAGAGAATGAAATCCTTGGAAAAATCTGGGTTGATGAGAGTTGGGGCTTAAGAGATGGCTTCTTTGATTGCTTCAAAACTTTCCTTTCCTTTTGTTGTCCATTTTAAAGCCATGCTTTTCTTTAACATCTTGGTGATAGGCTTGACAAGGGCTGCAAAATTTGGGACAAATCTCCGAACAAAATTTATTCTCCCCAAGAAACTTTGGAGGGCCTTCTTGTGGCTTGGCAATGGTAGTGCTCTTATGGCTTCAACTCTTTCTGGATCAATTGCTAATCCTTCTTTGGAGACAATGTGGCCAAGTAGTTTTCCTTCATGGGCTAGAAAAACACTCTTTAGGATTCAAGGATGCTCTAAACCTTCTACACCTTTAGAACATTTGTCTCAAATGAAAGAGATGGTCTGCTGCATTTTTTGAAAAAAAAGTGATATCATCAAGATATATCAGCACTATGTTGTTAATCAAACCCTTAAATTCCATGTCCATTACTCTTTGTAAAGTAGCTCCAGCATTGGACAGCCCAAATGGCATTTTCCTGTATGCATAAGTTCCCCATTTGGTTGTAAAGGTTGTCTTGAACTGATCTTCTTCTTTCACCATAATCTGATTGTACCCTAACTAGCCATCAAGTAATGAAAACCTCTCGGAGCCAAAGCAACAACTTGCAAAATCTGCTCCATGGAAGGAAGTGGGTAATGATCCTTGAGAGATGTTCTATTCAAATCTCTCAAGTCAACACACGGTCTGATTTCCCACTCTTCTTTCTAACTCGGAACCAAATTAGTCACCCAACTAGAATGCTTGATAGGGAATATGATTCTTGACTCTATCAACTTATTCAATTCCTTTCTCATGAGGGGATCCACATGGGGATTGACTGGTCTTTGTTTTTTCCTAATGGGTTTAGTACTTGGATCCAATTCATTGGTATGTTGAGCTAACTCTGATTGAAACCTTTCAAATATTCATAGCTCCAAGCAAACACATCAGGAATTCTTCAAAAGGCTATATGAACTCATACCATTCTTGCTCAGTTGTCATCTTACCAATTTGGAGTGATTTACCTTCTTCTAACTAGATGGACACTGAATCTTCTCCCTTGACTTAGATGTTTGCTTTCTCCTTCCTAAACTAATCATTAGGATTGAAAATGGACTCCAAAGTAATAAGTCCCTTTGGTAGTTTGTTAGTTCTCAGCTGTACCATTTGGTCACCATACTGCTGCTCCAACTTTTCCTTATTTTTAGCTAAGAACTCAGCCTCTTCTTGTAAGAAATGGATGATTTGCTGATCATTTTCAAACACTTGCCAACTTACATTGTTGTCCAGTGCATCAAGGCCTCACAATCACATGGATGTTTAGTTGTATTTTGTCTTTTTGAATGCTTTCAACAACGTCAAAGGCTGCCCCAACTGCTACAAGCCTGTCAGCAGCTTGGTTCTCTTTTCGAGTAATGGATTTTATGCCAAAACTCTCAAAATCTTCAATGAGGTCCCACACCCTATTTTTGTAGCACTTGAGTAGATCATTCTTGACAAAGATGCTTCCCCTTAACTTGGTTAACAATCAACTCACTATCACCAAATACTTGCAAGTTCTTTATTCCTCTCTTGATTGACCAATGCAATCCTTGTATCAAAGCTTCATATTCAGCAGTGTTATTAGAGCAAGCAAACTGAAATCTAAAAGCTAAATAATACTTAACTCCTTGTGGTGAAACAAGCATAGCTCCCCCCCCGCACCTTTTCTACTCCTTGATCCATCAAAAACAACTACCATACCTCATTGTCATCCTTGTGGTCCGGCTTGGTGATGTTAGGGATAGGCTGATTTTCTTCATGCATGCAATAGACTCCTAACTTAGATTCTTCTATTTATTAATAAGGATCAAAAGCATGCACCTTGTTTTCCCATTCATTAAGAGTTAGATCTGGGATGCTTCCAACCTTGGTGTCACTTCATCAGTGCTTGGATAATATTCTTGATCAAACACTTTGAAAATTGGTATTTATCTGACTTGGAGTGTAAGGCTCAATGTGAAATTTTACAATAGGCTCAGATCTGATTGTGGCTTTAGTTCCATATCTTGTTCTGAACAACATGTGTGACCAATCAATAGATAAGTAGCCTCCAATCTTGGCTGTGAAATCCCTTGACAGACATAGGGCAAAGAGTGGTGGAAGGTCTATTACCGAGACATCTTGTAAAACAACAACGTTGGGACATGCATGCAAAGTAAGACTTAAGTTTTTTATCACTCCAACTATTGTTACTGTTGTCCCATCTAATTAGACTAACCCTTTGGATATGACTTCATACTGAATTCCCAACTGATCAGCTATTTTCTTGGGCATTACATAACTACTTGCCTCGGAATCAATCATGCAATTGTGTACTAATTGATTTCCAATGATCAATGAAACATAGAATGGAGGGGGCTTCAACACTTTACCTTGTTGTCCTCCATGATTACCCTCAGGCTGGGTAGCATTTGTGAGCACCTTCTCTTGCATTTGGAGTTGTTGATTTGAAGTTGCCCAGTCCTTCATGGCAGCTTGTAGCAAATCTCTTTGGCTTGGGATAGATAGTGATTCCCACATTGATATGTTTACATTTGTCTTCTTCATCTGATTAATGATGTTGAATGGAGATGAAGCATCTCTCTACTTTCCCCGGCCTGCACATTCATTCCTTGCACATGGGCAGCAACAACTGGCATTTGAGTTGGCCTAGGAGCTATCTTAGGAAGTCCTTGCATGTTTGGGACTACACTTTGCTTGCCAACAGTTTGTGGATTGATAGAAGATTGTGGATTGCTTGGGGCTAATGGCTGTTCTTCACCCAAATTTCTCCTTTTTGACCTTGTGTTGGCTGCAACACTTTGGGGAATTTTTTGATTCATGCCAAAAAAATCTTCTACCTGCCAGTTTACAAATGTGGCATCATTTGGAGTTGATTGTTGTTGGAATGTTTCTTGTTGTTGGTTACTTCCTTGGTTACCTTCACCTTCCACACCAATAGTTGTCACCATTAATGCTTGATTCAAGGCACCGTTGAAGCACATGGACTGGTTATGAGGTTCATTGCATGGGAAACACCAATCATACTCTTGACCATATTGTTTTGTACTGGCACTAATGCTTTAGAGGCAGATGTAGCATTGGGATTATAGGGCTGAAATGGTCTGTTGGCAGGAGGCCTTGCTTGATTTGGATTTGCAGCTGGATTGGGTGGTCTTTGAGGTTGGTATGGCTACCTGTTAGGCTAAGCTTGAGGCTGGAAGGAGGTCTAAAAAATGAGCTTTCAACCTCTTGAGTGTAACCAGCTCATTACCTAGATTTTGTAATTGCTTCATGACTTCTTGAAGCTCATTTGAGGTACTAGAAGATGAAGTAGAAGCTTCACTTGAATTTTGATTTCTAGGAGTGGGAATAGGAGCTAAATTAGGCATTTGATTAGTGTTTGGGCTCTCTAAACTTGGAAACAGTGGCATTGGAGGCCTAGGAGCTAGCTTTCCAGCTTGAATCAAACAATTTTCAGCTCTAATAGCAATGTTATAAGCAACAGGGATAGTTGTGCCTCCCATGGATTGAATTAACATAGAAATATTAGAATTTAAAGCTTTAAGGTAATAAAGGAAAGCACCTTCTACTTGTTGGCCTGACTACCACTGGAATTCTCTCCCAAGTCCTTTGAAATCTAAAATTAAAATCAGTCAGCTGCTCATTGGGAGCTCTCTTGATGGTTGTCAACTGCTCCAAAAGGGATAAGTTATCTCCCTTTTCTCCTAATTTCTCATGGAGGGATATACATAACTGGTTCTAATTTTGAATAGAACCTGAGGCAAGACTCTTAAACCATTGCAAAGCTTTCCCTTTGAATGAAGATTCCAGTAGTTTGACAAAGAACTTGCATCTCATTGATCTCATGGATTGCACAAATGTTAGCAATATCCTTAACATGATCACTAGGACTAGTCCGATTCTCTCCAAAGAAAGTATGGAATGTTCTTCAATGCTGCAACGGGATTGGATTTTGTGCATTGAGAGCAAGTGGGCTACTGCCAATGAAATTGACATAGGGGTTGTTTTGTGCCATTCTGATTGGCCTTAGAACCCTTGTTGATTGAATGAAAGGCCTACCAGGTGGAGGAGTTGAGAGAGTTCTGTTTGGTGGAGATGGGGACCTTTGAATCCTCCTCCATCTTCTCCTTCTTCTTGGAGATAACTACAGATACTCAAACAACACCTCTTCTTCTCTAACTCTTCACCTTGTGGTGATTCTTCTCATGAGTTTTCAGGCCTGTACTACTAAAACCAGCTAATTCTTCTTCCTTGGAGTCACCAGATGTGTAATTTAGGGCTCTTTTAAGCAAGAAATTTGCAACAAATGCACATTAATCTGTTGCAAATGAAGATGAGACCTCTAAGGGTCCCACCGGCATGCCAAAACTATTGTTGCAAATCAGCGGCACCCCCGGATGTTGATCGACTTCTAGTTTGACATCTTGGACATCCAGTGTGATTGCACAACATTGAATCCTTTCCCCAAGTGTGGGACTTGTAAAATGGGAAAGGAATCTCCAAATTAGAGGTTGGTTCCTCAACTCCTCTGACCAGATGTATTACTTGCAAGTTATACAGAGGTTTCAAACTCAAAATCCTACTCTAAATTCCAAAGTGGACAGAGATGGAGAATGCAAAAAACTGAAACTAGTGCTAATAAGGTGATACACCAAAGGAGTGGTGAGCATTTTTTACTTCTACAAATTGACACAGTTCATAAAAATGCAACAAAACTTCATGCACAAACTGATAACTGTAATGGAGGGTTAGAAATGAATCAAACAACACAGACAAAGGATTAAAACTCATTCACAGAGCCTGTATTGTCATTTTTACATCAAAAACCACTTGCATTACAACACCTGAGAGGAAAAATAGGTTGCAGTCTTGGAAAAGGTCTGGTTTTCCACAAAATCACTTTTAAGTGACAAAGGGAGCCTGCAATACATGAAAAAAATGTTCAACCCCTTGAAAATGAGCCAAATCTGGCTTTTACAGTGCAAGCCACGACCCCAGGAGAGAGAAACGTGGGAAAACATGGGGAAAATTCAACCATTGACCAAAATGTAATCAAAACAACATGGGCATCCTTACAGGCCCATCCCTTGACATTTTTAGCCATGCTGGGAGAGAATGTGAGCCATTCTTCATTAAAAATGGTGGTTGAAACGTCATTTCTGTTCATGACCACGTGCCAGAGGAATTTTTCAATTTTCTCTCTCCAAACTCCATCAAAATACAAAAATGACCCCATAATCTTGTAGAGAATTTCACCATATTTCCATTGATATAAAGAACGTGAAAAAATGAGCTTTGGATCGAAAGATATGGCCGTTTGAAGTTTTAGGGAAAAACAGGGCCAAATCGGATTAGTGGGTGAAAATTTGAATTTTTTCACCTTTTTTGCATTTGGGAAAATTTCCCAAAATCCCCACGCTCTGCCGCCCGGACACATGGCATGTTCTGATTGGGCACGGGTCTATCCTGCTTCATTTTCCTTGTGGCCCTATCATGAGTTTTTTTGCCGCCACCGACACATGGTAAGATGTGATTAGTCAACATTTGGGGGTTTCTTGGAAATTTACTTTTGTTTTTCCCCTGGGAAAATTTCTCAAATTCTCCCCGACTTCCGCCGATCCAAGACACGTGGCCTAATTTCATTCACCGCGGGCCCTCCGCAAATATTTTTACTTTGTTCGCAATATTTTGGGAAAAATCCCAATTTCCTCCCGCGCTCCACCTTTCCGGGCTCCAGTGACACGTGGCCTTCACTGATTGGTCGACGGGGCAGCGGGCCAAAACTTTCTTTTTGAAATTTGGTAAAACACTTCACCAAAAATTCTAACTTCTCCTCCGCCCTCTGAAACTCCCATGCCATAGGACACGTGGCGTAATATGATTGGGCGCGGGCCTTCCTTCCAAAATTTTCCATGCACCAACACTTAGTCAAATTTTGTAAATTCCTCCCCTGGACACGTGGCATCACCTGATTCACCGGCGGGCCTATGGGGAAAATATTCCCTTTTGGAAATTCACCAAACACTTGGTAAAAAACCAAGTTTTCCTCCGACCCCCGCCACTTCCTGGACACGTGGCGGCATCTCATTGGCTGCGGGCCTTTTAGGGAAAATTTCCCACAAAAACCCCATCGAGCCATAACTTCAAAAATACATGGAGTTAGGAGGAAAAATTTACCTTTCTGGAAAGCTGAGAAAGAACTCTATCCAATGGTGCCATTTCCAGAAAGTTTTGAGTGCCTAAAAAGAAAAAAATTATGACTGAGGCACAAGAGAGGGAAGAACATAAGGAGTTAGCCACAAAATGTGCAAGGTGAACATTTTGGATAACAAGCACCATCTCTCGCAATGAAAAACTTATGTTTTTCTCAAAACATTGAGTTCACCCACCTTGCCTCCATTCGATAGATCAAACAAAACCAAATTTCAAATTACTAAGATTAAATAATTACAAACACATTTGGACCAATTCAAGAGGTTCTTCAACATTGTCTAGAATGGTAGCCCAAAATCCAACATGGTGAATTGCAATCCTAAGGGGTTATTTCCAACATCACCCACTCCCCTACACATAACATGTCCACACTAAGTGCATCTAAAACCAATAAGGTATAACCCTTCTACCTATCCCTATTAATCAAAGGTTGTCGGTTAAATAATTTTATTATAGACTCTGGAGCCTCTAATAATGTCATGCCCATCAAAGTAGACAATTCCTTAGGACTTACTCTAATATGTCAAAATAGATATTGTTATTCTATGGAGTCTAAGGAAGTTTCATTGGTGGGAAGGATAAAATATGCACAAGTGGACTTGGCAAATTATCCAAAAAAAAAACGTCCTACTCACAATCTTAGTGGCGAGATATCCCAAAGATCCTTCAATATGCTTTTGAGTAAAATATTTTGTGGGGAACTATGTGAGTAAATTTAGATGTATGTATCCTCCATGACCATTCTCGTGAAAGGGGAAATGAAGAAGTTACTCCCTATACAAAAGATGAAGTATACAGTTCAACATTTGGAAGACCCAAGAGAAAACATCCTATTCCAAAATAGGGGGATGGGGAACTATTTCCTCGAATCTGAAAAATATAAAAGCTTACCACTCCTCACTGAAGACAAAGAAGATAAAATTTGGACCATAGAATTCAATGGAAGTCACTCAATTATAGGATCCAAAGCTAACATTTTCTTAACGTATCCCTTAGGTGAATTCTTCCCATTTGCATACAAGCTACATATTAAAATACTAACTATACTACACAGTCTGAAGGCTCTACTCCTTAGAATGTATGTTTCGAGTCTATGGAAATCAAGAAGTTTAAGTGTCTCAAAGATGCTAAAGTGATAGTAAAGCAAGTAAGAGAATAGTATCAAGTCAAGAACCTAAGACTCGGCACTATATAAATAGAATTTGGCACTTTGTATGAAATATTTTTATTCTTTCTCTATTCATGCCATCTCCCTTTAGCAGAATGATAAGGTCAACTCACTCACTGTTTCAGCCTCATTAGTGACCACACATCCATCGTTCGAGAAGGAAAAGGTGACTATTGATCTAGTTTTCAAAAAAATTGTGTTAGAAAATGTGAACCATTGGAAATTTTTCAATAATGACAATTAACTTCTCACCTTCTTGGAGTAGAAAGATAACTTCAGCAATCTCTTCTATGAAGGAGTAAAAACCACACCGGGAATCGATTGTCGGAAGAGAAAAAGAGGGAATGGAAAGAGTTGATCCAAATGGAATAAATAATCTCAAAGGAAAAAATAATCTAAAAGGCTTGGTGTCAATGGAGTATTTTTTGACAAGCCAAACCAATTCATCAAAGAAAGATCAAAAGAATCATCAAGGTACACAGCGGACTTTGAGAAAGAAAACATTGGCACCCCATGCAAAGAACCTGTAATGGTCAATGTTGGAAAATATTTCTCTCTTGAAGAGGAAAGAAGGCTCATCTTGCTATTGAATAAATATTTTGATGTCTTAGCCTATTCCTATGATGATCTCAAATCCTTTAGCAAAAATAAATGCACCATTTTAATCTTTTAAAGTTGGAAGCTAAGCCTTTTAGGAAAAACAAACAGCTATAAAATCCAAAGATATAATATACTATGTAGGAGGATGTATTTAATATTTTGAATGTAAGAATTTTATTTTCTATCTACCACTATACATGGGTAGCAAATATTGTTCCAGTGTGAAATAAAAATGGGGAGATAAGGTTTCGTGTGGACTTTTGCAACGTGAACTAGGCCTCTATTAGAAGCAATGTGTGACTAACAATATGAAACAATCAACCACATAACCACAACCAAGAGAGCATACACATGAACACAACATATAAGTGGGAAACCCTCATGGGGAAGAAAAACCACTAAAACTGTACTTATGTTACACAAATAAAAGAAATTTATTAAAGCACCAACTTCACAAGGACCACTAACCCCTTATTTAGTGGGCATCAAGCCCACAAGGAGCTTCAACCCCTAGTTTAGTAGAGCACCAACCCTACAAGGAGCACCAACCCCTAATTTAGTGAAACACCCACTCAAAAAGGTGGCTAAAACCCCTAGGATGACTAAGAACCAACTCATCCACCTATATATGTTTTATCTCTAATATTTCTTCTACTACAACTGATGGATATCACTAATTCAGCTCACAAACCCTAGCTCATATCGTATAACATCAAACTTGTTCTATCTTATTCTTCTTGATCTTTTTTTTTCTATAATTTCTTGCACACATGATATCAATCATTCATAAAATTTGCATTCTCTTACTCACCCTTTAAATCATGCTCTCATACCTACAAAACACTCTCCTCTAGGTTGCACTTCTTCCCTCTAAGATCACTAGTTCTAAAATGAAACTAAAACATCACTTTTATACCTTTTTCTTTCTTCCAACCCAAATGAGGTTTTTCGCTCATGATAAATTAGACCTATATACCTTCATTACATTAAAATAACATCATTAAAATGGTCACATATGACCCAAGTATGTATGCCTAGCCAAAAATGACATTCCATGCACTAAAGTGTCCCAAAACCCTTGCACTAGGATGACAAAAGACTCTTAATCCCGAAAAGATTTTTATTCAAGATCTAAAAATCATCACACATGAGTAAAAAAATATTTAACATCCATATATGGTTGTAATTTGCTCAAACAATCAAATTATTTCATTTATTGGGCCCAGTTCTCTTTGTACTTCTCAAAATTGTTGTTTCTTACACCCTTCAACGCCATAGAAAATTCATTAGGCTGAAAAATCACTTAAACATGATAAAAAAATTCCATATAACCACTTTATGGAAATATAACAAATGGTATAATACTTAAAATAAAGTTATAATCCTTGGATCAACCTCATACTCAAACCACTTGTCACTTTTGTCTTCACCAAATCAACTTGGTAAAAATGTTATTTCCTAAGGTTAGCTCATAAGACTATTTATACATACATTCAAGATCTATAACTGGATTTATTAGATGAAACATGCATCTCTATTCATGTTCCAGGTGATAAAAATCATAACCCAATACATCTCATGCTTCAAAAAAATCAAAAATTACAAAAAAACGCATCTTGTCCCGCACTTTTAAACATATTCCTTTCTAAAGAATGACCTAGAGACCCTATCAAATCACCTCATCATGAGTAAAACCTCATATATAAATGGAAATATATTTGAATCCTCTTTCCAACACAACTTTAATAATCTTCAAACTCTACCTTTAGTTCAAGATATAGCCATTTTATGAACCCTTCTATTTGAGACCTCAAAACTACCCTTTGACCATTAGCTTTGAATGGACCTCAAATGACCATGTACCTGTATGAAATTGTCCTAAAATCACCATTTACATCAATATAATATCCCATAAATCATACACCATTAATTTTTCATACTACTCCTTTGGACAACCTTTTCCCAAAACCTTCTTCTCCTGAAATGTACCTGTTTGAGTGGGGCCCACTCATCACCATGATCTCAACCATACATTTCCAGAAATATGGAAGATTCCTCTACAACATAAAATCACCACTTTTTCACTAGCAATCAAAATTGAGCTAATACAAGCACTTTTCTGCAAACTGCTCCTAGATAGGGTTTAGTTAGGGTTTCAACCCACTTTATTTTCTTAATAATTTTAATAAAAACATGATGATAAAAAAACTTAATTATTTTTTAAAAACCTTCATAACTGACCTAAAATTATATTCCAAATAGCTTATCTCCCCATGCAAATCATACTATCCACAATGAGCATCGAATGTCAACTTTCGTTATAAAAATCAAATTGCTTCTTACCCGGTTTTGCCAAAACTTGCATACTTAATAAAAATTCATAATCACCTTAAATTTTTCATGAAGCACCATGAAAACCTGATCTAGCTATCCATGCTCACCATCTAGTTTAGATAGCTCTCAAAATCTCCAGATCACAATGACTTACCCATGCTAAATTGTTTGTTCTCAACTGTTTGCTTCCCAATGACCTCATACATGCATCTAAACTCTAAATTCTAACCTAAAACTCATCACACAACTCAATTATACTACCACCATGATCCAAAAAGAAATATATGGTACAAATCTCACTTCTATAACTCATTATACATGCTGCGGGGCTAAAAACAAGAATAGAATGACCTAACTCAACATTGAAACCACATGACCTGACCACGATGAACTTATGCAAACTCATGTACACATGTAACACACCTCATGGACCATTAATGACCTCATGAAAACATCCAACCAACACTAGGAAACTCAAACAATGACTATACTAGCTCAACCATGCACTAGGACACCATGACAACTCAATCAACATGTTTAACACCTGAATGACATCATATGGGGACATATACAACACCATGACACCCTTTTCCATCAATTGGGGTTATCATAAATGACCACACAAACCCAAAATGGCCAAAAATATTTCCCTTTTTCATTGATGGCAACCATCATTCAAAAACATTGATGGCAACTAACATGATCAACATCTACATAACCTCAATACCATATTTTCAATATCTCTCTACCTCCCCCTTTTCCATTTATGACAAATACTACACTAAATTCTATACAAGAGAAATTACAACACAAAACTAGAAACACTGACAACAATGCAAAAATTGACTTACTTGACAAAAAATCTCCCCTAAGACTAAATTTTTATTTCTTTGACTCCTTTAATAGCAATGGAAGATCTTATGGACTCTTAATGATCCTAAACAAGGCTCTCCCCAAACATAATACTCCCATTTTTTTCTTTAATCATTTCATTCATCTCCTTCTAGGTCTATTCCATGCTTAAGAGCTCAAAATCAATCTTATATGCTTACAAGTTCTCATTTAAGGCCAAAATCCCTAAACTCCATCTTTAGTACAATTTTGATCTACTTCTCAAGGCTATAAATGCAACTCAATCATACATAGTGACCTATAAGTGCTCCCTAGAATCACACACCTCATATCTGACCAAAAACACAAACGTTGGAGCATTTACCTTGAAAATGAGCTATGAGAATAACTTGATTTATTTACCTTAATCCTGAAGCTACCTTTTATTCATTTTTACATTCTTACATGCTCTTATTACCTACATGTGACAACATCCTGCTCCACAAGATAATGTAGACATTCAATTCATTTTCTCTTTATTGTCACATACACCTTTTATCCCTCTTACATATCTAATGGAGAGATAAATTATGTTATCCCTACCTCAAAGCTCTCTTACAAGGATGTACCTTAATTTATGATTATATACTCTCTATATCTACATACCCTATTAATACTTGTAATAAAAAATAATACTCGCCTCTCAAACAATTAAAGTAGAAATCTCCCCTTGATTTGATGATCTTCCTCATTCTAATCAAGCAAAAATAACCTACTTCAAGTGCTCCCCTTTTCATCTAGATATGTTTCTCAACATAGAAATACCTTGCACACTATCATACAAGACTTTAAATAGTTATGTCCCACTCTTTTTCATCTTTCCTTCCTATCCTTCGTACATGTCTTCAATTTTACCTTTACTTGGCACATTCTCATGGAACAAAATTCAAGAGATAAGACACTTTGAAAACCTGAGTATATCTTCCCTATTTTAACACCCTAGACACCAACTTATTCATATGTACTAGGATTCTCTTGTATCAAATTTGACATCGATACACCGTGGTGTTTTATCATCATCACATTAAATTGTAGCATGTCATTTATTGTTATTAATTCACTATTTTCACCTTTTCATGCACTGTGAACTAGGAACTTTTTCATGAGAGCACATTATTCTAACATCTTAGCACTATATTTTGACACCAAATCCTTGATCCTTGATCTTTTTCTCTGTGATACTTCAAAATTCCTCTATAAACCTTGTAGAGTGCCCCGATTCTTTTTCACATTGAAACAATACTCTAATTTCCTTCCACATTTATGAAGTATATTAAATACAACTCTAGGTTTGGGATAGTTTCTTCAGATTTAATGACTCTTTTCAACTATAACCTTATACTTTACCTCCATAAATGAGGTTCATACCATTCTCAATCATCGTATTTGAAATTTTCACTTTGTATTCAAACTCACATGTATGATTTCAATATTTGATACCACAATATAGTCCTATAGCATCTACGAAATTGGAGTATCTTTCAAAACCTCATTCCAAACCTATCAATGACATCTTTACCTACTTAGCCATTAAGGTATTGAGACCTCATCTCAGTTAAGTCTTGACTTCTCTAATTACTTCACTTAATTTTATCATGACACAAACCTTGTGTTCCTTCTTAACATAGCCTTAAAAGCCTCATGAGTTAATTGATGGTGTAAAATACTTTTAATATTTAAATGACTACAAATATACCATTACATAAAGCATACTAGAATTAGCACAAAGCCACTGAGATCAAATTGGCTTTCCTACAATATTCCCATCTTTACCAATCATAGAGACTCTTCACTATGATGATGTACTTCTTTACAATACAACAGTGACACTTCATGGCCACACAACCATGTTCCTTTTCTTCTAAGATGCCACTCAATATTCTCACTCTTTGCCTCCCGTAGCATAACATTTTTTCTTTTCCTTCTCCATATCTCAAGCTTCTTGTTTAAGCATGTTATAGACCTAGTACGAGACTTAGATATCTTAACGCCACACTCTCGATTCAAAACTTCCCAAAGGCACCAATATATCTAGAGCATTAGCAGAATTTTAAGCTTTAACACAACCAAGAAAATCTTGGAGAGGGCACATGACCTTGTGAAAAACTTCACACCTTTGCAACTATGATGAATTTTTCATTGTTCTAATATATAGCCATTGGGAGCAAGTAGAACTCGATTTCAAACATATAGACTAAGAAGTCTCTAGTTTTAGACCATTCACCAAGAATTTGCTTCATTGAGATCTTCAAGTACACCTACAAATTTTGTTCACACTTACAAAGTACTCTTAATACATTGTAAATATTTATCATACATGTAGTAACTTATTTGGTGATAAAGAATGACTATACCCAGCCTTACTTAGAGACATAATTATATGTTGAATTTGGTGGCATGAACACATTACCTACATCATTTAGTTTTGAGTCTTACATTATCTCAATCTAAATCACAAATTCACCCATGATGATTTTAATGTATAAACCCTCAACCAATGAGCCTATAGATGCACATTTGAGATTATATACACAAGTTCAAAATCAATGCATAGACCAAAATTTTGTTGTAGCAACACTATGAAGCCATCTCAGTCAATATGAGATTCATAAGACTAACTAAGATATCACTTTTCACTTATACCTTTGGCATACATTGCACAAATTTATGCCACTCGATGCAATCTTCATGAGGTATAGACAATTTGATGCACATCAACCTAATTCTCCATTGTAAACTTAAAAATTGGGAGTGTTTTCATGATACACATGAACTATTTGACCATCATAGCATTGATAACATTGAAAAATTCGACACACATCTCTTTGACATTTTCATGACTTATTTACATGACTCTTCAACATGATTTAATATGAATACCATGACACAAAATTTAGGAGGCATTGAATTGTTGAATAAATGTATAACATGACAAAGTCTGAGGACTCTCGACATAAACATTGACCTAATAAAGATGATAGCACAGCTTCAATATTTGGACACAGAACCATGTCTCACTTATGACACTTGTCTATATGATATAGAGTTATAAAGAACTCTAAGACACAATATCAAGAAGAAATAACATCATGATCACATCATGATGATATCATACCTTATATTGATAGCGGTACTTTAATTATATATTCAGAGAGCTACATAGACATTGATATTAAACCTAGACCATATGGCGCCTTTTCATGACAATGACACAATTTATTTGATGAAAAATTGTGCATAATCATGCATGACATAGCACTAGCAAATATTTTTATGAAACAGACCTTTGATGGACTCATTATGCATGACCATAGGCTTCCAAAACAAAAACAAGAGCTAGATATACCCCTTCACACCTATTACTTTGAATTATTGATCTACTACACATAATTACGAACATATTGACTCAAGAGCAACATGATTGAACTCAGAGCTTTGACTATCTATGAAATTTTTATACTCGGACTTATCTTGACAACTTGATGACACACACTTAATGACCTCATGATGATATTTATATGAGTATACATCAATAAATCACACATACAAACACTCTTTTCATGATACAAGGAAGATTTATCACAACTCTTGATGTAGTGACCGAAAACTCTTGAATTAAAGTCATCCAAACCATTGACTTTGCAATTGAGGACCACTTGACAATATTGATGAACGAAAATACTTCACAACATAATGAGAACAAACCTAATAAAATTATTCATGAGTCTAACTTGGAACACATGGACTCACTATTAATACCTGTTGACAATGAATCGTAGCACCCCTGGGACTCTGCAACACGATGGGTTGAGACTCTCAGTATGATTGCATAACATGGAGCTTTTCCCAAGTGTGGGACCTTGCGAAATTGGAAAAGCTCTCCGGATGAAGGTTGGTTCCTATTCCTCTGTTCAGATGCACACGTAGAAAATGTAGAGGGTTTACTAAAAACCTAATCTAACTTTCCAAGGAGACAGGGTAAGAAAATGCATAAAATAAAACCTAAACTAACAGAGGTGATGCACCGAGGAATGAAGAACATATGTCTTGCCAGTAAACACAGATCATTAAAATGCAATGCAAGATCATGCATAGATAGCCAGGTTCATAGTGAAAGATCAAGAGGATGCAAATGAATATAGAGAGGGTTGAGAATCATCCACATTCATGCATTAATTTTCTCCAAAGATTGATACAACACACTCGTAAAATGCCAAGAGGCAAGGTTGCATTAGCTTCAAATGGGAGGTTTTTTTCACAAGTTCACTCGCAAAAGAAGAAGGGAGGGGCAAAACAAGAATGTCCAACCTTTAGAAAGAAGCCCCTCCTTACAATTTATAGGAAGAATGAGAGAGAAAAGAGAGAGGAATTCCAAAACTACCCCAACCACCTCTAGGTGCAGTATTTAATTCATCTCATTATGATGGCAGTGAGAACCCCAAACCCCAAAAGTGGCGAAACGTATTTTGCATTTTTAAGAATTTTTTCTCACCCAATTAAATATATTTAGTCGCAGTTAGATAGAGGACCTCGTAATCTTTCCGAAAAGTCCAACCTTGCATGAATCCGAGCTCCTAGTCAAAAGTTATGGCCGTCTGAATATCTGCGCCAGGGTCTACTTCCTGTCAGCGCTCAAAAATGTTGCGTCTCTGAAGGTGCGCCTTGGCGCATCCGTATGTGTGTCATCATCCCATTCTATGTGCCAAGGGTGCACCATTTCCTTTTTCAACACTCCATGTCATGCGCCCATTCTGTGTGCCTTGGGTGCACCATTTCCTCTGTCGACACTCTGTGTCGTGCACCCATTCTATGTGCCTTGGGCACACCATTTCCTCTGTCGACACTCCGTGTCATGTGCCCATTCTGTGCACCTTGGGCACACCATTTCCTCTGTCGACACTCCATGTTGTGTACCCATTCTATGTGCCTTGGGCGTACCATTTCCTCTGTCGACACTTCGTGTCGTGCACCCATTCTGTGCGCCTTGGGCGCACCATTTCCTCTGTCGACACTCCGTGTCATGCGCCCATTCTGTGCGCCAAGGGTGCACCATTTCCTCTGTCGACACTCCGTGTCATGCACCCATTCTATGTGCCTTGGGATGTGAGCTTCTTTTATTTCTCCATTCTCCTACTTGTCTATATCTACCCGAGGGGGAAAAGATATATACAACAATTTGGCGACTCAATGGGATCACCTACCTGCTAGGTAGAAGATCGGTGGCCTTTTAGCAATCCATTGGGCATGGAGTCATAAGCAATAACTTGAAACCAACCTGATATCTGATCCCGAGCCTGATACCGTAACTTCTTCTTGAGAGCACGCTGAACTGTAGAAAACCAACCTAGGAGCAACAAAACTGCGGCTGGAGCACTTAGGGAAACAAAAACCTAACTACAACAAGACAATGTGCATACGCACTTAGAGGAATTAAAATCTAGGCTAATATTTACAAGGGTAAACCCTTTTCCTTTTAGTAGCAATGTTTAAGATGGATTCTATTAACCAGAATCGCGAGTTCTTCTCCATCCAATGTAGACAATTGGAAGGCGTTACTACTTTTACATCCCGTGACCATGTAGGGGCCACTCCAAATGGCATCAAACTTGGAATGCCTTCCTAGTTTTTCCCGATCTGCATCCCACTTCAGAACTAGGTCCCCTTCTTGGAAGGTCCTTGCTCTCGCTTTCTTATCAAACCATCTTTTTACTAAGGCCTAATCTTTCTCTATTGTTTGAACTGCATGTTCTCTAATTTCTTCCAATTCCATCAGCTCTGCATACCTGGCCTCCATTGGTTCAAACTTAGCCAACTCCAACTACTTCATGAACTCCAATGCAGGCGGTTCTAATGATATAGGCACATCGCCTCTTTTCCATAGACCAACTTGTAAGGGGAATTACCTGTAGACCTTTTTGGTGTTATTCTGTCAACCCATAATGCTGATTTTAGCTTGGTATGCCATGTTCTTTGGTTTTCATCCAGAGTCCTCCTAATGATTCTTAGCAAATTTTTGTTTGTGGACTCTACCTGTCCATTACCCTGCGGTAATAATTTGAAGAGGTGCTCAAATAGATTCCATTCTTGACAGCCCATTCTGTAATCTTGGAACCTATAAATGCCAATGCATTGTCTAATATGATAGTGGCCGGCACACCAAACCTAGGTCACTATTCCTTCATAAAAGTCTAGTATGTTAAACTCATTTTCTTCTTTGAGCGTTGTTGCTTCGTCCACTTGGTGAAATAGTCCGTTGCCATGAGAATCCACTTATGGCCTTGGCTTGAGTTTGGATTGATGACCCCGATGAAATCCAATCCCCATTGCGTAAATGGTTGGTCAACCAAGATTGGGTGCAATGGAAGCGCTGCTAGTCTTTCTTTGCCTGTGAAGAGTGCACATTTCTTGCACTTTCTTATCCATGTATAGCGATCCTTCAAGACTTTCGGCCAATAATACCTGCCTTTAATTATCTTGAGAGAGCTACATTACTCGTGGGGTAAAATGTCCTCCGTAATCTCTATCATGAAAATCTCGTAACACCCTCTCAATTTGATTTGTCCCAGTGCACCTCAATAGAACTCCATTGATGTCTTTCTTAAACAAAACACCATCAACAAGCACATATGGAATAGCTTGTAATCTGAAGTATCTCCTCTTTGCTTTGCTCATTTCAGGGGGCATAGGCCTGTCTGTAGGAAGTGTATCATATTCTGAGTCCAACAAGGAGTAGGCACATCATCATTTTCTTGTTCTTGACCATCCTGTAATACCAAGACAACCTCTTTTTCATTACCTGCTTCAACTTGTTGACTCAAGGCTAGCTGCTCACATAGTCCCTTCCCACGTACTAGTTTGGTGACCTTGATCTCAATGTCATATTCCATGACACGAGTTATCCATCCTGCACGTTTCTCATTTAGATCCTTGTTTAGAAGGAAGTCCCTGACTCCCGCATGAGAGACCAATAATTGGATTTTGTTGTTTGAGACTAAGTGTTTGAATTTCTTTAAGCTCCTGGTTACTGCAAGGACATGCTTTTCAATGAAAGAGTACCTAGTTTCGTATTCCTCCAAGCCTTGACTAAAGAAAGCAACTGGTTGTTCTAATCCTCCTTTGTTTTGTTGTACTAGGATTACAGAAATCTTGTCCCCACCACCAAAGGCATACAGACTGAAGTCCTTGGAGAAGTCTCGGATTGACGAGAGTCGAAGCTTGAGATATAGCCTCTTTTATTGCCTTAAAACTTTCCTTGCCTTCAGATGTCCACTTAAATGCCATACCCTTCTTTAACATCAGCGTTATTGGCTTCACAAGAGCAGAAAATTTGGAACAAATCTGCGGACAAAATTGATCCTTCCCAAGAAGCTTTGAAGAGCCTTCTTGTGACTTGGCAAAGGCAATGCTCGAATTGCTTCAACTCTTTCTGGGTCAATCATCAACCCCTCCTTTGAAACAATATGGCCTAGAATTTTTCCCTCGTGAGCCAAAAATATGCATTTTTTGGGATTCAATGATACCCCAAATCTTCTACACCTCTGAAATACTTGCCTCAAATGACAGAGGTGATCCGCTGCATTTTTTGAGAATACAGTGATGTCATCAAGATATATTAGAACTATTTTATTGATCAACCCCTTGAATGCCATATCCATTGCCCTTTGGAAGGTGGCTCCAGCATTTGATAGCCCAAATGGAATTTTCTTGTAGGCATAAGTCCCCCATTTGGTGGTGAAAGCCGTCTTGAATTGGTCATCTTCTTTCACCATTACCTGATTGTACCCTGAGTAGCCATCTAGGAGAGAGAATCTCTCTGAACCGGATACTACTTGCAATATTTGTTCCATTGAAGGAAGTGGGTAATGATCTTTGAGAGATGCCCTGTTTAGGTCTCGAAATCCACACACAACCTGATTTCTCCACTCTTCTTCCTGACCGGAACCAAGTTTGCAACCCGGCTGAGTGCTTGATTGGGAATATAATGCTTGCCTCTATTAGCTTATTTAGCTCTTTCTTCATTAGAGGTTCAATGTGAGGGTTTACTGGTCTCTGCTTCTACCTAATGGGCTTAGCATCTGGATCCAATTCTATGGTATGTTGTGCCAAATTTGGATCGAATCCTCTTAAGTCTTCATAGCTCCAAGTGAAGACATCTGGATATTCTTGGCAAAGCTGTATGAAATCTGATTTCTCCTGCTCAATGGCCACTTTACCAATTTGAAGAGTTTTGCCTTCCCAACCGGGCCGCCTGAATCTTCTCTCTTGACTCGTATGTTTACCTTTTCCTTACGAAATCGGTCGTTAGGGTTGAAGATAGACTCCAATGTTACTAAACCCTTAGGAAGCTTGTTTGTCCACAAACAACTACTTTATCTCCATACTTGCTGCTCTAATCTGTCCCGATTCCTAGCCGAGAATTCAGCCTCTTCTTGTAAGAAATTGATGATCTGTGATCGTTCTCAAACACTGCCACTTGTGTTATTATCTCGAACTGGTGGCCTCACAATCACATGGATATGCGGTGTGTTTTTTCCCTTTTGATGTTGTCAATCACATTAAACGTTGCTCCAACTACTGCGAGCCTATCCACGGCTTCATTTTTCTTCCTGGGTATGGACACAATGTTGAAAGCTTCAAAATCCTCAATGAGGTCCCATACCCTATTCTTGTAGCTCCTCAACAAGTCGTTCTTTGTAGCATGTTGTCCCCTAACTTGGTTGACGATTAGCTCGCTATCTCCAAACACCTACAAGTTCTTTATGCCCCTTTTCCTGGCCCAATGAATTCCATGAATCAATGCTTCGTATTCGACGTGTTATTCGAACAGAAAACTAGAAATGAAAAGCTGAAAAATATTTGATGTCTTGTGGCGAAATCAATATTGCACCACCTCCAAAGACCTTGTCGCTTCTCAAACCATCAAAAAATAATTTCCAAACTTTGTTTTCATCCTTTTGTTCAGGTTGAATGATGTCGGGAATGGGTGAATTTTCTTCATATATATAATACACGCCCAATTCAAATTCTTCAATTTCCTTGTATGGGTCAAATTCATGACTCTTGTTTGCCCATTCATCCAAAGTTAAATCAAGAATTCCCTCGACCTTAGTACCTATTTCTAGATCACTTGAACACTCCTCCTAATCAAAAGCCGAGCAATTTGCATTGATAGGATTTGGTACATGAGGCTCAATATGGAAATTGGCAATTGGTTCTGACCTGATTGTTGCTTTGGCTCCATACCTTGTCCTAAAAATCATGTGTGACCAATCTGCAGATAAATATCCACCGATTTTTGCAGTGAAGTCTCTTGATAGACACAATGCAAAGAGTGGCGGAAGGTCAATCACAGACACATCTTGCAAAACTGTAACATTAGGACAGGAATGTAGTGTTAGGCTTAACCCCTTGATGACTCCAACAGTTCCTACTACCGTTCCATCTAACTGTACTACTCCTCTCAGCGCTGGCTCATATTTCAAACCCAGTTGATCCGCTATTTGCTTTGGCATTACTGAACTACTTGCCCCAGAATCAATCATGCAATTGTGTACTAATTTATCCCCGATGATTAATGAAACATAGAATGGAGGGGGTTTCAAAACTTTACCTTGTTGTCCTCCATGATTCCCTTCAGGCTGAGCAACATTCGTGAGGACCTTCTCTTGCATATGGGCCTGCTGGTTCGAAGTTGACCAATTCTTCATGGCAGCTTGTAGAAGATCTCTTTGTCCTGGGATGGATAAAGATTCCCACATTGATATATTCACATTCGTCTTCTTCATTTGATCAATGATGTTGAAAGGGGATGAATTGTCCTTTTGATGTCCCTTACTTGGTGCAAACTTTTCTGGAGCTTGAGCATGTGCGTGTGTTGCTACAATAGGTACCTTGGGTTGATTTTGCACATTTGGAGCTGTGTTTGGTCTACTGACCCCTTGTTGTGTAAGAGTGGGTTGAGAAACAACTGGATTACACGGTTGTCCCTCTCCTATATTTCTCTTCTTTGACCATGTGTTGGCAGCCATGCCTTGAAAAGGCTGTTGGTTAACTCCACAGAAGTCTTCCATTTGCCAATTTGCCAATGTGGTTTCTGTTGGAGGTCCTTCTTGTTGTGTTTGTTGCTGTTGATTCTCCTCCTGGCTTGGTTCTTGAGCAACACCAATGGTTTGCACCATCAAGGCCTGATTTAGTGCACCATTGAAACATGCTGACTGATTGTGAGGTAGATTGCAAGGGTAACACCAGTCGTACTCCTGTGCCATGTTATTTTGTGTCGGGACCAAAGCTCTTGAGGATGTCGTTGCATTTGGATCATACGGTCGAAACGGCCTGGCAGCTTGAGGTTGTCCTTGGTTTTGGTTTTGATTTGCAGCCTGAGGTGGTGGTCTATTTTGTTGGTATGGGGGCCTAGCTTGGTACTGTGCTTGAGGCTGATACGGTCTAGCACTTTGAGCTTGTTGTCTTTTGATAGTCACAAGCTCATTTCCAAGGTTCTGTAATTGTTTCATGACCTCCTGCAATTCCTTTGAAGTATTTGAAGAATTCGACGCCTCATTATTGCTTTGATTTCTAGGAGTTGGAATGGGATTCAACTCTGGTGCTTGGCTGGTTATAGGATTCCCCATATCTGGATAGAGAGGCATTGGTGGCCTTGGTGCAAGCTTACCAACTTGGATCAAACAGTTCTCTACTCTAATAGCTGTGTCGTAGGCCCCTGGCAACGTTGTTCCTCCCATTGATTGGATCATCATGGCTATGTCTAAATTTATAGCCTTTAAGAAATAAAGGAATGCTCCTTCGGCAGGTTGGTCTAATGGCTATTGGAATCCTGTCCCATGTCCGTTGGAATCTAAAGTTGAAATCTGTCATTTGTTCGTTAGGAGCCCTTTTGATTGTTGTCATTGTTCCAATAAAGACAAATTGTCCGCCCTCTCCCCAAATTGGTTGCAAAGAGCTGAACAAAGTTGGTCCCACCATTAAGTAGACCTGCTACTAGGCTCCTAAACCATTGTAAGGCCTTACCTTTGAAATATGAAGCCAACAACTTGACCGCAACATCCATTTCATTTATTTCGTGAATTGCACATGCATTAGCAATATCCTAGATGTGATCAATAGGAGTAGTATGATTTTCTCCTGTGAAATAGGGTATGTTCTTTAGTGCTGAACCGAATTTGATTCTAAGAATTTAGGGCAAGTGGACTACTACCCATGAAGTTGACATAGGGATTCAAAGGGTAGATGTGCCATTATGATTGGCCTAGGAACCCCGGTCGATGCGAGAAAAGGCCTACCAGGTGGAGGTGTAGACAAAGTCCTGTTAGGTGGAGATGGTGATCTTTGTGGTCTTCTTCCTCTCCTTCCTCTTCCTGGTGAAAGTTGCAAGTGGACAAATAGCCCCTCTTCTCGAGTATTGGACCTGGTTTGAATTCTTCTCATATGCCTGGGCAACTTTTGCTGCTACACCACTGAATTCTATCCCCTTCGGAGTCACCAGATGTGTTAGAAAGTGAGCCTCAAAAGGCTAGATCCTGCCAAGTTACACACCAAACCTGACAATATTTAAAAATAGAATTTTGAAAGACCTGTATTTTTGATATTTTAGAGTTTGGAACTTGATTTGGAATGACAGTCCCGAAAACCCAAAAATGCCAGACTTCCGAAAACCTGAAATCCGAAAATCAAAAAACCATGAAATTTTGAAAGTCAAAATCTCAAAAATCTAAGAATACCCTTTTGAAGATTATCCCCCGATCTATCAACTGGTGAAATTTTGACTTGTTTTGAGCAAGTTAAGCCCTTGAAAATTGATTTCAAAGTTCAGCCTGGAAGGTGAAAAAACTGAAACTGTAAAACCTGTAATTTTTAAGTCCGAATTTCTTGAAAGTTCCTTCAAATCTTGTAGAATGACCTCTTGGTCCCACCGGGCATGCCAAAACTGATTGATGATGAATCACAACACCCCTAGGACTCTGCAACACGATGGGTTGAGACTCTCAGTACGATTGCATAACATGGAGCTTTTCCCAAGTGTGGGACCTTGCGAAATTGGAAAAGCTCTCCGGATGAAGGCCGGTTCCTATTCCTCTGTTCAGATGCACACGTAGAAAATGTAGAGGGTTTACTAAAAACCTAATCTAACTTGCCAAGGAGACAGGGTAAGAAAATGCATAAAATAAAACCTAAACTAACAGAGGTGATGCACCGAGGAATGAAGAACATATGTCTTGCCAATAAACACAGATCATTAAAATGCAATGCAAGATCATGCACAGATAGCTAGGTTCATAGTGAAAGATTAGGAGGATGTAAATGAACATAGAGAGGGTTGAGAATCATCCACAGTCATGCATTAATTTTCTCCAAAGATTGATACAACACACTACAAAATGCCAAGAGGCAAGGTTGCATTACAGTTTCAAATGGGAGGTTTTTTTTTCACAAGTTCACCTACTAAAGAGAAGAAGGGAGGGGAAAAAAAGAATTTCCAACCTTTAGAAAGAAGCCCCTCCTTACAATTTATAGGAAGAATGAGAGAGAAAAGAGAGCGGAATTCCAAAACTACCCCAACCACCTCTAGGCTGTATTTAATTCATCTCATTATGATGGCAGGTGAGAACCCCAAACCAAAAAGTGGCGAACTGTATTTTTCATTTTTAAGAATTTTTCTCACCCAATTAAAGATATCTAGTTTTAGTTAGACAGAGGACCTCGTAAGCTTTCTGAAAATTCCAACTTTGCATGAATCCGAGCTCCCAGTCAAAAGTTATGGCCGTCTCAATATCTCGCACTGTGGTCTCGCTTCGCTGCGCCAAAAATGTTACGTCTCTGAAGGTGCACCTTGGCGCATCCGTATGTGTGTCGTCATCTCATTCTCATGCGCCAAGGGCACACCATTTCCTATGTTAACACTCGTGTCGTGCACCCATTCTGTGTGCCTTAGGCGCACCATTTCCTCTGTCGACACTCTGTGTCGTGCACCCATTCTGTGCGCCTTGGGTGCACCATTTCCTCTTTCGACACTCCGTGTCGTGTGCCCATTCTATGTGCCTTGGGTGCACCATTTCCTCTATCGACACTCCGTGTCGTGTGCCCATTCTGTGTGCCTTGGGCGCATCATTTCCTCTATTGACACTCCGTGTCGTGCGCCCATTCTGTGCACCTTGGGCGCACCATTTCCTCTGTCGACACTCTGTTTCATGTGCCCATACTATGCACCAAGGGTGCACCATTTTTCTCTGTCGACACTCCGTGTCGTGCACCCATTCTCGTGTGCCTTGGGATGTGAGCTTCTTTGATTTCTCCATTCTCCCGCTTGTCATATCTACCCGAGGGAAAATATATATACAACAATACCTTAACATGTTGAGAAAAATATTGGAGACTTCTTTAAAAATATGTCATTTCAAATAGATATAATGCTTTAAGACTAACAAACATTCCTTATACAAAGGCCAACTCCAAGACTCATACACCTACTAAAACTATTCCAATTTAAAGCATGAATCATTTCACATACCCTACAACTTTCGAGGTATCCCAAACTCCTAAAATCCTCATCTTTTCATGAATGGAAGAATGCATAAATTTTAGGCACGAATTATCTTCTTCAGTTCTAATCCCCTCAACAAGAGTACACAATCCTCCTTGACCTAACTTGGTCTCTTCCTTAAGCCACAAGAACCTTCTTTGGAAAACTTTGCTAGATTAGGTGAGAAATAGTGTTCTTGACCTACTTGACTTGATTAATATCCTTCTTGGCCTATCGTTCATACCAATCTTGGATTCATTCATAGAGTTGACTTTCTTCTTGAAAAACCCTTCCATTGTATTCTTGAAATCTACTAACACCTATTTTTGTTCTATCTTGGAAAAACTTTTGCAATATGTCCTTATTTGTGACACTTATAGCATACAACACCACTCTTGGGTCTCCTTGGTTCAAACACTCTTAGATTCCATCCACAATCCTTGGCTCTATGGCCATACTCACAACATGAAAATCATTCACCCTTGAAGACACCTACACCATTCTCAAGAGGCCTTATCTTGTAATATCTAGCTCTATGATCAAAATCATGACGAATAAAACAATATCCATGAAATTATGAACCATACCTTGTAGATTTAGGTTGTATAATGGCTTTTGGGTTTCTCAAATTAGTCTTTTGTATCATCTTCTCATCTGATTTTGAACTTGAACCAGCTTCATCATAATTCTTCTTTTGATTTCCTTCAAACCCTAGGCCTGTTTTGTCATATGTGGCTCTTTGACCTTCTAAGACATCATCAAGATATTTGGAACTCTTCTCTAGCTTACCATACATTTTCAACCTATTAGAATCACCCTATAAATATAATTCAAGACTTTCAATTTGTCTTCATACCTAGAACATGCTTCATCTTTCTCCTTTAGGGCATCAGACAAAATTTCCACTTGAGATTTAAAACACTTGATAGCTAGATCATGATATTTCTCCATTTCATCCATTGTATCTTGAAATCCAAAGACCAAATACTTAGAAATCTCATACTTTATCCTCTATAGATCATCTTCCTTACCTATTTGTCATTCTAGGATCTCCTTCAAGTTGCTAAACTTGCTTCACAAGGACTTTCTCTGATACCAATTGTTTGAAGAATAATGAACTGAGAGGGGGTTGAATCAGTTCTTTAACCTTTTAAAAAAAAAAAAAATTATCATACATGAACCATTAACATTTATCCATCCATCAATGTGTGATTAACAACATGAAACAATCAACCACATAAGCATAACCAAGAGAGAATACACATGAACACAAGATATAAGTGGGAAACCCTCATGGGGAAGAAAAACCACTAAAAATATACTTATATTACACACAAAAAAATATTTAGTGAATCACCAACTTCATAAGGAGCACTAACCCTTGATTTAGTGAGGCACCAACTCCATAAGGAGCACCAACCCTATAAAGAACACCAACCCCTAATTTAGTGAAGTGGAGGCTACCACCCCAAATAGAGGCTGCAACCCCATAATATGACCAAGAACCAACTCATCCACCTGTATATGTTTTATCTCTAATATTTCTACTACCACAACTGATGGAGATCACTAATTCAACTCACAAACCCTAGCTTATACCCTAGGGCATCAAACTTGCTTTATCTTCTTCTTCTTGATCTTTCTTTGGCTATAAGCTCTTACACATATGCTCTCAATAATTCCTAAACCTGTAATTCTCTTCCTTATCCTTAAAATAATGCTCTCATACCTTCAAAACACTCTCTTGTAGGTAACACTTCTTCCCTCTAAGAGGACTAGTTAAAAAATGAACCCAAAACGTCACTTTTATATCTTTTTCTTTCTTCCAACTAAAATAAATTTGGTACCTCATGATAAATTCAAACCATACACCTTAATTAAATTAAAATAAAATCATTACAATGCTCACATATTACCTAATTAGGTCATCTTAGCCAAAAACAACATTCCATGCACCAAAGTGTCCCAAAACCCTTGCATTAGGATGACAAAAATATCCTAATCCCAAAAAAAATTACCTAAAGCTCTAAAAATTATCACACATGAGTAAAATAACATTTAACATCCATCTATGGTCACAATTTATTTCATCCAATCAAATTATTTCATTTACTGGGCCCAATACTCTTTGTACTTCTCAAAACTGTTGTTTCCTACACCTTTCAGCACATTCGAAACTTCATTAGGCCACCAAATCACTTCACATGATAAATAAATTTTAATGTAACAAATTTATGGAAATTTTAGAACCTTTATAACACTTCTAAGAAATTTATAATCCTTGAATCAACCTCATGCTCAAACCACAGCTACTTTTGTCTTCACTAAATCAACCTACCAAAAATGTGGTTTCCAAAGTTTAGCTCATAAAAACACTTATATAAACATTAAAGACCTAAAAATGATTTATTGGATACCCATTTCATCCATTTTCATGTTCCAGGTGACATAAATCATCACCTAATACATTTGATGCTTCAAACAACTCAAAACATACAAAAAAAACATATTTCGTCTTATACTACAAAAAATATTCTTGTCCAAAGAATGACCTATAAACCAAATCAAATCACCTCATCATGAGGAAAAACTCATATCAATGAACAAATCTCTGAATCCTATTTCCATCTCAACTTGAATAATCTTCAAACTCCACCTTTAGCTTAATATATAGCCATTTTATTGAACCCTACTATTTGAGACCTCAAAACCGCCCTTTGACTAGTCAACCTAAATACACCTCAAATAACCATGTACCTATATGAACTTGTCCTAAAAATTCCATGTAAATCGATATAATATCCCATACACCATGCACCATTAATTTTTCATGCTATTCTTTTAGACAACATTGTCCCAAAACCTTCTTCTTCAGAAAATGACCTGTTTGAGTGGGGCCCACTCATCACCATGATCTAAACAATGAATTTTTGGAAATAAATAAGAGTCCTATATAACATTCAATCATCAATTTTTCACTATCAATCAAAATTTGGCTTTTTTCTCGCAAACTGCTCCTAGCTAGGGTTTATTTAGGGCTTCAAACCACTTTATCTTCTTAATAATTGTTCATAAAAATGTGAAAATAAAACAACCTAATTATTTTTTAAAAACCTTTATAATTTATCTAAAATGATATTCCAAGTATCTACGGTCCCCATAAAATCATACAATCCACAACAAGCATCAGAAGGTCAACTTTTGTTATAAAATCACATTATTTCTTACCAAAATTTTCCAAAACTTGCATAACTTAAAAAATATTCTTCGAATCACCTAAAATTTAGCATGAAGCACCATAAAAATCGGCTCTAACTTTCCATACTCATCATCTATCTCAAATAGCTCTCAAAATTTCTAGTCATAGTTACTTACCCATGTTAAATTGTTTGTTCTCAACAGTTTACTTCCCACTGACCTCATACATGCATATAACCTCTTAATTCTGACCTAAATCTCATCACACACCTCAAGTACAGTTCTGCCATGCTATGAACATGATCCAAAAAGAAATATATGGTCCAAATCTCACATCTCCAACTCATTCTGCATGTTTTAGGACTAAAAACAAGCCTAGAATGACCTGACTCAACACTAAAACCACATGACCTGACCATGCTGACCTTATGAAGACTCATGTACATATGTAACACACCTCATGGGACATGAATGACCTCATGAAAACATCCAACCAATACTAGGGAACATAAGCGGTGACTATACTAGCTCAACCATGCACCAGGACACCATGACAATGCACAAAACTACTCAATCAACATGCTTTTCACCTAAATGACATCATATGGGGACACATACAGCACCATTACACAATTTTCCATCAATGGGGTTTACATAAATGTCAACACAAACCCACAATGACAAACAACCTCTTTAAAAGACAACTACCCATTGTCAATCATGGATCATATCTTGCAAGTGGTCACAGGGTTTGAAATGCTCTTTTTGCGTGATTTTTTCTCGGGTATAATTAGATAGAAGTATTAGAAGAAGATAGAACAAAGAAATATTTCATGAAACCTTTGGGCACTTTTGTAAATATCATAATGCCTTTCGATTGATTAATGTGGGAGAAACCTTTCAAAGGGCAATAGATCTAAGGTTCAAAGTCCTCAAGCATTATATTGTAATTTACTTAGATGATCTCACATTATCCACAAGAAATAAAGGAGACCATATACAACACCTTGAGAAAGTACTCATCAGATGTAGGAAGCATGAAATCCCTAAATCCTAATAAATACATCTTTGTGGTTAGCAAAGGAAACTCCTTGGGAAAATTGTGAACAAGGAATGAGTAAATATTGATCCATAAATAATAAAGGCCATTCAATAATTTCCGTTACCAACAAGAAAAAAGGGAGTACATTCCTTCTTTGGCAAGGTCAACTTCCTCCGGTGCTTCATCCTAGGATTTTCCAAAATTGACCAAACACATATCTGTCATGATAAAGCCACGGGCTAGTTTCATATGGAAATAAGAAGGAAAAATGAATTTGAGGTGATAAAAGAAGCATAAAGAAAGGCTCCCACTTTTGTGTGCCCAAATTTTTACAAGGAATTATCCTTATATTGTTATTGTTTAGAACACACAATATCATCCATCGTGGTGTGGAAGAATGAAGAAGGTCTTGAAGCTTCCATCACCTTTATGAGCTAATCTATGAAGAATCATGAGATGAAATATACCTAGTTGGAGAAACATGATTATGTCATGGTCAAGGTGGTAAATAAATTTCATTTCTACATTATGAAATCCTGTATGGTGGTGATCATGTTAGGATCCACCAGCAAGTCCACTCTCACTCAGAAGATCTAGGAAAGAAAAGAGACAACCGGG
Source organism: Taxus wallichiana var. yunnanensis (assembly GCA_018340775.1). NCBI lineage: Eukaryota > Viridiplantae > Streptophyta > Pinopsida > Cupressales > Taxaceae > Taxus > Taxus wallichiana. The sequence goes on along the minus strand of CM031239.1, from coordinate 94,027,746 downwards.
TGGTGAGAATTCAAGAGTGTGATTTAGAGATCAAACCTTCTAATCTAATCAAAGGAAATGGGTTATGCAAATTTCTTATAGAGGATGATACACTCATGACATAATATTATGAAGGAGAATGTTTTTGTTGTGAATTTTTTAGAAAGAACTTTCCTCAAGTCCTCTTTATAAGCACAACAAATGAATGGTATGTAGACATCGCTTACTTTATAGCCTTTGGTGAATGCCCTCCTCACCTTAATCACAAAAAAAGAGAACTCTCAATCTAAGAGTAGACAATTTCATCATATGGAATCATGCACTCTACAAGAGGGGACTCAATGGTTTCTTTCTAAGGTGTGTATATAAGGAATAATAGGAGTAGTTTTTGAAGGCATATCATGATCAAGCATGTAAAGGAAACTTCTCTATGATGGTAAAATTTCATAATATTCTCCATGGCTAGTACTACTAGCCTACTTTTTTGTAGATTCCCAAGAATGGGTCTATAAATGAGAGGGATATCAACAGTTCATTGTGATACCACAAGTTGTTATGATAACTCTTAGGCCATTAGTGATTTAACAACCATTCCAACAAAGTGGGACTGGACTTCATTGGAGTTATCAATCCTCACTAAAGTGCGAGTCATACCTATGTGCTTACCGCGATTGACTATTTCATAAAGTGCATAGAGGCCATCCCTATAAAGTAATCCAATACCAAAATAGTGTGAAAATTCCTTAAGGATAACATCATTGTTCATTTCAGTATCCCACAAAATATTGTGGTGAAGAAAGCTATATATTTCTCCTCTAGGGATCTAACAAAGTTTTTCTCGTAGATATGGAACCTCTTTATCACATGCATCATACTATTACCCACAAGATCATGGTCGGTGGAGTCGATAAATGAAAAAATTGTTACCATTTTCTAGAAGCTATTGGATGAGAATAAAAGGGACCGGAACAAAAATATATATGATGTGTTGTCGGAAGATAGAATAAATCCAAAGAAAGTAATTAGTATGTCTCCAATCTAATTGCTCTATAGGATTGAGGAAGATATTTTAGTCACTGTGGAGATGTTGGCACTCAACCGTTTTAAGCAATGGAAGATGACAAATATCATGATGCTATTGACAAATGGATTTTGTTTCTGTTGGTGTAAATTAGCGGCACTCTCGGATGTTGATCGATTTCCAGTTTGACATTTTGGACATCCAGTGTGATTGCACAACATTGATTATCTTCCCCAAGTGTGGGACTTGTAAAAAATGGGAAAAGAATCTCTAGGTTAGAGGTTGGTTCCTCAACTCCTCTGATCAGGTGTATTACTTGCAAGTTGCAGAGGTTTTAAACTCAAAATCCTACTCTAAATTCCAAGGGGACAGAGATAGAGAATGCAAAAACTGAAACTAATGCTAATAAGGTGATGCACCAAAGGAGTGGTTAGCATTTTTACTTCTATAGATTGACATAGATCATAGAAATGTAACAAAAATCATGCACAAACTGATAAAATGTAATGAAAGGTCAGAAATGAAGCAAACAACACAAACAGAGGATTGAAACTCATTCACAGAGCTTGCATTGTCATTTCCAATATCAAAAATACATGCATTACAACATCAGAGAGGTAGAAAACATGTTACAGTCTTGGAAGAGGTCTGATATTCCACAAAATCACTTTTCAAGGTGAAGGAGGGAGCCTGCAAAACATAAAAATGTCCAACCCCAAAAAGAGCCAAATCTAGCTTTTACAATGCAAAAAAACGAGCCCAGGAGAGAGAAACGTGGAAAACATGGGAAAAATTTCAACCACCAACCAAATTCATAATAAACAGCATGGGTATCCTTACAGGTCCATTCCCTGACATTTTTCTCCATGCTGGGAGAGAATGCGAGCCATGCTGCATTAAAAATGGTGGTTGAAATGTCATTTTTGTTCATTACCATGTGCCAGAGGCGTTTTTTCAATTTTCTCTCTTTAAAATCCATTAAAATAAAAATTGATCCCAGAATCTTGTAGAGAATTTCAACAGATTTCCGTTGATATAAAGAACGTGAAAATCTGAGCTCTAGATCGAAAGTTATAGTCGTTTGAAAATTTAGGGCAACACAGGGCCAAAATGGGTTAGCGGGCCAAAAATTTGAAATTTTCCCACTTTTTGCATTTGGTAAACTTCCCCAAAATCCCCATGCCCCACCGATCCAAAGGCCATGTGGCAAGTTTCCATTCGTTGCGGGCCATGGGGTTGAAAACTTCTCTTTGCACTACCCTTTGGGAAAAATTCCCAATTTTTCCCAGTGGCCGAAGCTCCAACGCCCCGAACACGTGGTGTGATCCTATTCACCGGCGGGCCTTGGGGGTGGCCTTTCCCTTTTGATTTTTTAACTTGGTTGAAAAAGAAAAAATATTTTCGTGCCCCCAATCCCTGATGCCGCGGTGACACATGGCGAGCTCTGACTAGTCGGCGGGCCGAAGGGCCAAAAATTTCTTTTTTTATTCTCACCAAAACACTGCACCAAATTTTAAGGTCTTCCTCCATGGTCCGCCACTCCCTTCCTCTAGAGACACATGGCACAATGTGACTGGATGTGGGCCTAGCATCAAAAATTTTACTTGTATTAACCCTTAGGAAATTTTTCTAATCTCTTCCCCTTGGACACGTGGCGAGCTCCCACTGGACGGCAGGACATCGAGCTGAAAATTCCTTTTGAAACCTTGCCAAACACTTGGTAAAAATTCCAAGTTTACCTCCGCCCTCCACCATTCCCAAGGACACATGGCCTCATCTTATTGGCTTGGGATTTTCAGGGGAAAATTTCCCACAAAATCTCCACTGAGCCATAACTTTAAAAATACATGGAGTTAGGAGGAAAACTTTACCTTTCTAGAAAGCTGAGAAAAGCTCTATCCAATGGTGCCATTTCTAGAAGGTCTTGAGTGCCTGAAAAGCAAAAAATTATGACTGAGGCACAAGAGAGGGAAGAATGAAGGGAGTTAGCCATAAAATGTGTAAGGGGCTCATTTTGGATAACAATTTTGGCGACTCAGAGGTGTCATCTGCCTACTGGATGAGGTTACCAGTTGCTTGAAGCAATCCATTGGGCATGCAGTCATTAAATTCTCTGTTTGGTACCAAAACTGATTAGTACACTGTAAGGAGGAAGATGGAAGGTAGAACACCATCTGATTGGAGCAAGGCCAGCAAAACAAATGTCCTGAATGAAAGAAGCTTGTGCCAAAGCACTTAGGGAAATCAAAGCTAATCTACAACAAAAAAATGTTCATAAGCACTTGGAGGAATGAAAACCTAATCTAATATGTACAAGGTGGAGAATTTCCTTCAATAGCAATGCTTCGAGATAGATTCCATTGACTATAATCTACAATTCTTCACCATCCAATGAAGATAATTGGAAAGCATTGCTATCCTTACACTTTGTGACCATGTATGGGCCACTCCAAATGGCATCAAATTTTGAATGCCTTAAAATTTTTGCTCTGTCTCGCATCCCATTTTAACACTAGATCTCCAACTTGGAAAGATCTATCCTTGGCCTTCTTGATCAAAGCTTGATCCTTCTCCATTTCTTGGGACGCCTAATTTCTTATTTCTTAGAACTCCATCAATTCTGCATATCTAACCTCCATGGGCTCAAACTCCAACAACTCCAACTATTTCATGAGTTCCAATGTTGGCAACTCAAGTGACATGGGCAAAATTGCCTCTCTTCCATAAACAAGCTTAAATGGAGAGTTACCTGTAGATCTCTTGGGAGTTATCCTATCAGCCCATAAGGTTGATTTCAACTTAGTATGCCAAGACCTCTGATTTTCATCAAGAGTCCTCCTAATGATCCTTAACAAGTTCTTGTTTGTAGATTCAGCTTGGCCATTACCCTAAGGGTAATAATTTGATGAAGTGCTTAGGTAGATCCCATTCTTGACAGCCCATTCAGTTACCTTAGACCCAATGAATGCCAATGCATTATCTGATATTATTGTAGCAGGTATGCCAAATTTGGTTGCTATTCCCTCATAGAAGTCCAGGATGTTAGATTCATTTGCTTCCTTGAGTGTTATTGCTTCAATCCATTTGATGAAGTAATCTGTTGTTGTTAGAATATATTTGTGCCCTTGGCTTGAATTTGGATTAATGACTCTAATGAATTCCAAACCCCATTGCATGAATGTCTGGTCAACTGAAATTGGATGCAATGTAAGGGCAACTAGCCTCTCTTACCCGTGAAGAATGCACAATTCTTGCACCTCTTGATCCATGCATAACAATCACTTAAAATCTTGGGCCAATAATAACCATCCCTCATGATCTTTAGAGCTATCACTCTCGGTGCAAAATGACCTCCAAATGATCCACCATGGAACTCTTCCAACACCCTGTGAATCTGATTTGTACTAATGCATCTCAGCAGCACTCCATTCACATCCCTTTTGAAAAAAACACCATCAACAAGGGCATATGGGACAACCTACAATCTGAAGTGTCTTGTTTTGGTCTTGTTCATCTCTTGAGGGCATAGGCCTATGCTTAGGAAGTTCATTATGTCTTGGGTCCAGCAAGGAGTGAGGGAACCATTATTTTCCTCTTGAGTGCTTCCTTACTCATAGTTGTCTTGCAATTCCAAAACAACCTCCTTCTCATTGCATACTTCCTTGTGTTTATTCAAGACCTTGCTCACATAATCCTTTTCCTCTGACCAACTTGGTGAACTTAATCTCAATGTCATACTCCATGACACGAGTAATCCAGCCTGCTCTCTTTTCATTCGGTATTTGCTTTGAGGAGGAAGTCCTTAACTCCCACATGAGAAACCAGCAATTGAAGCTTGGTGTTTGAAACTAAATGTTTGAATTTCTTCAAGCTTTTGATTACTGCAAGAACATGCTTCTCAATAAAATAATACCTCACCTTGTAGTCCTCTAGGATTTGGTGAAGAAAGCAATGGCTGCTCATCATTGTCTTTGTTATGTTGTACCAAGATTGTAGAAATAGTGTCATCACCCCCAAATGCATAGAGGATGAAATCCTTGGAGAAATCAGGTTAATGAGAGTTGGGGCTATAGAGATGGATTCTTTGATTGCTTCAAAACTTTCCTTGGCTTCTATTGTCCATTTGAAATCTATTCTTTTCTTTAACATCTTGGTGATAGGCTTGACTACGGCTGAAAATTTGGGAAAAACCTCCGAACAAAATTTATCCTCCCCAAGAAACTTTGAAGGGCCTTCTTGTGGCTTGGCAATGGTAGTGCTCTAATGGCTTCAACTCTTTCTGGATCAATTGTTAATCCTTCTTTGGAGATAATGTGGCCAAGGAGATTTCCTTCATGGGCTAGAAAAATACACTTTTTAGGATTCAAGGATACTCCAAATCTTCTGCACCTTTGGAACACTTGTCTCAAATGAAAGAGAAGGTTTGCTGCATTTTTTGAAAAAATAGTGATATCATCAAGATATACCAGCACCACGTTGTTAATCAAATCCTTGAATGCCATGTCCATTTCCCTTTGGAAAGTATCTCCAGCGTTGGACAGCCCAAATGGCATTTTCCTATATGCATAAGTTCCCCATTTGGTTATAAAGGTTGTCTTGAACTGATCCTCTTCTTTCACCATAATCTGATTGTACCTCGAATAGTCATCAAGTAATGAAAACCTCTCGTAACCAGCAACTTGCAAGATCTACTCCATATAAGGAAGTGGATAATGATCCTTGAGAGATACTCTATTCAAATCTCTCAAGTCAACACACAATCTAATTTCTCCGCTCTTTTTCTAATCGAACCAAGTTGGCCACCCAACTAGAATGCTTGATAGGGAATATGATACTTGACTCTATCAATTTATTCAATTCGCTTTCTCATAAAAGGCTCCATGTGTGGATTGATGCCTTTGTTTTTTCCCCGATGGGTTTAGCACTTGAATCTAATTCAATGGTGTGTTGAGCTAACTCGGGATTGAAATATTTCAAATATTCATAGCTCCAAGAAAACACATCGGGAACCTTGACAAATTTGTATGAACTCATACCTTTCTTGCTCAGCTTGTCACTTTACCAACATGGGGTGATTTGCCTTCTTCCACCAAGATGGACACCGAATCTTATCCCTTGACTTGGATGTTTTCTCTCTCCTTCATAAACTGATCATTATGATTGAAAATGGACTCCAAAGTAATAAGTCCCTTTGGTAGTTTGTTGGTTCTTAGCTGTACCACTTGGTCACCGTGCTCGCTGTTCCAACTTTTCCCGATTTTTAGCTAAGAACTCAGCCTTTTCTTGCAAGAAATGGATGATTTGTTGATCAGTTTCAAACACTTGCCAACTTACATTGTTGTTTCGAACTGAAGGCCTTACAATCACATGGATGTTTGGTTGTACCTTGTCCTTTTGGATGCTTTCAAAAACATCAAAGGCTGCTCCAATCTGCATGAAGCCTATCAAAGAACTGGTTCTCTTTTCTAGGAATGTATTTGACACCAAAGCCCTCAAAATCTTCAATGATGTCCCACACCCTATTTTTGTAGCACTTGAGTAGATCATTCTTGACAGCATGTTGCCCCTTAACTTGGTTGACAATCAACTCACTTTCACCAAAGACTTGCAAGTTCTTTATTCCTCTCTTGATTGACCAATGCAATCCTTGTATCAAAGCTTCATATTCAGCAGTGTTATTAGAGCATGCAAACTGAAATCTAAAAGTTGAATAATACTTAACTCCTTAAGGTGAAACAAGCATAGCTCCCCTCCCACACCTTGTCTACTCCTTGATCCATCAAAAAACAACTGCCATACCTCATTGTCATCCTTGTGGTCTGGCTTGGTGATACTAGGGATAGGCTAATTTTCTTCATGCATGCAATAGACTCCTAACTTGGATTCTTCTATTTCTTGATAAGGATCAAAAGCATGCACCTTTCTTGCCCATTCATCAAGATTCAAATCTGGGATACTTCCAACCTTGGTGTCAACTTCATCAGTGCTTGGATAATCCTCTTGATCAAACGCTGAACAATTGGTATTGATTTGGCTTGGAGTGTGAGGCTCAATTTGAAAGTTTGCAATAGGTTCGGACCTGATTGTGGCTTTAGTTCCATATCTTGTTCTCGAAAAACATGTGTGACCAATCGGTAGATAAGAAACCTCTAATCTTAGTTTGTGAAATCCTTGACAAATATAGGGCAAAGAGTGGTGGAAGATCTATTACTGAGACATCTTGTAAAACAACAACGTTGGGGCATGCATGCAAAGTAAGACTCAAGTTTTTAATCACTCCAACTATTATTATTGTTGTCCCATCCAATTGCACTACCCCTTTGGATATGACTTCATATTGAAGCCCCAACTGATCAGCTATTTGCTTGGGCATTACTGAACTACTTGCCCTGGAATCAATCATGCAATTGTGTACTAATTGGTTTCCAATGATAAATGAAACATAGAATGAAGGGGGCTTCAACATTTTACCTTGTTGTCCTCCATGATTCCCCTCAGGTTGGGCAGAATTTGTGAGTACCTTCTCTTGCATTTGGACCTGCTGATTTGAAGTTGACCAGTCCTTCATGGCACTTGTAGCAAATCTCTTTGCCTCAGGATGGATAGTGATTCCCACATTGATATGTTTACATTTGTCTTCTTCATCTGATCAATGATGTTGAATGGAGATGAAGTATCTCTTTCTGTCCCTTAGCCTACACATTCATTCCTTGCACATGGGCAGCAACAAATGGCATTTGAGTTGGCCTAGGAGCTGTTTTAGGCGTCCTTTGTGTGTTTGGAACTGCATTTTGTTTACCAATAACCTATGGGGTGGTAGAAGGTTGTGGATTACTTGGAGCCAATGGTTTTCTTCACCCAAATTTCTCCTTTTGACCTCGTGTTGGTCTGTAACAATTTGGTAGATTGTTTTATTCATGCCAAAAAAATCTTCTTCCCGCCGGTTCAAGTGAGGTATCATTTAGAGCTGATTGTTGCTGGGATGTTTCTTGTTGGTTATTTCCTTGACTCCCTTCACCCTCCACACCAGTTGTTGTCACCATTAATGCTTGATTTAAGGCACCATTGAAACACATAGACTAGTTGTGAGGTTCATTGCATGGAAAACACCAATCATACTCTTGAGCTATATTGTTTTGCACTGGCACTATTGCTTTAGAGACGGATGTAGCATTGGGATTATAGGGCTGAAATGGTCTATTGGCAAGAGGTCTTGCTTGATTTAAATTTGCAACTGGATTGGGTGGTCTTTGATGCTGGAATCATTACCTGTTAGGCTGAGCTTGAGGCTAGAAAGAAGGTCTAAAACCTTGTGCTTGCTGCCTCTTGAGTGTAACCAGCTCATTGCCTAAATTTTGCAATTGCTTCATGACTTCTTGAAGTTGATTTGAGGCACTAGAAGATGAAGTAGAAGCTTCACTTGAATTCTGATTTCTAGGAGTGGGAATAGGAGATAAAATAGGCACTTGACTAGTACTTGGGATCTCTAAACTTGGATACAATGGCATTGGAGGCCTATGAGCTAGCTTGCCAGGTTGAATCAAACAATTTTTTTCAGCTCTAATGGTAATGCTATAAGCAACATGGATAGTTGTTCCTCCCATGGATTGAATTAACATAGAAATATCAGAATTTAGAGCTTTAAGGTGATATAGAAAATCACCTTCTTTGTTGGCCTTACCGCTTGCCATTGGAATCCTCTCCCAAGTCATTTAAAACCTAAAGTTGAAGTCAATTAGTTTCTCATTGGGAGTACTCTTGATTGTTGTCAAATGTTCCAAAAGGGATAAGTTATCTCCCTTTTCTCCAAACGCTGCTCATGGAGGGCTATACATAGCTAGTTCAAATTTTGGATAGAACATAAGGCAAGACTCCTTAACCATTGGAAAACCTTCCCTTTAAATGAATATGCCAAGCGAGTTTGACGACAACTTGCATCTCATTAATCTCATGGATTGCATAAATATTAGCAATATCCTTGACATGATCACCAAGAGTGGTCTGATTCTCTCCAGTAAAGTATGGAATGTTCTTTAATGTTGTAACTAGGATTGGATTTTATGCATTGATAGAAAGTGAGCTGCTACTGGTGAAATTGACATAGTGGTTGTTTTGTGCCATTCTGATTGGCCTTAGAACCCTTGTTGATTGAATAAAAGGCCTACCAGTGGAGGAGTTTATAGAGTCTGTTTGGTGGAGATGGAGACCTTTGAATTCTCCTCCCTCTTTGTCTTCTTCTTGGAGATAATTTTAGATATTCAAATAAAGCACCTCTTCTTCTCCAACTCTTAACCTTGTGGTGATTCGTCTCATGAGTTTTCAGGTTTGCCTTTGCTAAAACCAACTGATTCTTCTTCCTTGGAGTCACCAGATGTGTAATTTAGGGCTCTTTTAAGCAAGAAACTTACAAAAATGCACATAAATTTATTTTCAATGAATATGAAAACCTCTAAGGTCCCACCGAGCATGTTTAAGCTGTTGGTGTAAATCAAGCAAAGCACCCATGGATGTTGATCAAATTTCTAGTTTGACATTTTGGACATCCAATGTGATTACACAACATTGAGTCTCTTCCCCAAGTGTGCGACTTTGTAAAAATGGGAAAAGGATTTCCAAGTTAGAGGTGGTTCCTCAACTCCTCTCGATCGGTGTATTACTTGCAAGTTGCAGAGGTTTTAAACTCAAAATCTTACTCTAAATTCCAAGGGAAAAAGATAGAGAATGCAAAAAACTGAAACTAATGCTAATAAGGTGATGCACCAAAGGAGTGGTTAGCATTTTTTACTTCTGCAGATTGACACAGATCATAGAAATGCAACAAACATCATGCACAAACTGATAAAATGTAATGGAAGGTCAAAAATGAAGCAAACAACACAAACAGAGGATTGAAACTCATTCACAGAGCTTGCATTGTCATTTCCAATATCAAAAATACATGCATTACAACATCTGAGAGGCAGAAAACATGTTACAGTCTTGGAAGAGGTTTGATATTCCACAAAATCACTTTTCAAGGTGAAGGAGGGAGCCTACAAAACATAAAAAAATGTCCAACCCCAAAAAGAGCCAAATTTGGCTTTTACAGTGCAAAAAATGAGCCCAAGAGAGAGAAATGTGGGAAAACATGGGAAAACTTTCAACCACCAACCAAATTCATAATAAACAACATGGGTATCCTTACAGGTCCATTCCCTGACATTTTTCACCATGCTAGGAGAGAATGCGAGCCATGTTGCATTAAAAATGGTGGTTGAAATGTCATTTTTGTTCATTACCATGTGCCAGAGGTGTTTTTTCAATTTTCTCTCTCCAAAATCCATCAAAATACAAAATTGAGCCTGAATCTTGTAGAGAATTTCACCAGCTTTCTGTTGATATAAAGAATATGAAAAATTGAGCTCTGGATCGAAAGTTATGATTGTTTGAAAATTTAGGGCAACACAGGGCCAAAATGGGTTGGCGGGCCAAAAATTTGAAATTTTCCCACTTTTTGCATTTGGGAAAATTTCCCAAAATCCCCGCACCCCACTGATTTGGTGCCATGTGGCAGGTTTCCATTCATTGTGGGCCATGGGGGCGAAAAATTATCTTTACACTACCCTTTGGGAAAAATTCCTAATTTTTCCCCGGTGGTCGAAGCTCCAACGCCCCCTGAACACGTGGCACAATCCTATTCACCGGTGGGCCTTGGGGGCAGCCTTTCCCTTTTGATTTTTTTCACTTGGGTGAAAAAGAAAGATTCTTTTCGCACCCCTAATCCCCAATGCCGCGGCGACACGTGGTGAGCTCTGACTGGTAGGTGGACCGACAGGCCAAATATTTCTTTTTTCTTCTCACCAAAACACTTCACCAAATTTTTAAGTCTTCCTCTACAGTCCGCTACTCCCTTCCTCTAGAGACACGTGGCACAATGTGATTGGATTCGGGCATGGCGTTGAAAAATTTTCTTGTATCAACCCTTAGGAAATTTTTCTAATCTCTTCCCCTTGGACACGTGGTGAGCTCCCACTGGACGGTGGGCCATCAGCTGAAAATTTCTTTTGAAACCTTGCCAAACACTTGGTAAAATTCCAAGTTTACCTCTACCCTCTGCCACTCCCTAGGACACGTGGCCTCATCTTATTGGCTCGGGCTTTTCAGGGGAAAATTTCCCACAAAATCTCTGCCGAGCCATAACTTCAAAAATACATGGAGTTAGGAGGAAAAATTTACCTTTCTGGAAAGCTGAGAAAAATCTCTATCCAATGGTGCCATTTCCAGAAGGTCTTGAGTGCCTAAAAAGCAAAAATTATGATTGAGGCACAAGAGAGGGAAGAATGAAGGGAGTTAGCCACAAAATGTGCAAGGGCTCATTTTGGATAACAGCTTTCTTGAGAAACTCAAGGAAGACATGTTCAAGGTGGTCGACCATATCAAAGCACACCTATTGAAGGTCAAGAAATTGTTCGATAAGAAGGATAAAGCTATAGAATTAAAATTTGGAAATATTTTTCTACTTTGGGACAAGCAAAGAGAACCAAAGGGAAGTCATAGAAACTTACAATCTTTTTGGCTCGGTCCATTCCAAATCCACCATAAATGTGGAGAAAGGTCTTTCTACCTTGCTTATTTAGATGGAATGCATTTGGAGTTACCCGGAGTGGGAAATATCTAAAATTATGCAAGCAAAAAAAGTGGGTTGTCCCCTTCATTATACCATAGGTGATTTTGGTGTGTGTTTCCTTTTTCCTTTTGTGTGTGTCTTTCCTTTTCTGTGAAGTGTGTTTCATTCCTATTGTGTGTGTGTACTCCTTTTGTCTTATCACTTATTGTTCAAAGTGACTCTATAAAGCCCAATGGATAAGGCTCTATTCTGATTTATAAACTAATATTTCATAATTCCTTCTCATCATGTCCTCACTTTATTTCATCTAGAATGAGTCCCCAAGTGAGATCTAGTTGTTTTATTGTGTATTTTTAAGGTAAAAATTCACTTAAAAGAAAGAAATTTATACCCTAGTGCCACAAAAATTCATTGTAAACCTTTCTTGATACCCTCCAAGTAAGTAAATCCCCAGTATCGGACCTATCCTACCTGTTGGTGCAAATACTCACTTTACACACTTTGCCCTAATTACCATGTTCAATCTACTCATAAAACGTTTATCTACTCAAGTGGGTGATATGCAACTCATTTCTTCCAATTGAATGCTTTGAAAATGCTCATAATGTTGTTATTCTACCCTATTTTGAAACAATTTCCATGTTTCCCCCTTTTAGTGCCCTAATTTCTTCATTTTTATGGGCTGTGTTATTTTTCCTTGGCCAAAACGTAAAAGAAACCCATGTTTGATCGAATTCCATTTTTGTGAAGGTGAAATCTCACTCCCCAGGTCTAAATCAATGTCAAAACATGATTCAATTGATTCAAAATTGAGAAATCTGCCTTCCCTGTCAAAAAAATTGATTTCTAGGGCATCCTCTGTATTTTTCACATTTTGATGGGCTCTCGAGCCGTCAAATTTATCATTGCAACCTTTATGCTAACGTGGCAAGCTCCTATTGGCCGAGGATGGTCGAAAAAATGTTATAACTTGTTATTTTTTGAAATTTTGGTGAAGGGAAAATTTTGGTCTACAGCCCCACTTGCTACAGAAAAATCCCTATGTGGCATGATGTGATTGGTTGACGGATTGGCAGGTGGTGGAAATGCCTTAGGAATTTTGGCTTTCATTTTGTAAAATTCTCAAAATCAAATTTTGGCCCAAAGGCCCGCAATGAATGGGAAGGTGACACATGGCACAGGGAGATAAAGCGGACAAACATGGGAGTTGGGAAAATTTTGATGTTTTTTGGCTCAAGGTGTCAGAGGAAAATTTGGCCCGTGAGCCCACGCCCAATGGGAAGGTGACACGTGTCCAGGAGGGTCAGGCGGGTGGTAGAGGTCACTTAAAAATTTTGCCTTCATTTTTGCAAATTTCTCAAGGTCAATTTTCTGCCCGAAGGCCCGCAACGAATCACAGAGCGACACGTATGCAAAGGGATGAAATGGAGGGGCGGAGGTTTGGAGGAATTTGAAGTTTTTTTAACTTCAAAAGGTAAAAAAGAAAATTTTGGCTCGAGAGTCCTACCTCCAATGAACAATGGACACGTGTCCCAGATTTGGCGGAAGAAATGTTGAAAAATTTACAAATTTTGGCAAAAAATCTCAAAACCAAAAACTTGTCCGTGGCCCCGACGGGAAAAGGTGAATGTGTCCCCCCACATCCAATCAGGGGGTGACACATGGCACATTTCAAAGAGCGGAGATGGAGAGTGCAGGCCGCAAAGGTTTTTGTGCTTCTAGAGGATTAAAGGAAATTTTGGAGGGTCGGCTCCGCATCCAATAGAGAGCGACACATGGCGAGGAGAGAGTAGGTGTTTGGGCCCGCGGGAAAATTTTCAAAATTTTCTCGAGGTCAAAAAAGGCCACAAATGAATATTTTAAAATGAGGACCCGGTCTAATGGTATTTGGACACGTGTCCCAACTCATCCAAAGGGAAAAAGGGTATTTTCAAGGGAATATTCAAGATCTGATCTTACACATGGAGGGTAAAGATTTAAAGTTGATTTAATCGACGGAAACTATGTAATTTCATTTTTTGGGCGCCATCGAAGCTCCATGGAGTTTGGATTCGTCATTTCTACACCAAATCACATGAAATTTTATATGAAATCACACCCTCAACCTTCTAGATGTAATGGCATCATTCATTTGAGCCATTTCGGTGCCCTATAGTGATTTTCATGAAATATTTTTCTCGGCCCATGTAAAAACGTGAAAAGTAAAAAATAAAAGTTGCAGAATTAAAAATGATGAGGGTAAAAGGTGGAAAATGATTGCAAATGCATGCTTGGCATGGTGGAATGACAAAAACGTGACCCTAGGATGGATAAGGATCTGAATCCATGCAATATTTTAAAATATTTGTGCATCTCTGGCATTTTATGAGTTGTTTTATAGTTTTATATCATTTTTCATCAAATGGATAGGGTTTTGTAACAAATTTGATCCCTTGATCATATTCTTTGCTTGGGATGCAAGGATCCAAGCTAGAAGATGGTATATTATGTAATTTGGAGGCATTTTATAAATTCCTGTTGGGATTTTTGGAGAAAGAGAGAAGAATTTTCAGGAGGAAAACTAGAAGTGTTCCATTTCTTTTAGAGAAACTGCCTGAGAGCCATTTTTGATTCCTGTTTGCATCAAATGTTCATCATGTTGAGTTGGTTTCAGCTGTAAAGCCATCAACAAGCTTTGAGATTGTCTTAATAACATTCCCTTGCTGGTGTATTTGATCAAAATTTATGGATTGACTGGTTTTATCTCTTGGCAAAGCTTGCATACACTTGTATTTCAGTATGTTTTCAATTTGTGTTTCATGCTCATGTTGCAATCTTGTGTTTGGGATCTTTATTGGTCATACATGGTCTCATTTATTGTAAAGGGTTTGAAGGCATCTGCAATCTTCCATTCAAAAGAGCATTCATTTGAGTGAAGATAAATAGATTTAAATTCATCTTACCTTCCTTGTAAATTGAGGGTGTTTGTAAACTTTTGGGTGTACCTTAAGTCATGATCTAACAAGGGTTTCTAAATGCTTCATTGATATTTTTCTTCAAGACTTTGTGGTAGGTTATCAAATTTTGTGTGGAATAGTGCAGATTTGGGCCTCCATTTGTGCACACATCCTGGTTGAAAGAGTGCTTCAAACTCATTGAAACATCTCTGCTATTTAGGTGTTGCAATTCTTTTGCAAATCTTCCCAAAGAAGTGGGTAATTCCTTATCTTGTCTTGTCCAAACTTCTCCCATCGAATATCATTTTAAGTAACACATCCTACCTATACTACCCCCCGCATTTGCATTATGTGTCCACAAAAGAACTCAATCCTTTCACAAAAATGCACAAAGCATATCAGGGTTTTATCATGTCTTTAGTAGCCCTAGCCTTGTTTTGAGAACATTTCCATCATTTAGTAGTGACAACTCCTTTGAGTTTGGATAATGGATACTTGATCATGTTTTCACAAGGCCTCTTTCATATCATAATGCAAAACACAAGGATATCTCTACCTCCTTTACCATACAAAGGACTGCAATATAGGTTCTCTTGCCTTGGTTAATAGGCACAACCTAAAATAGTGAGGGTTAGATCAAAACCCTTATGAAGGTGTTATCCACTCCCTCAAATCTTAAATGCAAACAAGCAGATAGGTGTGCTCCCCAGCTAAAAATGACATACAAACCATCTATCTATCCTTGAGTGTCTTGTGCAAGTTCATGATGTTGTTCAAGTTGTGAAGGAGATTAAATCTAGATACCAACACTACCCTATCAATTGGTCTTACACGTTGTTTCTGTCCTTTCCATAGGTGATTTATGGAATACAAGTTCATTCAAGTTCTCCGAAGATGATAAGTTTCGAGACAAGCTTTTCAAGAGACTTAGGAATGGATATTTATAACCTTTCTAAGACATGATCCACACCCCTCATATTTTATTTGCAATCCTAAATACATCACGGAGAATTTTTAATGAGATAAGAATGTTTTTCAACTGATTTAAGAATATTTTAGAAATTTTTAGAGGTTTAGGGACAAGTTCAGAAAAAAAAAGTCTTGGAGGGTGAATGAACATGTAGTACAAAGTAGCCCCTAAGATTTGAGAAGTGATTATGGGAGATCCATAAGCATTTTTAGGTTAAACGAAACACTGTTTGAAAGGTATTTTATATCCCTAAATGGTGGTGGTTTCACATTTTTCACATTACATAATCAATTCTACCCAAAGACTATTTTCAAGATTCGCAACTCCGTGATCCCAAAATAAAAGACTAATTTTTATGGGGTTGTAGGAATAATCAAGGAATGAGACCCATCCCATCCTTATCCAAATGGTTTTTTTAGTAAAAATCATATAAATAAGTTCTAAAAATACCTTTGGATGCTCAAGTTATGCCTCCGTCAAGTTTCTCTCCAAGGTACGCTCTAGGACTTAGTCATTTTTCTGGTGGACACATGTCACTCCTAGGTCTGAGCATAATTTCTTGCCCCAATTTTCCCATACCTTTGGGATATTTGGGACACAAAAATGTTCCCACCCCTGATAGCCCCCTGACCATCATGTGACCTTTTTTAACATAAACAGCCAAATAAGCCCTCAATCTCTCATTTTTAGCCATTTTTGCCATTGCATCCTGGAGCGCCACTTGTCCTCACCAGATGAGGGAACATTTTCTTGCACCAACTATCCTAGACCCTTAGGATAGTTGGGACACAAAAATTCACCCAACCCCAAGTTTGACCCCTGGTCCCTCACATGACCACAGAAGATACTCCACAAACTTTTTTTCAACTCCCCTCTCCTCTCTGCCTTAGCCAATGACCATCTGCCACTTGTAAAGCCTAGAGATATGAAAATTTTCTTACACCAACTATCCTATAACCTTGGGAAATTTTGGACACAAAAATGCACCCAAGCCTATTCCCTTCCCTGGTCACCCATATGATCCAGCTTCAGCCCCTAGGTGTTTTTAAGTTCTTTTTCACTCTCCCTCTTTCGCCATTCTCACAGTGCCACTTTTCATGCTCAAGGTGAGGAAATTTTTTTTACACCATATGTCCCAAACACTTTGGACACATGGGCCACAAAAAAAATTCCAAAGCATTGAATATTTAAAAATTCATTATTTGCAAATTTATAATTATTTTTGTTGTTTCTTCCTCATGCATACGAGAACCTCACTGCTGAAAAGAACATTAAAAATCCATTTCCATTGCTTCTAACTCACATTTTATTCATTTCTTCTCCATCCCAACTACTTCATTTATGTACTAAGAACCAAACCCTTTTTTTTTCATCTTGTACCATGTTTTTTTGCACTTAAGTTTCATGACCAAAAACCATTAAAAACTTGTATCTCACAAATAGACATCGGATTCTAGTGTTATTTTCACCATCTCTACCTCTCTCAAGTACCTTCAAGCTGAAAAAAATGCTAGAGATGTTCTAGATTATTAATTCTAGAAAATCCCAAAAAAATCCCTAAATCCTTCTTCGTTTCTCATTGATCTGGAAGGCAGTTTGAGCCAAAAAAATGAACATAACATCTAGAGAAAACCCCCATATCATAAATGTTGATTTTTCAAAAAATTGAGGTGTGGAAAACTAGAAGATTAAAATATTAACTACCCCATGCTTGTACTTACTATAAATATTAAAATTCTCATAACATCAAAACCTTTTAGAGAAGTGAATTCCAAAATGGAAAACTAGGGCACACGGGCCAAAAAAGCAAAAAAAAACATATAAAAAAGAGAGAAAAAAAAAAATCAAAAAGTAACTTTATAAAAATATAAAGTTATTGAAATTTCCATAAAACATCTATGAGAGTTTTCTAAGGTGGTGAGAATCCCACAATACTAATTCTCGAGGCAAAAAAACAACATTTATCAAAATAACAACTCCTAGAACCCAAGGTCTAAAAATAGAAAGTTCTCATTTCAAGTGAAATAATTTTCTACCATCTCGCTTTTAACCCATATTGTTTCTTTTTACAAGCATGAGGTTCAAATTCTCTATTCTTCATCTTGTTTCAGCACTTTCATTGGAGTACTCCAAAGATAGGCAACAGTGATGTTACTCACATGGACCTAGATAATATGAAATCCGAATGTTGGGTGAACCAAGAGAGCTCGTGGAAGAAAAGGTTTTAACGATCGGATTGTACATAGTTGGTGGTCATTTCGTATCATTGGAAAGAAAAATTTGGGTGTTGGCTTATTCCAATCACTACAAACCATACTCCCAAAAATAAAAACTAGGGATAACTCGATCCTGCAATGCTTACCCTAAGGGAAATATCTCAAGGCATGCACATATCAATTAGAAGCAACATGGTACTAATCACCAAGGATATTACATCTGTAGAATGGTCCAAGACCAATCCTACCTTCATGGAATTACTCTTAGCTCATGGTTGAAGAAAGGAAGGAATCCCTCTTGTGTTCCCAAGGATTTTCTCATAATGAAATCCAAGAGGTATTCTTTGATGCCATCATTCTTATAAGTTGAGTGATGGAAGAGGAAAGCACAAGAGACTTATAAGACTATATGGAATTATTCATTCTCACAATCCTAGAGGGAAAATAGATGATTGACTGGGGAAAAATCATCAACAATAGCTTACATCACCAATTACTTCAAGTTCCATCTCCACAAAATTTCTTCATGACTTTGTACCTGGTTTACACCTTAGTGAACACAAGACCATTCAAGGGCCTAACACTTGTACAAAATATTTCCCAAAATTATCCTACGTATGAAAAGTATCCGCACTTGTTCCTAAAACAGAGCAATCATCACTTTGCAAAGATGAATGATTCTTTCAAAATGTATGTTGTGATATTGTTGGAGGAAACACCACACTCCATATTGTCTAAAATTTCGCTGGCTCTAGTCGGAAGGTATGAATCATACTTCATTCAATTTTCAACCTTCATAAATATACAAGTTTTAGGTTTTGAACTTGTTCCATGGATATTTCCGTGCTACCCGAGTGACAAGATCATGCTCATTGAATTATGTAGACAACCGATCCATATCAATCAAAAGCAAAGGAACACAAAGAATAAGTTGTTTGATTTCCCTATTTCACTAGATTTTTTCTCTTGCAATAGTTCTCACAAGGCTTTCAAAGCATGGAAGTTGTCATGTCTTTTATAAACATGCACTCATAAACCTCAAGGGCATATTTTGACATCCGAGAGGATCCCAACACCTTTCACCTATCTGATACGTATCATGTCCCTCAAATTGAATATTTTTGGGTGAATTTTGTTGATGATTTTGAAGTATGAGAATGTGATCACAAAAGGATGACAGTGGAACAAATTAATGAGTTCAAGTTTGAGGATTACTAATAAATTAGTTGTTTTTACCTTCTTACGGTCTAATTATCATGCAATATTGTGTCTTTAAGCTGATTTTAAATCATGATACTAATTTATCCCCTATTTGTAATTTAATTTTCATGCCTTTATGTAATTATATGTTAATTTTCAGGTCATATATTTTGTTTAATCAAGTGTTTGTATCATTCAGTTGTAAGAATCATAAAATTTCCCTTCTAGAGCCATTCCACGCCTTTCTTCATTATGTGATAGATTTAAACTCTTCTCTAAAGAACTTTCACATTGACATATTCAGTAGTAAGTTGGGTATGGTGTGTGTAGTTAATGTGGTCTATCTATGTGGTTCAAATGAGTTTGAGATCCTCAAACTTTCTGGTGTATCACCATATTTTCATTTTTTCCCTTAATTCCTTCTCCCTTTTCCTTATTGATTTAGTGAATTAGAGTATTCTTATGATTAAAATCTATTTTTAGGTATTACACTAGGGGTACCAACCCTCTCTAGAGATTCACTCTAACATATAGGTCACCCATAGCCTAAGATTGTTTAAATTTAGTCTATTATAAGGAGAGACATCACACCACTCCCCAAAGGGTGCATTACTCTATGAAAACAAGGATCACATAAGAAAACAAAATTAAAAAGAAAGGAAAAATTCATCACTTAGAAATAGAAGTTGGAATAAGTGCTTGGCTTTTTTATAAATGAAATCATAATATGTGACCAACTTTTATCATACTTTTACAAGTTTGTTTAATTTTTACATTGTCTAAACTTACCTAATGAATAAATTTAATGGCACAACATTGCAAGTAATACAAAAAAACCCACATATATGTGTGAATGCATAACATTACCACTTATCAAAAAAATTAAGTAATGGAAAAGAGAACATTTTTTTCAAATCCATCTTCATTTTCTAGGATTCATTAACCAAAATAAGCTCCCCTTATTTTTGGGTTAACTTACTACCTTTTGTGCTTCAGTCCAGATTTCAGACATTTAAAGCATTCAAAGGTTTCTAGAAAATTCTCCATCAGATAGAGAATTTCTTCCCCTTTCCAGAAAGGTAAAGAACTCTTTCTAACTCCTTGTATTTTTTGAGTTATGGCTCGGTGGAGTTAGAAGGGAAAATTTTCCCAAGGTAGACTTACGGAGCTTGGGAGAGTTTTTTTCCAAAGGAACTTGGACCGGTAGGGCATCGGAGGAAAAAGTGAAAAATTGCCTTTTCTTCCAAAAGGCATAAAATTAAAATGTGACCTGCGCCCCATTGAAAAGCTAATGTGGGGATGCGGGGCTTTGGAGGAAAAATAGAATTTTCACACTTTTGTCAAAAGTGAAAATGGAAAAAAGGAAACCCCTGCCTCCACCGACCCCAATGGATGCCACGTCATCAGCGGATTTGCATGGGAAATGTGAAAATTTTCCCTATCCAAATTTGTAGGAAACGTAAGGAAAAAACACATCAGGCCATATCTTTTGATCCAGAGCTCCATTTTTGACAATCTTGGTACCAATGGAAAGATTTGGAGATTCTCTTCATCATGGAACTTCAATTTTGCATTTTTGGTGAATATTTGTGGGAGAAAATTGGAAAGCACGTTTTGGCATGGGAAAAGACAAAACCAATCTCCAACTACTAGATTTAATGAAGTATGGGTCATTTTCTTTGGTCTGCGAAGTAGATACATGGAAATATGAGCTTTTACATCAAGCCCATCAATAGATGAAGAATTAAAATGCATTTTTAAAATTGGTTGGAGAAAATCGGTGTTTTTCCTTTCCTTCTCGCATTTTGATATATATTGTAAATAGAGGCACATTTTCAAAGTTAGTGGTTGTTCACTCTTCTTCTCTACCTCCCTCTTCTTTTCTTCCCAAGGTTGAAAATGGAGTTGGAACCTCCTCCCCTGCTCTATAATGGCATTTTTTTGCCTCTTTCCCATGAAATGGTGCACTGTGTAAATATGGAGCAATAAAAACGTGTTTTTGTGATGCATTTGTCCATCCTTTACTCATTTTTGGTTGTTTCTTCTTGCCTCTCATTGTTGCAGGCATCTCAGTGCATGTTTGAATGTCATTTACAGGTTTTGGAGCTATGTTTTTAGGGATTTTGGAACATTTTCTATGTGAATTCCATCTCAGTCTGTGATGCACTTGTCCATCCTCTCCATTGCTCACCTCTCTTTGTTTTCATGGCAGTTTTGATAGATGATCAACATTTTCCTTCTCTGGTGTATCACTATTTTAGTGTAGGCTCTATTTTTTCCAGTTTTCTTTCTCTCCTTATCTCCTTGGAAGTTAGATTAGGATTAGATTAGCTTGCCTACACTGGAATAGCTTGTGGTAGGTAGTTTAGGAAGAGGAACCAGCCTTCTCTGGAGGATCATTCCCATTTGCAAGTCCCATAGCTTAGGGAATGATCCAATGTTATGCAAATCACACCAAATGACCCTGCCTTAGAAAAGTAGATCCATAGCTCATTTGGGGGTGCTATGATTTCACATTAACAGTTTTAGCACGCTCAAAGTGGGACCTTAGAGGTCTTCACTTCATTGCAACAAGATCAATGTGCACTTGTTGCAATTTCCATCTTTTGAGAAGCAACAATTTGCACATCCTGGGACTCCATCCGGTAAATAACACATTCTCTCGAGTTGCACCTATTTTCCATCCATTTCCATTCACTCTTCTTTCCATATATTTCATTCTTTTCCATCATTCCATGAAGTTAGGAAATCATGACTTCATTTCCATCATGGAATTCACATTCACACAGCAACAACATCAGTACATTCCACCTCCAATGTGCTTTACAACTCCTTCAAATTAGTATTTTGAGCAGATTCAAGATCGCATGTTTACTCCTATGAGTAGCAATGTCAAAATGAGTTTGGTTATGGAGGTTTCCAAGAGCAATGGTATGCAAACAATGAAGAAAATCAAATGCAATATGTTGTTCTATTGGAAAAGATCCAAAAAATGGAGATTGGCATGGTGCAATCAAGAGCAAAATCTCAAATGAAGGTGTTTAGAATTGGTTACAGGACTCCTTGTCCATGGGAAGGTCCTTTTCCAAGCCACTACAACCCTCAGGAGAAGATGGACTTCATAATTGAGATGCTTCCCCAACTTACACAATGGACTGAAGAAATAGAGGCCTATGAGTTTGGTGTTGAGCAACCTTGTCAATGGGTAAGTCCTACACCATCATCTGGTATTTCTCTTTCCATTCCTCAAGCAACACCATCTCAGTTTGAATGTCAAGTTGTAAACCCAGCCAATGTTGCTCCAGTTGTGAAAACCATCCCTCCATCCCCTAGTCTTCCATCTCATCTCAGCTTTTCTTCTCTCTTCTCTTCCAAATCCAAATCCCCTCCACAAGAGAAAAAAGTAAACACCTTCCCCTCTAAAGAAACAAGAAGTTCCATCCCTCCTACCACCACAAACAAATGCACAAATGATTGAATCCCAATCTATTTCTCCTCTTGCCTTCCCAATTCCATGTGGGAAGAAGAAATTACAAAAATTAGTCATGAAGGACAGCAAGAGGAAGAACCAAGAAAAGAAGGAATGATTAAAAGCTTAGTAATTTTGGCTCGTAGATATGGGATTGAGAAAATTCCTTTACTGGTGAAGCCTACAGAGGAGGCCAAAGATGAAAATTCAATGGTGGTTAGGACTGATTTTTTTGCAGTAGAAGAAGAGCAAAAAGAAGAAGAAGATCAGCAATCAGTTTTCTCAGAATGTAGAGTCCATGTTGGCACTCTACTTAAAGAAAATGTTGTTCCAATTCAAGTTGCACAATCAGCCATGGAAGAGGAAGGAAAATCAGCTCAAAGTCCCATTGGAAAGGAGCAAATGGGTGAGACCAAATCAGAGTTTATAGCAGTAGAAGAAGAAGGCATCATTGATAATTTCTTTCTTTCATTCAAAGGGCCTATTTTGGTTGATGAATCCACCATGGAAAGGAGCTCTGAAGAAGATCTTGCAGTCCCAACTTGTCCCCTAGAGCAGCAGATTGGAGAGTTTGATTTGACCAACTTCATGCTAGAGGAGGAGTTCAATCAAGAGCAGGATGATCTTCAAATAGCAGAGGAAGGAGGGGCTGCTCCAAATCCAAAATAAGAGCACATTCTAGCTGTGAAGGAGAAAAATGTAGATCCAAAGGCTTTGAGCATGAAACAGGCTATAGAAGAACCTTCAGTTCTTCCTTCCACTTCATCTCTCTTGAGATCTAATGTTGGAAAAGAGTTTGATCTTTCAAACTTCATGTTGGAGGATGAAAGAAACCATGGTAAACAAGTTGCAAACCAAGAAGATACCATGGAGGAAGTTGAACATTTGCAGCAGGACAACAATGAGACAATGTATTTGTCTGATTTGGAAGATTGTTTTGATGGAGAGGAACTGGTTGAAATCCCATTATTTTCTCCTTCATCATCCACCTTCCAAGCATGTGTGCCTATTGTCATGGAGGAGAGTATTCAATGGAAATAACCTACATTTTACAACAGCTCTTTGGAATCAAGTTTGGAAGATCTAAACCTTCCATGTTCTTCACAAGAGGAGGAAGAGAAAGAGCAGAAGAGTTCCACCATTCCTTCCACATCATTCACCTAGGAAGGTCTACAAGAGGACTCCATTTTTGGAGTTAGAAATCAGAGCTATGGGCATACCAATCAGATCAGACCTTTCCCAATCAGATATTTGGCTTCATTGGAGCCAAAGGAGCAGCCACAACCAGTCATGTCCATTTCAGGGCATGAGGATGATATGCAAAGCACCAAGGATCAGCTGTCATACCTCTTCAATCCAAATGCAGAGCAACTAAAAGAGGTATTTGATTTGTCTCCAGCTGGTACTTTGGTTATTTGGGTGGAGGACCAGCTTCTTGTTAGTTTTTCACTCATCCAACCAGCCATGTTTAGTGCCAAATCAGTTGCATGGCTGCCATTTTTGAGGAAGGGAAGCTATTTCTCCCTACCAGTTGCAGGTTTTGTTTGAGTTCCCTTTGCTCTTGGTTAGAGTAGTGTAGGTAGGTTTGTTTTCAGTAGAAGTGCTTTTGCACACTCTGCATGTTCCATTTGGAGCATGTATGATTTTTAGTTTGTACATAGTTTTTGGTGCTATTGTATTGCTCTTGCACAGTGCATTCAGTTGGCTTTTGGTGAAGTTCAACTTCAAGTTTCAGCGGGTTTCCAAGTGATTCAAAGGTCATATTTTCAGAGTTAGATCAGATAATTGGTTATCAAGCTTGACTCCATGCCTAATGGATATAAAAATTCCACTGATCATTCATCTAAAGCGAGTAAATGACCATTGTGAGTCGCCAAAGTTGTTAACCAAAATAAGCTCCCCTTATTTTTGGGTTAACTTACTACCTTTTGTGATTCAATCTAGATTTCATACATTTAAATCATTCAAAGGTTTCTAGAAAATGCTCCATCAGATAGATAATTTCTTCCCCTTTCCAGAAAGGTAAAGAACTCTTTCTAACTCCTTGTATTTTTTGAGTTATGGCTCGGGAGTTAGAAGGAAAATTTTCCCAAGGCGGACTTGCAGAGCTTGGGAGAGTTTTTTTCCAAAGGAACTCGGACCAGCAGGGCATCGGAGGAAAAAGTGAAAAAAAAATTCTTCCAAAAGGCATAAAATCAAAATGCAACCTGTGGCCCCATCAAAAAGCTAATGTGGGGATGCGGGCTTTGGAGGAAAAATAGAATTTTTGCACTTTTGTCAAAAGTGCAAATGGAAAAAAGGAAACCCCTACCTCTGCTGACCCCAATGGATGCCACGTCATCAGTGGATTTGTGAGGGAAATGTGTAAAATTTTCCCAAGCCAAATTTGTAGGAAATGTAAGGGAAAAATGTAGAAGGCCATATCTTTTGACCCAGAGCTCCATTTTGACAATCTTGGTACCAATGGAAAGATCTGGAGATTCTCTTCGACATGGAACTTCAATTTCACATTTTTGGTGAATATTTGTGGGAGAAAATTAGAAAACACGTTTTGGCATGGGAAAAGACAAAACCAGTCTCTAACTACCAGATTTAATGAAGTATGGGTCATTTTCTTTGGTCTGTGAAGTAGATACATGGAAATATGAGCTTTTACATCGAGCCCATCAATAGATGAAGAATTAAAACACATTTTGAAAATTGGTTGGAGAAAATCCTGCATTTTTCCCTTTCCTTCTCGCATTTTGCTATATATTGTAAATAGAGGCACATTTTCAAAGTTAGTTAGTGGTTGTTCACTCTTCTTCTCTGCCTCCCTCTTCTTTTCTTCCCCAAGGTCAAAAATGGAGTTAGAACCTCCTCCCCTGCTCTGTAATGGCATTTTTTTCCTCTTTCCTATGAAATGGTGCACTTTGTGTAAATATGGAGCAATAAAAACATGTTTTTGTGATGCATTTGTCCATCCTTTGCTCATTTTTGGTTGTTTCTTCTTGCCTCTCATTGTTGTAGGGCATCTGTGCATGTTTGAATGTCATTTGTAGGTTTTGGAGCTGTGTTTTTAGGGATTTTGGAACATTTTCTGTGTGAATTCCATCTCTGGTCTGTGATGCACTTGTCCATCCTCTCCATTGCTCACCTCTCTTTGTTTCCATGGCAGTTTTGATAGATGATCAACATTTTCCTTCTCTGGTGTATCACTGTTTTAGTGTAGGCTTTGTTTTTTCCAAAAAAATTCTCTCCTTATCTCCTTGGAAGTTAGATTAGGATTAGATTATCTTTCCTACACTGGAATATCTTATGGCAGGTAGTTTAGGAAGAGGAACCAACCTTCTCTAGAGGATCATTCCCATTTGCAAGTCCCACAGCTTGGGGAATGATCCAATGTTATGCAAATCACACCAAATGACCCTGCCTTAGAAAAGCATATCCATAACTCATTTGGGGGTGCTGTGATTTCACACTAACAGATCTCCATGAACTTCTTGAAATTTCATATGAAGAATAAAATGAAAGTAATGATGAAGAAAATGAGAATAACCACAATGAAGAACAATAAAATGAGAGTATCTACAAAGAAGGAAATTAATAACAATAATTAATGAAATATCATTTCATCCTTGAAGGAAATATTGCATCCCCATAAATAGTTGAGAAGTATAAAAATTAGCTTTTAGTGAAGAAAATATAATTGTTGATTATTGTGTGATAAATTCAAGAACAAATACGAGATTTTATGAGTTTTTCTCCTATTAATAGAAGTTAGAGAATTTCAAGAACATTTGATATATTTTAGGAATTTTTTTCTTCTAGTCTTCCTTTGGTATAAAAACATAAATAAAGAACAAAGTAGATGTGAAAAAGGGTATTATAGAAGAACATGTGAGAGTGTTGTAGAAGTGCACATTTTTGGGAAAGAAAAAAATTTTGTTTAAGAACATTAGTAGGTGTTGAGTTTGTATAAAGTAATTGGTGAGCCCTTTGAGATTGTGTCATATTTGTAATGCCTTTTAAAGTTTGAATATCAATAAATAATGTTTTTTGTGTTGATTTTTTGGTGCTAACTATAGGGCTTCAAGGTGGGGATCTTGTTAACTCGAGATCCTTTACCTTGAATACGATTTCAGTGTGTGAGTATTGTGTATGATTCCATTGCACTCTGTTAGAGGTGTGTTGCAAGTTGTAAAAAAATGCATGGACAAGAAGATAGGTTTTTGCAGGTGTGTGAAAATTCTTACAAGTATAGAAAGTAAAATAGAAGCTCTTGATTGACTCTTTTGCAGGTTGTGAATGAGAACCCTACTTGTTGAAGATATGGCATATAAGAAGAGGGTAACACCACGAGTAAAAGACTTGGTGGATATTTTAATGGAAGATGCACAAAGTGAATATGTCACAATAGTAAATGAAGAAGAAGAGATGATGGATATGTTGTTATCCCAGCAATAAAATTTGGATGTCTTGGAGAGAAAATAAGATAGAAAATTAAAGAGACCAAAAGAGGTCAAATTGAAGAAAAGATCCCTCGTACAATGTTATTTTATTTAGTGTTAAAGAGAGCCTAAATTATCTCATGAGATGGATAATTGAGTTAGAGGTTCTTTTTAGGAGAATATTAAAGACCCCAAAAGGGTCATGGTTGAAAGAAAGAGGCTACATGGAGTTACAATTTTTATTGGAAATATCTCTAAGAGAGAAGACAAAGGAAAGGAAAGAAGAAGGTGAAAATTTGGGAACCTATGGTTTCCAAGTTGATGGGGCTAGTTTGGTACTTAAGAATGCAAAGATAGTGGTTGAAGAAGCTTCATATGTTGAAGCTTGAGGGAGGAAGGAAAAATATTTTCTTGAAAGGTAATAGGAAATATAACTTTCCATATGAGCAGCTCAAAGATATTTCAAGAAATAGAAAGGATAAGGGTATGAGTAAGGAGAAAAAGGTTATCCTAAAAGACAACAAGAGAGTGAGGTTTTTATGTGAGGAACCCAAAACTGATTTTTAATATGGCAAAGAGAAAGGTTTGCAAGTAGCCCATAGAATAAAATATCTTCATGAATAAGAATGTAGAGGTGATAGATTGTAATGTCCCTTTTTATGAATTAATTAATTTTGTATACCCTAAGCCTATTATTATTATTTTCACATGTAGGCTAAGGGAAAATTAAAGAGGAAATAAATTAATTTAAGTGGTCCATGGGTACTTTTATATTTTAAATGTAAATAGGACACTTAAATTATATTATTAATCTAAAAAATAATAAATAGAATAAAACAATAATATAATGATTAAATTCTATTCGGTATGCCAAAGGTAGAATAATAATAAATGAATAATTCTATTGTGGGGGCACTAAATATAGAATGGGTTGCATGAGCATCAAGATTCTACTTTTAGGATGGGATGCCAATATGGGAGAAAGGATAAATTAATTTTTATTATTTTTTAGCATGCGCATGTAACTCCAAAATGGGGTGTCGACTTTGGAGAAGACCTTAAAATTTATAAAATCATATTTGGGGTTTATTATTACATTCATCTTGGAAATTTATCAAGTACGTCTTTGTTTGTAATTATCTTTTACTTCTGCATCAGCAATAGAGGATGAAATACCTCATTTTCATACAAATATGAGGACAAAATCCCTCATATTCGAGCTTGGAAATTCCATTCAGTGTTGCATCTACCATTTAGGGTGAAAGTGTTCATCTAGTTTAACTAGGGCACACTTTTCAATCTTTGATTCTACATCCAAAATAGTAAGTACAACTAGGGCTTCATGTCTAGGGGCATATTGTAGTCAAATCGGTTTGAATATTCTTATCTTTCATCTATTTTTCCATTTATATCATCAATTGTGAGAGAATAATTATGTTCAAACATTGGTATTTTATTTAGTTGCTTTCAAATCAATAAATATAAATATAAATTTCTTGGCACATAGGGGTTTATTGTTTTTTTAAATCATATTTTTTATCATAAAAGTTCAAATTTTTATACTACTACCCTAGGGTTTGATTAAATATCTAGATTTATCTAATGTATTTTTAGGGATATTATAGTAGTATCACCTGTAATTTCCCCTTTTTGAATTAATTAATTATGAATACCCAAAGCCTATTATTATTATTTTTGTAGGCTATGAGAATAGTATAGAAGGAAATAAATTAATTTAAGTGATTTAAGGCTAATTTCATATTTTAATTGTAAAAAGATACTTAAATTATATTATGAATCCCAAAAATAGAAATAGAATAAAATAGCAATAGAATGATGAACTTCTATTATGGGATGCCAAAAATAAAATAATAATTAAATAAAGAATTTTACTATGGGGTTGCTAAAATTAGAATGGGTCGCATGAACATCAACATCCTATTTTTAGGATGGGGTGCCAACATGGGAGAGAGGATAAAGTGTTTTTTATTATTTTTAGAGCTCCGTGATTTTATGCATTTTTCTAGCCCAAAATTCAAAATTAAACAATACAACCAAGCCAAACCAGTAAAAACATGCTCTAAATCATCTTAAACCCTCTCCTACTCAATTTTTATTCCATGTCATGATCATCCCAACCTTGCAATTCCTCATAATATTTTGAACAAGAATGTGCAAGTGTTTGAAATTTTGTGACAAGAACAATTCTTTCATCTAGTGAAGTACAACTAAAAACTAGTTCCCCCGACAGCTTAATAAGACCAATTTGAGCCATTTCAAGGTAGGTATGCATCCTCCAGAAGGTTCAAAATATCATAATCATATAGATGTGGTATTGGACAGAAAATAAGGTGTTGGAAGTGTTTTATGAAGGTTTAGGGAATATTTGGAAGTTTAGGAGCAATCTATCCAAAAGCGGGTTTTTCAAGTGTAAGGGATGAGTAATCAAATCATGAACCTAAACTTATGTCGATGATTCCAGAATCTCTGTAAATATTTAGGATGAAATAAAATATGCATTGTAAATATTAAGGAAATATATACATTTTGGAATAATCACATATTTTCCAAGACCTAAGTGCTTCTCAAGATATTTCAATATTTGAAGGCACGCCTTGTTGTCCCAAAGAAAAAGGATTTATTTTTGGAGTTTAAGGGATAACTAGGTTCTAAAACCTATTCCATAAATCTTATAATGTTCCTTGGAGTTATAATTATGTACAATTTTACCTAAAATACCTTTTCAAGCTCTAGGAATGTCGCTTTTAAGTTTTCTCTAGTGCAAGGTATGTTGATCCCATACTTAGTTATATTTTCAAGTACCACATGCCAAAAGAATTCTTTTTTTTCCCATTTTTGTCCCCATTTTCCCTTTCCCAAGAGGAAAAATTGGACAAAAAATGGTTACCCCTTGCAAGAACCACTCCTGGTCCCTCATATGACCCTCCCCAACTCTATAAGGGTCTTATTTGGCTCTCCCACTCTTGTGCACTGAACCAAATCTCACCAAGTGGCATGTTATTACTAAGGTTTAAAATGGGAAAAGAGGGAAAAAAATTAACCCCTATGCAATCCCTCTTTTTGGTTCTCCATGCGCCCATCTTTTTAGCCCTCGAGTACTTGTCAAACCCTTCCACACTCATGTGCACTACTCCAGATTGTGACACATGACATGATCTTGATAGAGAACCCATTTTTACAACTATTATCAATTTTTCCAATGAAAAAAATTGGACAAGAAAATATTCCCATAAGTATCCCATTTAACCCCAACTCTTAACCCACTCAAACTTCCATCAACCCGAGTTAAACCACGGTCAAGCAGCTTAAACAAAAAAGTGAAAAATAAGGTTTTTTTGAGCTATCTCCTCTACACGGCCCACCCTATCCACCATTTTTTATTCTCCATACTTGTAAAAATCTATAATAATGCATTCATGCTTCCTAACATGTTCCAAAATAGCCATGACCATGAAAATGGATATTTTCTCATAACTCACCAAAAAATTGATTACACCAAGGTTTTAACTAATTGCTTCCTCTCAGTGCCCTTGTGATCACCGAATATTCATACCAGATGATTCCCTAGTTTATACAGTAGAAAACCTAAAACCATTTATTCCCAAAGTTACCTTTTTTATTTTCAAGCGTGCCCAAATGAGTGAATCGCAACGAAAATCGGAGCACGGATCCCTGGTGCGAGCTAAATCCAACAATGGCATTTTTATTTAAAATAGACACTAGTTTGACAAGTTACTAAAAATATCATGTGATATATATGATTACTTACTAAAATATAAATTATCTCAAAACATCAAGCTCCAATCACTCAAAAAATTTGAAAATAGTGCAAAATAACAAGCAAGGAAAAACAAGCAATTTTCCAAAAATAGTAGGTTTTGAAAAAGTAACTTGCTAAAAATAGAAACTTCCTAAAAATAGTAAAGTATCATCAATTGAAATTTTTTTAGTATTATATGATATTTAGAAGGAAAAATTTAACCAAAAAGTGTAATTCCCAAAATAACAAATTGTGGTCCCACCTGCCAAAAATAGAAAGTTTTAGTTTTCAGTCTAGAATTTGTTGGTTGCTTCATTTTCACTCATCTCACTGATTTTTATATCCTAACATGGTTGTAAAGTTTTATCACAAATCAAATGATAAAATTTACCCTCCAAAATCATCTTGAAGCATAATTTTTATCACAATTGTGTCAACAAACAAGACAGAGCCTATCGAGGTGCGGTGGTGAAAGTAAGGTACATTGTGTGGCTAGAAAAGGATTCGAAAAGTGTCAAGAGACCTATTGGAATCAAATATTCATAAAATGATATCATATTTTTCATAGGTGAAGTGAGAAAATTTGTAGGAAAGCTGATAAACATCATGCCTTGAATCAATTATCGTCTCTCCGAGAATAAAATCAATGTGAGCTAGTCAAGTCATCGAGTGATCCATTGTTGTGTCCTTCTCTTCAAGAGCATCCCAATATGTCTACCCTAGTGGATGATATTTCCTACAATGAAAAATATGTGATTCTACCTCAAGCTCCTGAAATCACTCCCATGACCAACATCATGCCAACTCCCAAAGATCCATTCTTGTGGATTCAATAATTTCTCAAAATTGAACCAAGACTAACACACCAATTCGCAATGCCCGACCTTCAAGCTATCACAAAAACCTTGAGATCCAAGTGAAGGAAGAATGTCTGGATAAATTACTTCTTATTCAAAGGTACCTCAAGAAACCAATATATAGAATTTGTTTGGTCAAAGAATGTAAATCTTATTCAGAGGTGACTCCATCAGTGTAGACACTAAATCACATACTTTTGGTATATTTCTAGGTCCTAATCACATACCACTATTCATATGATTCATAAGTGAGAGAATTACTAATTTATCATTTTCTTTGGAATCCTTAGTTTCTTTTTGGTTTCCTTCGGTCTTACACACCTTCTTTCCCGGTCGACCTTCGACACTTCATTTTTTCTAAGTCTAGACACCAAAGTGCCCAACTAAGATGTCATCATCCAAGCATCCCCATCCCCTCTGGCACCCCAACATCTTTATATCTTGCTCACATCTTTTGGGTACTTTCTAGTTGTTGGGAATCTTATTTTCTTGGTGTTCATCCTTTTAGTGGTTAATTATAAAATTCAAACAAGGGAATCATATAAATACAAAGATATGTGACCATAATAAAGGACCAAGCACTAAGCATCTACTATTATCACCTAAGGTTGCATCCAAATGCATTTCAAGAGCATCAAAGCATCCATATAGCATCCATTTAAGGGAAAAGGGATTATATTATTCTACATACACTTCATAGGAGGGGAAGTTCATTTTTCCATACACACATCTATCTACATTTTCTACATCTAGCCATTGCTTGTTATTCAAGTACATATGGCACAAGATACAGGGCATGATTCTAAACACACATGCACGAGAACTACATGGAGTCTAAAATGTAGTTCAGCACTTGGATTGTAAGTTCACTCAGTCGGGTGACCGCTAGGGTCATTCGACTCCCCATTTGCATATTTTTTATTTTTAGGATTTGATATGTTTTGGGGTTTTGCAAGTGCTCTTTCTCTTTACTGCTTTTAAGTGAATTCGAGATCAACCAGAGACACACAGGTGACTAAAAATGACCTCTTGTGGACATCTTGTGACATTTAAAATTCATATTCGACAATTTTTTCAGTCATAGGTGCCTGGAGAAATATCTTGCACCTAGGCATCCCCGGCCTAGTCCACATGCCCTAGTCCAGTAGATCCAAAGACTCGCATAATTTTTTGGGTTCATTTGTGATAGTTTCCTCCTATTCATCATTTTCTAGTTTACATTCCAAGTTTATTTACAAAATCATCTAAGCATCTTATCCATCCTCTTAAACCTAGGGTTTCAAATTTATTAGCTTACTTGCTTGTTTCAAATATGTATTTCATTGTTATATTATTTTGTTGTATATTTATTAATATGTAGCATTTATTTTCCAATATTTACATAAATCATTTAATGAACTCCGAACTTTCAAACCCTACCTTCTGAGCATATTTCCTTCTTCTCAAATCATGGATCAATCTTATTATCCTTATTTCACTTGAACTAAGTTTTATATCATGGTTACTACTACTGCTAATTTCACGCAAGTTATTACTTAGCATCCACCTTATTTTATCATGCCTACAGATGATCCAACTATTAATGTAGTCACCACTCGATGCAATCGTCCTCCTATGGATCCACCCATTTCTATCCCACCACCTATCACTTATATGGCTATTGATACTACTTCTAAGGGCTATGATATCATCAAGAAACTTAAGAATACGCCATCCAAAATATCACTTTATGACTTATTACGCAATGCACCTGATTGTCGTCATACTTTAGAGGCCGCCCTTAGGTCTATTCACATTAAAAGCAATAATTATTTGGTGGCCTTCACACATCTCATTCAATCTCTCAAAAATTTACCACATGCTATATCATTTAATGATGAGGACATATCACCATCTTCTATTGATAATCCATGTGAACATCTATGCTTATCACATATATCATTGGCAACTCTTCTATCAAACGTGTGGTCATTGAGAATGGATGCACCATTAATCTATGTTCTCACTCTCTTTTAAAACAACTCAAGCATTACGATAATCTCATCACCAAAACTTCCACTCTCATTTGTGGATATGATTTCACTACTCCCTCATGTTTAGGCACTATCACATTACCTATACAAGTCAGACCTAAAATTGTCCCTATAGTATTATTCATTATCGATGCCTCATTTCAGTTCAATAATTTGTTAGGTAGGCCCTGGATTCATGTAATGTATGTATTCCCATCTAATGTTCACTAATGTGTCAAATTATTACATGATGGCTATGAACATACCATTATTACATACCCTAACCCCTTCGATTTCCATCCAATAGACCTTGTCACTTCTATGCATATTCCTCCATCACAACCTATTCCATATAACAATATTGGCACATATGATATTGGTAAATCTAGTGCTTCACATTCTTCTTCCATCACTGCAAGCATTTTATATATTCCTACTCATACTACTTGTTGTTATTTCACCCACCGTATTAGCTATAATAAACATTATCGCTCCACTTGTTGAGGATCCTATCACTCCTACATTTATTTCACATCCTACCAATATCCTTGATATTGTTATCTACCATGACACTTTCAGGGTCGATGATTCGATGAAGAGGTTGATACTCTTGATCTTATGGATGACAAATTATGTAATCTTAATTTTACTCCTCTTGAGATATATGAGTCATACTTCAATTATACTTGTGTTGTTATTGGCCCTAGTGAATATCAATTAAAACAACTCCATCCTTCTACTAATGTTATAGTAATTTATTGTGGGTTTGTCCATACACTTTGAACATCAATTCATATTCTTCACCCTCTCAAGAGAAACTATCAAATGATGCTTCCCATTTTTACATGCACTTTGTTCATGAATAACTCTCATTGGCATAACATTCCATTCAATCCTACTTACTATGATATAGTTTACACATGTGATGGTTTGGCTCGACTCATATTCGGACTCAATGATATCTTACATCCACCTCATTTTCCATGTCTCTATCATGGATATTTTCATATTATACTTCTTATGGCCTTCATGTATTTCATTTATTAGTCTTCATTGCATGCACTTCTCACACATCTCCACTTTCCTTACGATAGTCTAGGCTTGAATACATTAGTGGCACTTTGGATCCCAATCACACCAGGATCACATTTCCCATGCCTTTCAGCCACATTTCTATTTTTAATGATTCATTTATTGGCTATACACCAAATATTACTCGTTGGTATGCACATGGTTTTCTGTAACCACCTTTCACTGATGAAAAGTACGCAATGGGCATGTACAACCTATGCCACAATGGATCCTTACTAGATCAACCACATGATATTGTTGACTAGGTCTTTGAAGCATCTCCATATGGTTTTTACCATGACAATGACGATCTCTTAGATGAAATTACTTGATTTTTCTACACATCATACACTTGGGGGGCATTATGCTTACTCTTCTCCCATTCTAGCAATATCAAGTGTCTGACATTTCTACATGTTCACTCTACACTTTGCATATACTATTTCACATGCATCTTACACATCTTGATATATTTGTATCATCACTACTTGATGATGCACTCATGTGTTATGGTTCACACTTAACTGTTTAGGTATCACTACATTTATGAACCTCACATAATACAAAAACACCTTTCACACTCGGTGCATTCATAAAACATCTTTCAAGCACAGCTTTCATCAAAAACACTTCCCTATGATGCACTCTAGTTCCACAGTTCATACTCAACCGCTGAGGTTCTAGATATGAAAGGAACATCACCACACTCACTCACTCTCTATGCTCTATGATTTATCAATCATATATTTTTAGCACACAATCTACTCTTTCTTGCACTTGTCTTTACATGTCCACTTTACTACACGTGTTAGATAAAAAATCGTGTATGTCATTATCTTTACCATACACACATGCACGTTCATGTCCTTTTCTAGTTTTAATCATAGATACGGAGATTTTACATGCAGGACTGATGCTTCACACACTATTTATTACTAGGGGCATCCACATTCGTATAATACAAGTGTTATTGTTTAACTTTGTACTTAGCACTTTCCATTTTCAAGTTATACACGCCTTGACATACTTGTTATTTTTCTAACATCCTAACAAGTGCTTCATGTGCATTATTTGTTATGTAGGGATACATGTTTCCATACTTATTGTTACATTGTTTGTTATTGTCTGATATTGTTTGTCTTATCTATGGGGCTTTCCCTTTATTTTGTGTACACAATTCTTTGTTTACGACCACTTCAGCCTTGAGTGTATTGTGACACCATGAGTGGTGTCACATGTTTATAACCAGATTTTTTCAACCTACATTGTCTTCTTGGATGTTTATATTATGTTCTTATGTTCTAGCTTACACATTGTTTATTTTCTACATGCATGCTTGTAATATTAACACTTTTTTCTAGCAACTTGTTTGTGTGTGCCTTGGTATTTACCAAGCACATTCCCTTCCCCTGTAGGGAAGAGTTTCGATTCTTGCGCGGTCATTCCTCTTTGGGGCTGAATTCTCCTATCCATGAAATCACATGCACCCCTAAAGAGGGGGCATCATTTGGGGTTTACACATGGTACCAATACGATTAAATCTACAGTTTATTCTATAGTTTATTATATAGTTCATTCTAAAGTTTATTCTACGGTCTTTAAGTGGTTCAAACCAGTCTATAAACCCTATACATAGTGGATTTTATAGAGTAGATTATCTTTAGCATTTTGGGGAGTAGTTACGGGTTGGAGGATACAGGTACTTTCCTCCCTACACTACTTCTTCTATCGGGATCGATCATCCAAAAACTAGACAATAAAGAGATCTCTTCCCTAATCTCGGGAAGCGATTATAGGTTGGAGAATACCACATCTTTCTCCTTACTCTTCTTCGATCCACAATGGCGTGAGATCTCCTAAAAACCCACACTTCATTGACATTCAGGGATATCCTTTTTACACCCTTTTGTCTCATCATGGATTAGGTGCACATGTTCCTTTTTCATTTTCATACTTTCATTTACATTCTTTTTACTATATACATGCATATTTACATATATACATGCGTATTTGAATACTTGATCATCTTCTCTTTTGCAGGTCCTTCTATATGGGAAGAAAGCAGTCAACAATAACACACACATGGCAAGTACATCACACATGTAGTACTAACCATGCATGTACACTACACACATTGACATCTACACACGTGTTTCCACCCTAAGTTCACTCTCATCACTTTTTACACTTTTGCATCTTTAGTCTCCATGCTCCATATGTTTGTCACTCCACACATTTTCTAGTCTTTCGGCACGTTTACTACATCACTCTACATGGATTATTAGGTACGCATATCTATTTAATTTATCTTACCAAGATTTGCGCTCACCAAAATAGATTGGGGGATAATTTAGTCATTAAATCGTGCACTTGGAGTCATTATTTATTCTCGGTCTCATACTACTATTCATATGGTTCTTGAGTGAAAAGAGTAATAATTAACCCATTTCTTAGGACATTTTTACATTGCTTGTTGTTGTATTTTTGATATTACACCTGTACTTTCCCATTTTGTATTATCATTTCTATGTTTTCATATTTCGATCAAGTTACCTAGCCAAGGATTGGGGCACCCTAAGCACCCCGGACCTATTTGGGGTGCCTTGGTCCTCTTTGCACTTTACTCTCACCTTTTGGGCACTTTTTAGTCATTTGAGCTTTCTATATTTTTGGTGGTCGGCCTTTTTAGGGTTAATTATGGAATTAGAATAAGAAAACCATATAAATATAAAGTTATGTGACCATAATTAGGGACCAAACACTAAGTGTTTTTATCGCTATCTAGATTTACATCCATCAAAGGAACCTAAAGCTACATTTGTATCCATCTAACTCCATCACAAAACACACAAGGTTGATTCATCTACATCACACTTCATAGGAGGGAGTATATTTTTTTCGATGTACATATTTACTACATTCTACATCTAATTATTTTCTCACTACTTCACAAAATGTGAATGACACAAAAGCAACCTAGGGCACCATTTGCACACACACACACACACACACACACACACACACACACACACACACACACACACACACACACCTAGAATTATATTAGATATGAGATGTAGTATAGCACTCGCTTAGTAATTCCATCACTATGGTCATTGAGGATAGTATGACCCCTTCATATACATCCTCCTTTTTTAGGGTTTTAATGTTTTGTCTAGGGTTTTACAGGTGATTCTTTATTGCAGGTCTTACAGTGACATCCGATGCGGTTCATGATATTAGTCTGATAGGAAGAAAATATAGGCGAATATCCAGCAACACCTCAGAGGAGGTTTTTAGACCATTTCTACATACCAGGACACCCAGATCTCAAACTACGGCACCCATGGGTACCCCTATCCCTTTCCAAGTGCCCACGGGTACCCCTATCCCTTTCTAGGCACCCCAGTCTAGTCAGAGAACTCAAGTCTATACTTTCTCATGCTTTTGTGTGGTCATTTCCTCCTCTTATTCACTCAGTTCACACTGCGACACATTCCTGCACCTTCATCGTATCAGCTAAGGACTTCTTAACCCTTCTTGTAGATTAGGGTTTTAAATTTCTATTTACTTAGTTTTTGGGTCATTTACTTTATTTATTTAGTTGTTATTTACTTCTTTTCATAGCATCATATTAGGATAGGATTTCACATTTTAAAATAGCACATCTCGCAGTGGTGTTTACATCGTTTGGGAGTAGTTAAAGGATGGATAATTACATTATACCTTTCTACCTACACTTCTTTTATTGTGCCATGAGATTGCCCAAAAAAATCTCACTTGGAATAACCAGTGTGAGATTACCCAAAAATCAATCTTGGCATGTGATTTCCCAAAAATCATTCTTCTACAAAGTATTTTAGGACACTTTTCTATCATTTTCACTCATCACGGATCAGGTGCACATGTTCCTTTTTGCATTTTTACATAATTTTTACTTGTTTGGATCAAATTTTTCATATACACATATTTGACTACTCATTTTCTCTTCTCTTTTGTAGGTCCATCCTTATGGGAAGAAACAGTCACATCATCAAGCATCAAGAAACATAGATAATAGGTACAACGTGACATATTCATATACGCTTTCACCCCGAGATCTCTTCCTCTTCTCTAGCTTCAACGCTTAATATTATTCACTTTACACTTTTTCTTGTCTCCTTGGCACGCTTTTCACCATCAATCTACATGGTTATTAGGTACACATCTCTTATTTACTTTATGTTATCAAGCATTCACTCAACAACATAAAGTGGGCGCAAATGTAGATACTAAATCATGAACTTTGGGTATATTTCTAGGTCCTTATCACATACCACTACTCGTATGATTCCTAAGAAAGAAAAGCACTAATTAACCATTGTCTTTGGCCTCTTTGCTTTTTTTTTGGTTTCTTTCTTGGTCTTACACACCTTTTTTCTCAGTCTGACCTTCAACATTTTATTTTTTTCTGAGTTTGGATACCAACACTCATCTAGGATGTCAGCGTCCAGTTGCACCCATCCCATCTGGGCACTCACAACCTCTTTGTATCTTTCTCACATATTTTGGGTCCTTTCTAGCTATTGGGAATCATATTTTCTTTGTGGTCAGCATTTTAGTGGTTAATTACAAAATTTAAGCAAGGGATGTTGACCAAAATAAGATCACGCTTCATTTTGGGTAACTAACATCATTTTTCCCCTTGCGTGCTTCAAAATCTGATTTTTCATATATTTTAAGTACTTGAGGATCTCTGAAAGCATCTTCATTAGATTGGAAATTTCTCCTCTTTCTCAAAAGCTAAAAATCCTTCTAATTCTACATTTTTTTTTAGTGTTAGGCCTTCAAAAAATTTAATGTTTTACAATCATCTAATTTCAAATTTGAGACCCCAAGAGATGTTTTGCAAATTTCGGGCCTACGGAAGTACTTTACAAATCTGCAAGAAATGTGCAAATTGAAAATTCACAAACGTTCCTAAAACCCACATCCAATGAAGGGAAAACACATGGACAAGTTTCGGGCCCTGGGGAATGTTTTTCAGTTTTGTAAATTGTATTGTTTGTAGTTTCAGTCCGCGGGAGTAGTTCATAGGGTGACAAAGTGAATGTGCAAACTGTAAAATAATCCCCAACCCCACGCTAATGTAGGGTAGACATGTGGTAAATTTTTGGGCCCTAGGGACTTTTTTACAGTTTTACATTTTACATAATTACATTTTTGTAGTTCCCGTGTGCTCCATGACATTAAAATTTTCAAATGGCCATAAATTTTTCCCTAGTTGTCCAAATTTGATCAAACTTATATCACCGAAAACATCTCATCCTTCAAAGATGCACCATGGAAATGGAAAATCTTGAGTTAAGTGGGAGTAGATGGATGAAAAATAGGGCCCATACACATGTTATTCTCCATGTGAAAGGCAGATTACAAATTCAACATCATTTCGACAAGTTAACAAAGAGTTCACATTAGCCAAAAGTATACTTTTAGTATACTTTTGACTGATCACCTCATTCTTTTCAGCATTGGTTTACAATTTTGAAGGTTTTATTTAATTAAAATAGATAAATTATTCATGCAAGAGTTAACCTAAGGTGGTAATTGAAGGTGTTGATCACTAACTCCACTTCATTTTCTTATATATTCTAGTGATTTTAAAGCATTAGAAGAGTTCGGTTGATGTAACTAATTACTCGTATATTTTTTCTAGCAAGTGCCCACTACTAATAAAGTTATTTTTCCTTTCTATAAATACTTGCAATATTGTGCATACAGGTAGTTGATTCTTGTGTTTTTCCCTGAATCTATTAAGTTAATTGTTTATGGTATCTTCCTCAAGGTGAAGATAAGTGTTGTGTGTTTTTGGTTTGCATGCATATTGAAATTTGTGTATTGTGAGCAATCCCTTAACATATTTTCATTACTTTACCTTGAAATTTCACGCAAAATGCTCTAGTTCATGTAAGTTTTTGTTTTCATTATCCATTTGTGCACACCTTTATTTCAGCAATCTCCAATAATATATGGTGTATCACCCCCATTTTCAAGATTTCATTCTAACCCTTTCCCCCATTATATTTAGTTAGATATACATTGAAGAGAAATAGCCCTTCAAATCTAGAGATTTTCCTCACTTTTAGGATACACATAGCCCGTTAGGTGTTTCCATGGTTTATCCATAGAAGTGAGGAGAGAGAGAAGACTTAAATCTGTCAATCCTCATAAGGGTACACTTCTAATAGATAAAACATTTTGGCACCTCCGGTGGGAGAACATATCGATCAAGTAATTATTTGTAGCATGCAAACAAAAATGGTTTCTTTCCATGGTTATATCTAAAATTTCAGTTGTTGCAAATCAGCAATCTGATCTATATTTTGCAGGATTGATCAACACTCAAGTTGATATAAATGAAGATCGACGAGTAACAATCAATCAAGAACCATTCAATCATTTCTAACTGTTTGCTTTTGACTATTCTCGGATGAATATTTTTATAGATCATCACTTTTCCAGTGAAGATTATCCATTTTAGGAGGAATTAACTACAATCATAAATTGAAGATTCAAAGCAAAACACATTTGGTGACTCCGTAAATCTGATTTTAGACCAATACTACATGTTCCATGCCTAAGGTGACAACAAGGTCTTCGGCTAGAGGTATTCCATTTGAATTCTTGTAATTTCCTCTTAATTCATCTAGAAGAGAAATATTTAGGAATACTTCTCCTTATAATAGGACAATTTCTCCTATTTTTGTTCAAAATTTTGTAAATCAAACTCCCATATCCTTAATGGTTGCTCCTAGAAATGAAGCTTTTGTGACCTTTAATGATGGAAAACCCTTGAATCTCATAGTATACAATGATATCCATGCCTTCACATTAAATATTTTACCATTCTATATTGGTTTAACTCAAACCATTCCTGTAGAGCACATTAGAGATGTTGCAAATATTTTCTCTATTTATAATATCACTTAGGAGAATGTAGCCATGAGACTTCTTGTAGCTTCCTTCAAATATAAATCCTTGCAATGGTACTAAAATCTGACTATTAATTCTATCAATACTTGGGATGAATTAGAAAAATCACTTTGTAACCAATTTGTTTGACAAATCTAACCAAATCAAAAGAGCCCCTCAAGAGTTCATGGCTGATTTTAATTTGAGATTTCAAAGAACTTGGGAAAGAATTCCCATGCCATCAAGCCTACATTAGATCATGCATTCTTGTATTATTTGAGATCTTTAAATAGTGACATTGTTGTCCTAATTCAGTCTATGGGTGGTTCTACACTCCCGTGGCTTATGACATAGCCATAGG
Organism: Taxus wallichiana var. yunnanensis; assembly: GCA_018340775.1. Lineage (NCBI taxonomy): Eukaryota > Viridiplantae > Streptophyta > Pinopsida > Cupressales > Taxaceae > Taxus > Taxus wallichiana. The sequence goes on along the minus strand of CM031239.1, from coordinate 93,985,886 downwards.
GGGCCAAAAATAGCCTCATTTAGGATGGTAAATTATCGCCGAGACCCTCATTTCCCATTACTAAATATTTGGATCCTATTACACCACCTCTACAAAAAAATAGAACATGTTTATGTTCAACCCAATGATTTAATTGAAATTAAAAGAACCTTATAATCATTGGGAAATGAGCTAACAGTAATGAAAATGTAAATAGATCATCCTAAAAGACATTATCAATCACCTTACCAACCTACTAGAACCCCTTATCACAATCATTGGGAAATGAGCTAACAAAGAATGAAAATGTAAATAGATCATCCTAAAAGACATTATCAATCACCTTACCAACCTACTAGAACCCCTTATCGGTGATGTCAAAATTATAGAGCTCCTTATTAACCAAAATCAACTGATCCTAAATCACCTTATTCTTCTAATGCCCCTGTCTTCGGTAAATATTTCCCAAGAATCAGAATGGTGTTTTCCTTGTAATTAGCCCCATTCTGAAGTTTCTTGCCCAAATGTTAACTTCAACCTTAGCCTTGATTTCGACTCTAATTTAAAACATCTCATATTCCTCAAATGGATGCTAGACAGCAAGAAAATCATAATCAAAGGAAATCGTAGAAAGCAATGGTAAATTATGAGCAAGATGAGTATTGTGTAGTTTTGACAAGATCTAAAAAGAGGGCTATTGAGAAGGAATAAGGAAAAGAAAAGGGTACAAACGTGCCTCCTATCTTACATAAAACTCATCAACTATTCTAGTACATCTCGGATGGAGAAAGAAGCACCTAAAAACACAAATGTTAGAAGTCTTCTTATACCACATATTTCTAAAACTATAGAAGTGAAATATGCTCTTTCTAAGGATCATTCTAAGAATATTACATCTTTCTTAAATATTGTTGAATGTATGAAAAAGATAAATGTTAATATTTCTTTGTGGGATACTTTAAATATTCTAGGATAGAAATATATTCTTTACAAGAAACTTGCAAACTTACAATTGTCCTCTAAATCAACTGAAAATGAACCTAGTAGATATGACATGGTTCTTACAACTATAGAACAAGACAGAATGACAGAGGTAAAATGTATGGTTAAAAAGCTCCTAATGTTGCAGATATCAAGAATCCACCTCCTTTTTACCTATCACTCATTATTAGATATCATTTAGTCCAAAACTACATGTTATACAGTGGAGCAAGTAGTACTATCATGCACAAAGCCATAGTAGACAAGCTTGACTTAATCTATGAGCCAACCACAAAAATCATATTGCATCTTGATGGGACAACAATGAACACAGTTGGTTTGATCAAGAATTTAGAGGTAACATTACATGTTTTTCCTAATGTAACAATTTTACAAGATGTAATAGTTGTAGATTTGCCTCCCTACTTTGCACTTTGCTTATCAAGAGACTTCACAGAAAAGATTGGATGGTACCTCTCTTTAGATTGGTCTTACCTTTTCTTCATAACAAGGTATGGTATGAAATTTATCGTCAAATTTCATATTGAACCTCATATTGAAATTTATGGTATGAAATTTATCGTCAAATTCAAAACCATTGGAAAATTTTCATATTGAGCCTCATATCTCAAATTTTGTTGCTAACTATGTTATACTTGATCAAAAATATTTTGATATCGATGATAAAGTTTCTTATTTAGACAGGGTTTCTAACTTTTTCATGGATGAACAAACACAAGAAAAGTATGGTTATGATCCTTACAAAGTGAAATAGATAAGAAACTACTTGGAGGATATTTTTTTCATGAGAAAAGAAGGGATGTGGCAGCTCTATTTTGATGGAGCAAAGAACAAAAAGGGAGCAAGTGTTGGTTTACTTGTTGTTTTTATTATGTTGTGGAGCCTATTTTCATGTGTGGAAGTGTTGAAGACTGTACACTAAGAGTATTGTACACTTTCCATAGTTTTCGCCAAGGTTCGGGGATGGGTCGAGCCCCGAGTGGGGTTCGAGGGTGCAGCCCCCAAGAAAACAAAATTAGCCTCGAAAAATGTGTCCGATATTTCAGAAAATGTTCTCTTCTTATATGGGCTAGATTTTTTGACCCATAGGTTTATAGGACGGTTTTTCCCATGGTTTTGATACCCACATGTTGTAAAATTGCTTAATCAGTTGTTTACTTATGTGGTTTTGTGCATATGGTAGGGTTATATGTAACATTGCGAGATGTGTGTGAGTTCAAGTGTGAAATCTATAAATTTTGTTGAGTATAGCTCCAAACAGATCCGGGAATTGTATTGAGAGAGAGAGAGTTGGCTTGTAATAAAATCTGAGCAATTGATTCTTTTTGGATGTAGCCTAAATTTGGTGAACCATGTTAAATGTTGTCTCTTTATGTTATGTTCTTTTTATTCTCGCACTTTTATTTCAAATCTGAATATTTTCTACATATTAGTTTCTCACTGCATGCATTCGATTACGTGAGGGATTGTTCCGTATATTTTATCCCTTATTCCCTAAATTTTTCTCCATCAAAACAAAGGTACTTTTCATCTCTAAGTTTATAGTTTGGTTTCAATTGTAATGTTGTTGAATATGAAGTATTAATTCATGGCCTATAATGGGCTAGAACAAGAGGAATCATTTCATTACAAGTTTTTGGTGATTCGAATGGTCATTAACTAAGTAAGAGATTTGAATGTTTCCAATATCTTAGTGTTGAAGTCTTATAAACACAGAGTTTGGGAATTAATAAAATATTTTCAAGATTTTAACATTCAATCTGTCCCAAGGAAAATGAATAAACATGCATACAGCTTGCATAAAGAACTAGAGCCGCTTTGATGTCCTTGAGTAGGTTAAAAATTACAAGATACGACCACATATAAAGCTGATTATCAAACCTTCAATACCTAATAATGAGGATAATTGGCAAGTTTTTGAAGATGATAAGCAGATAATTAGATTTATACAATAAGAAGTTGAGTTTTCATCAGCTAATCAAAAATTTGCAACATCAATATGGTGATCAGATTATGCAACTGAAAACTAACAAGTTACCTCAAGGACTTGTTACTTTAGAGAACATTTTCAGCATTGATGATCAACTAAGAAGAGACAAAGGAAATATATCCACTCATGCTGATAACTATGAATAAATATTAGTTGAAGATGGTAAAACACTGCAGATTGGGAAGGTATGTTCTACTTTTGAAAAGAAAGCATTTGTTAATTTATGCAAAGAATTCATAGATGTGTTTTCTTGGAAATACCAAGACCTTATAGGTTTTGAACCCAGTTTTGCTCAGCATACAATTGAAATGTAGTCTGATTCAAATCCTATAAGGAAAAAATAAAGGCCCATAAATCCCAAAATAGAGCCTTTGATGAGAAATAAATTATCTAAGTTGATTAAATCAAGCATAATATTCTATATCAAGCACTCTATCTAGGTAGATAATTTTGTGCCCGTGTAGAAGAAAAATGGTGAAATCCATTTGTGTGTAGATTTCAGAGACCTCAATAGAGCCTCACTAAAATACCATTATCCACTGCCCCATATGGATCAGATTTTGAGGACATTTTCAGGTTCTGATAGATTGTCTCTTTTGGATGGGTATAGTGGATATAATCATATTCTTGTACAAGAGGAGGACATGTATAAAACAAATTTTACTACTAAATAACAGATTTACACTTATAATATTATGCCATTTGGTCTCTCTAATGTTGGTGATACCTTTCAACATGCAATGGATATGGATTTTCAAATCCTATTAAATAAATGCATACTTGTGTATTTAGATGATGTAACTATTTTTTCAAGAAATTATGATGATCATCTAATACACTTAAGGCATACCTTTGAGATTTGTAGGTAGTTTGGGATCTCTTTGAATCCCAAAAATCAATTTTTCACAACACAAAGGTAAATTGTTGGGTCATGTTTTTTCCAAATAAGGTTTTTCTATTGACCCCCAAATACTAGATTCAATTTAGTAGTTTTCTTTACCATGCCACAAGAAGGTTCTCCAAAGTTTCTTGGGAAATTTAAATTTTTAAGACAATTTGCACCGAATTTTGTTATTTTGGTCAAGCCATTAACTTCTATGCTCAAGAAAGGTCAATATTTCTCATGGACCAGCAAAGGGAAGAAAGGTTTTGAAGCCATCAAAGTGGCTATTTCTCAAGATCCTACTTTGGAAACCCAAATTTTGATAAGGACTTCATTATGTATGTTGTTACAGGAGTTAAAAATATTTCAGCCATTCTTACTCAAGTGAATGATGATGATATTAAGAATCCAATTACCTTTTTTGGGAAAATTCTTCATGATTATGAAACAAGGTACACATTTCTCGAGAAACAAGTACTTGCAAAAGTTAGAGGACTCAAAATTTCAAGTATATGCTCTCAAATAATAAGATACATGTCTTAGTATCTCATCCAAGCATGAATTATTTCCTATTGAAAAAGAATTGAATTAAAAGAGAGTTAGATGGATTACAAATATAATGGAGTATTATGTTAACATTAGAGTGGCCAAAACAGTCAAAGGGAAAGGGATTTGTGAAGATTTAATTGCAGATATGAAAGCTCAAAATTTTGTAATTTTTTTGTGGCCAAAAAATTAGAAACCTGACCTGATCATGAAGTACCTATTTCAAGTTGGATGGTTGATATGATCAATTATTTGCAACATGGAACATACCCTAAAGGTATGGAAAAAATAAAAGAAGGTACTTTCATTTACAAGTTATCCCTTTTGTTTATATTGATGGAATACTTTTCAAAAAGGATATAAATGGGATATTGTTGAGGTGTGTTGATTGGGATCAAGTACAACAATTGCTTAAAGAGTTTCATGAAATATCTGTAGGTGGCCATTTCTCAACAAGAACAACAGCCCTCAAAATCATGAGAGATGGGTACTATTGGCCTAGCATTTTTAAGGATTGTTATGAATGGATTAAGAAATGCAAACAATGTGCATTATTTTTTGGAAAAGAAAGGTTAGAAGCTCTTCCCCTTCAACCTATTTTAGTTGAACAACCTTTCATGCAGTGGGGCCTTGATTTCATAGGTATGATTAATCCTCATTCATCTCAAGGGAACAAGTGGATTTTAATAGCCACAAACTATTTCACTCATTGGAATGAAGTTGTAGCTCTTAAAGAAGCAAATGAGACATCCATTCTTTCCTTTTATGAAGGTATTGTTTCTAGATTTGGTGTTCCACCACAATAATTTCATATAATGCTCTATCTTTTCTTGGAGAAAAAGTAATTGATTGGGATGTTAAGCATGGCATTTACTTGAGCAAATCATCTAATTATTACCCTCAAGGTAATGGATTGGATGAAAGTACAAATAATAATTTGTTGAGGATAATCAACGAACACTCAACGAAAACAAAAGAGCTTGGCACACAAAATTAAATGCATCATTGTGGGCTGATAGAGTAACTCCCAAAAGGTCAATTAGGAATTCACCCTACAAACTGGTTTATGGAAGAGAGGCAAGAATGTCTATCTCTCTTGAGCTACCAACCTTAGATTTATTACATCATCTTGAGTTAATTGAGAATGATCCTATGCGGAGTTAGATATGCAGAGTTGATGGAATTGTAAGAGTTAAGGGATCAGACCAAAATAATATGGAAAAGCATCATAAGTTAAGAGCACCTTTGACAAGAAGGAAAAGATGAGAGTCTTCCAATAAGGGGATATTGTATTGATGTGGGATGAAGAAGGAAAATCCAGAAATCACACAAAATTTGATACTATTTGGAGTGGTCCTTACATGATTTCATCCTATAAACAACATAATGCTTTTCAACTTGTGAGGCTAAATGGAGAGGAACTTCCCATTCCTGTGAATGGTATGTTTCTCAAGCATTGTTACTAATTTTTTCCTCAATGCTAGTTAGAGTATATTAGTTAGAATTTCATTTCAATAAAGTGTGTACGCACATCCGTAGTAGTTAGGTTTTCAATAATTGTATTTCATGCACAAGATTTGGTTCCTTCCCATATCTTTTCCATTTTTCTTGTTTAGGAAAAAAAAAAAATTCAAAGTGAAAGGAAAGTGTTGAGGAAGTTCCAAAAGCTCCATCAAATTAACATGAAATTTAGAACCCCCGCATGCTCTATCCTTTTCCAAGGAATCATCTTTATACTTGGAAAAAAATTAGATTTGGGACAATTTCAGATGTTTATTATTTGTCTAAATAGATCATTTACGTAAGAAACAGGGTGAAATTTTAAGATCAATAATTTTACGCTCGCATTAAACCTTAATTTGGAAAAATATTATAATATGAATGGTCAATTCAAGCGCTTTCAAGTCATTTTTGGGTCCAAGAAATGCTTCAAGTGTTTCAAGGGTGTATTCTTCAATTTCATATCAATTTCATGTTTATCACCGACTCCATGCCCAATGGATACTTCAAGGCTACTGATTAACTCATCTAGAAGAAGACATCCCCATGAGTCACCAAAACTATTGACCAAAATAAGCTCACACTTCATTTTGGGAAACTAACCTCATTTTTCCCCCTTGAATGCTTTAAAATCTGATTTTTCATGTATTTTAAGTACTTGAGGATCCCTGAAAGCATCTTCATTAGATTGGAAATTTCTCTCTCTTTTCGGAAAAAGCTAAAAAATCCTTCTAATTTTGCATTTTTTTATCGGGCCTTCGGAAGTTTTTTGTTGTTTCACGAGACATGCATTTTCAAATTTCGGGCCCCAAGAGAAGTTTTGAAAATTTTGGACCTGTGGGAATAATTTACAAATCACAATTCAACGTGCAAATCGCAAAGCTACAAAACTCGCATCTAATGAAGGGTGAACATATGGACAAGTTTTGGGCCTTAGGGAATGTTTCACGCTTTTTGATATCATAAATTATATAGTTTACGCTTTCAGGACCGTGAGATTAATTTTTAGGGCGACACCAATGTGAAAACTACAAAATAATCCCGACCCCACAAACCCAATGTATGGTGGACATTTGGAAAAATTTTAGGCCTGCAGACATTTTGGAAGTTAGCATTTAATTGTATTTTTGTAGTTCCCATGTCTCCACGACATGTAAATTTTCAAATGGCCATAACTTTCACCCTGGTTGTTCAAAATTGATAAAATTTACATAACTTAAAATTTCTCTTCATGCACTATACCATGGAAATGGAAAATATTGAGTTAAATAAGAGTTGATGGATGAAAATGGGGCCCATAAACATGTTATTCTCCATACGAAAGGAAGATTGTGGATACAACATCAATTTGACAAGTTAACAAAGAGTTCATATAGGCCAAAAGTACACTTTTTTATTTTTGATTGATCACCTCATGCATTCCAAGATTGGCTCGTAGTTTTGAAGGTTTTATTTAATTAAAAGAGATAAATTATTCATGCAAAAGTTAAACTAAGGTGGTAACAAATGGTTTTGGGAAGTTCAGCTCCACTTCATTTTTTTATATATTCCATTGTTTTGAAGCATTAGATGAGTTTAATTGATGTAATTAAATACTCCAAATTTTTTCCAGCAAGTTCCCACTATTAATAAAGTGATTTTTCCTTTCAATAAATACTTGCAATATTGTGCATATATGCATTTGATTCTTTTTTTTTCCCAAATCTATTAATTTAATTCGTTATGTTATTTTCCCTCATTAATTTAGTTTGTATGCATATTGAAACTTGTGTATTGTAAGCAATCCCTTAACATATTTTCATTACTTTGCCTTGAAATTTCACCCAAAACCCTCTAGTTCATGCAAGTTTGTTACTTTCATTATCATTTTGTGCACACCTTTATTTCAGCAGTCTCCAACAATCTATGGTGTATCACCCCCTTTTTCAATTTTTCATTCTAACCCTTACCCCCATCAAATTTAGTTAGAGATACACTAAAAGGGAACCAACCCTTCAAATCTAGAGATTCACCTCACTTTTGGGATACCCACAGCCCGATGAGGTGTTTCCATTGTCTATCCGCAGAAGTGAGGAGAGAGAGAAGACTTAAATCTTCCAATCCTCACAAGGGTGAACTTCTACTAGACAACAAGGGAATCATATAAATACAAACATATGTGACCATAATAAAGGACCAAGCACCTACTATTATCACCTGAGGTTTCATCTAAAGTAATTTAAAGAGCATCAACACATCCATCTAACATCCATTCACGGATAAAGGACTCGCATTATTCTGCATACACTTCATAGGAGGATAATTTTATTTTTCCATGTACACTTCTATCTACATTTTCTACATCTAATTATTTCTCATTATTCAAGTGCATTTGGCATAAGAGCCACCTAGGGCACAATTCTACACACACACACACAGAGAGAACTAGATGGAGTCCGAAATGTAGTGCGAGTGGCTCGGATCATAAGTTCACTTAGTTGTTTGACCTCGAGGTCATTTTCACTCCTCATTTTCATCTTTTTTCATTTGAGGATTTGATATGTTTTGGGGTTTTGCAGGTGCTCTTTCTCTTTGTAGTTTTCAAGAAAATTCAGCAATCAACTAACGACACACAGTGTGACTAACAAAGAACCTCTTGTAGACATCTTGCAATGCTTTAAAATTTATATTCGACCAAATTCACGTCATAATTTCCTGTGGTAGTCTCTAGTGCCTAGGCATTCATGACCCAATTCAAACGCCTCTTCCCGTGTAGATATGAAACTTGCATAATTTTATGGGTCCATCTATGACACTTTCCTCCTTTTCATCGGTTTTCTAATTGGGCACAATCCAATTTTATTTATGAAATTATCTAATTATCTTATCCATCCTCTTTAACCTATGGTTTCAAATTTATTATTTTACTTGTTTGTGTCAAATATGTATTTCATTGCTATATTATTTAATTGTAACTTAATTAATATTTAGCATTTATTTTCCAATATTTTTATAAATCAATCGGACTACGAGTTGACCCACATCTCAATGGGTCGAGCTTCATATGACAAAGTGACTCTCATTAGTTCAAGGAATCTATGCCCACCTTCTTTCTTGAAATGAAGAATATAAACAAATAATTGAGTAATTAGAGGAACATGTGAAAAATCTTAGTGCTTACATTCAACCTTTCTTGGAGCCCAATTCAGCACCTCCCCTTCTTTTGGAATACATTCCTCTAATCAATAGCTTTGGCCCTGATGTGATCAAGAAGCAAAAATTTACATGATGCTAGGGAAGGATAACGAGAGGTGGATCTAGAATATCATTGAGAAAGAAAAGGCATTTATCACATAGGTTCTCTCTCTGCTCAAGCATATTCTCACCACTTTTTCAAAAGTGAAGAAATTAAGGGAGGAGATATAAAAGGATAATATCTACTTAGATGAGGTGCTCCCACTTTTTTCAAGATGATCTCCCTCTACTCTCACATCCTCATGAGAAAAAATGTGTTTGTGTCACCTGCTGACAATTTATCTCCAATTTGGGTTCGCATCATGAATGTTAGATATGGTATGATCGAAGACGTCATCTCCAAACTTGAATCTAGTGGAAAAATTTATTTTGATATTTTGAATAAGGTTTGTAATCGTGTATAGAAGTTTGGCTTCCTCCACTCACCAAGACTTAATCATTACAAGAAATCATTATTTCCCTCTAGGAGTTGGTCAAGAAAAGGTAGGTGATTCTCTTTCCTTCAGTGAAGATATGATAGATTCCCTTACTAACATTAGAGGATTTATTTCTAACATTGTAAGAGATCATAAATGATGGCTCAGCCAGTGCAAGGATATCAATGATGTTCCCTAGAAATGGATCAGAGTGTTGAGCTACATTTGTATTCCAAAAGAAGATAAGGTGGTACCTACAGAAGCTCTGTTCAGTAAAGAATTCAAAGGAAAAGCTCTCGTTACAGAAACTCTTCCTAAAGGATCATGAATTAAAAATCTCTCTCTCTCTCTCTCTCTCTCTCTCTCTCTCTCTCTCTCTCTCTCTCTCTCTCTCTCTCTCTCTCTCTCTCTCTCTCTCTCTCTCTCTCTCTCTCTCTCTCTCTCTCTCTCTCTCTCTCTCTCTCTCTCTCTCTCTCTCTCTCTCTCTCTCTCTCTCTCTCTCTCTCTCTCTCTCTCTCTCTCTCTCTCTCTCTCTCTCTCTCTCTCTCTCTCTCTCTCTCTCTCTCTCTCTCTCTCTCTCTCTCTCTCTCTCTCTCTCTCTCTCTCTCTCTCTCTCTCTCTCTCTCTCTCTCTCTCTCTCTCTCTCTCTCTCTCTCTCTCTCTCTCTCTCTCTCTCTCTCTCTCCTACAAGAACTTTTCCACAGGTTTAATGGAGTGTTCATGTGTGATCCCCGACCTATTGGCCACCCCACATAATTAGGATAGTTTACATTCAATAATGGGAGCCTCCCCATACACAAGAAGGAGAGGCTTAGCCCCATACTATTGGTGAAAACTCAATAATTTGCAACATGACAAATTATTTTGCCAAAAAAAAAATTGGTTACTTTGTTAGGGAGGTATCTACCTCGTGTACCCGTAAAAATCTCTCGAAAAAATACAAATAAAGTATATATTCTACAAACAAAAAAAGTGGCAAATAAAAAATCAGATTTTGAAGGTGAATCTATAAAGGAACGAATCCATGTCATGTTTATTTCTCACATCACAATGATGAAGTTTTGAGATTGGTGTTCAACACCAATAAGTGAAAACAATCATGAAGAAGAAGATGACCACCAAGAGTTGTAAATTTTTTATCACCATCATTCCGCATCATCTCTTGAAAAAGTAAATATTATGCTATAGAGAATAGGTCTCTTACTTTAAACAAAAAATTCAATCACCTAAGGGAAATAAGGTCAGCTCCATTTCGTAATAGTCGTGAAAAGAATTTCTAGAATTGAGAAAATCATTTTTGTGAAGATATTATCATCAAGTCTTGGTGGCTCCAATTCAAGCGAACTATTACTAGAGGAAATAAAATGGTAATTGCACCTATAAATGATCAAGAATCCAAGAACTTGATGAGGAAGATACTTAAGAGATATGAAATGTTGTATGAAGGGTATGACGGTGAAGAATACACTAAAGGTAATATTTTCAACTTCACACAACTGAACAAGAAACTCAAAGCCCTAGATAAGCAACCCAAAGAATGCAATCCCTTTTTATAGTATGTAGATAGATATCACGTTTGATAATTGGCACCCCCTTATTATGGTATGTATGATGTGTATATATAGGGATCTCTTATTTAATTTAGATACTAGTAACATGACATGTCAACTAGGACCTCGGGATAAAGGTAATATAATTGAAATGACCAACCACAAATGTCAAGATAAAAGAAGAGATAAGTTGGACAAGAGTGCCCAATTCAAACACGAGTGCCTAGGCACTAGTGTCCTGGAGAAAATGATGAAAAATGTGAAAACACTGGATGCACGAGGATTCCTATGACCTGACCAGAAATAAGTGTGGGAGTGAAAATTTTAAAATAAATGACGATATAAAATAGTAATAAAAATAATTCAATGAAAACAAAGGGGGATGGACAAGGGGATGTGTTACTAGTGAATACTTTTCTCACTCAAGATCCATATATATAACATCATACTTGCTGACATAGTAATGTAATAGTATGTGTGTGATTTTTTGTCTACATTTCCCCCTCCCTTAATTCTATTTGAATGAAATTCAAGTATTGTAAAGGAAGTAAGCAACATACCATTAAAAATTTTGGAGAAGCCATGTCACGTATACGTGCGATAATAATATGGCATGGAAAACCATGGATCAACATGTCGATCCATGTAGCGAAAAAAAATATAGATAGCAAGCCATCAGTAAGGAGAAATTTGGAGAGATTGATGACCTTAGTTGGGGAATTTGGATATTTCAATTATTTACTGATGGATATTGTGAAGGAGGTATGGAGTGATCTATTCCCAACCTGATTTTGTATGTGTTTAAATAACTGAAGGATTTGGGCATCATGCTTTGCGCAGGAGGAAGACTGTTAGGGAGAGAGGTCTAGTTTCACTCTCCAACTATAAATACATCCTTAAAAGGCCCAACTGCCAGCAGATGGATAAAGACCAAATTTAGTTCCATTTTGATCTAGTTCGATCCATGTTAATTTTTTTGTTTGGATGGCTTCCAAGTTAGGTCGTATAGAAGTGACAGAAGAGTAGCTCCCAAGTTATGTCATATGGGAGAAATAGTGATAAAATATGTGATTGGTTGATTTTATTAAAATGATAAAGGATGAATTGTAATATCTTAAAATTGTGCGCTTAGTAGAATGCTCATAGAGATATTTTTGCATGTTTCCCATTAGGTCATTAGGGGAATACTTTTGAAGTGATTAAAAGAATATCCAAATAAATTTTTTTCTTATTTCCCCCATATTAGGTCATTAGGGGAAACAAATGTTAACGTGATAACATGTGTTTGAATGATGAATAGATTGAATTGTTCATTCATTTGAATAGAATCGAGTAAGAATTATCATGGTGATGTGTCAATATTTTTATTAATGGTGTAGAAACCAGAGAGGGATCGTGAGATGATCCCGATTGTATGCCCTCTCTTTTGGCGAAAGGGTGAGGGACCGATGAGGATCATTGATCCAAAAGCGAGATGCGAAGATGAAAAAATGTGAACCAGGTGATGATGTAGAATTTGTTTGTAATATTTTACATTTGTCAATGAAAAGCTGTGTGATATTAGAATATAGCATTTTGAAATGTGTATGATGCAATGATAGGATAAATTATGAATTGAGTACCATGAATGGGGAAAAAATGGAGTAGTGAAGCTCAATATTTTAGTGAAAAATTATTTCATGTATTAGTTCGAAAGGTGAGCAGAAATAGTAACTATAGTAATTGAAAAACGGGAATTACTATATATAGCAAAAAAAGTGAATAGTAATTTCATTTGAATCACGATTGAGCCGGAAATCAATCTTTGAGCTTATGAAGATGTTGCAGAGATTAGAGCAGCAAATATTACTAGGTTTGAGAGGATGGTGGCGGGTGTGACATTGCATACGACTGATGAGATGGTACGCATTGGTATTTTTGAAAATTTTGGTTAAATGTGTCCAAATTTTTGATTTTTACAAAATTTGAGTTTTTATGTTTCGGGCATTTTTGACTGGGTAGTAGCACAAGGTGCAGACATCCTACGGACACTAGCGCCAAGTTCCAAGCACTAGATTCATACCCCAGAAACAAATTCCTACTCCTTGGCACCGCCAACCTAGGAGATTTGATTTATAGTGTAATGCCAAGTTTTGATTTTCTCGATGAATATATATGCGGTATATGTGATTTTTTTGGCTTATATGAGGTACTAATGTTAGTGTAGGTTATTATTTATCCTTTTTTATTTATTAGGACAATTCTTACACTTTTGTTAGCCCTACACTTGTTGGGTTAGCTTTCTTAGGTGTACTAGTTGTGTGGAGTTAGATTACTAGTTGTGGGAAGTTAGCTTCTCGGTTGTGTTGAGTTAGCTTCTCGCTTATGTGGATTTAGCTTACTAGTCTTTTGAGTTAACTTAACTACCAATCGACGCTTAGTGGGAGTTCTTCACCACCGATTTAGGTAGTAAGTTATACTTCCCTCCTCCTATATGTACATCTTTCTTATTGATTAATTCAAGTCATGGTATTGTAATGTATTGAGCATTATGGATTATGATGGATTTCCATATATGGTATTTTAGCTCTTATATTTTACAAATCTAATGTGGTGTGTTATTATCATTTGAGATTGTGGCTTGGAACAATATTCTTATTGTTCCTTTCAACTAATGTCAAGAATTTGGTCATATTTTTGTTGTGTAAAGAGATATTCATTTAAGGGATTTTATTGAGGGTGATACTTAAGTACGTTGTTGACCTTAGGTTTTTCGGATGGCAAGTGGGACATTCTATATCGTGTCAGCTGCAATATATACAGATATTGGGGGAGGTGCCCCATAATATGTCGATGATCACAACACTATGTGAGAGATGGTGGGTAGACACATGGACATTTTGGTTTCCTACATGAGAGATAATCGTAACCTTAGAGGATGTGTATCACATATTGCGATTACCAGCATTACGGGGAGAGGGTATAGGTGATGGTAGTGGATGATGCTCAGAGGTAGATAAGGGTAGCCAGGAGGTACTTTACAAGGACCCATGTTCGACGAAAACCCATATTATCCCGGATGCCATACTCGAGATCAGGGTGTACTTTGCAATTGTGGAAATTGCATACGGTGGTGATCACTTCTTCGGTGGCAGTAGAGGGTGGTGGAGTAGGAATCTTGTATAAGCCGCATGACATTTTTCAATGTATCAAGGAGCAAGGTATTAGATTTTACTAGGTGAGGTGTGTATTGGCTCATTTATACATGGGTTTATATAGATTGTCACATGAGGAGTATGGTTTTGGGCTTGGAGCCACCACATAGTCGCATGTATGGGCTTATGAGCATATTACGATATTGAGACCACTTGGTGGGACATGTGATGATTGGGCTAGACCCGAGATATTTGTTGTGAGATGGGTAGGTGTACGGGAAGTAGGTAGATGGATACGATGACCTATAGAGATATGTTGGATTGAATGGGACTAGAAGTTGTGATATGGAGGTCGTATAAAGACTACGTTGGATGGGAAGAGGATGGATTTGAGCTTCGTGTGTTTGACCCGCTATGTGGTTGGAGGATCATTTTCCTAGGGTGACCGTGATATTTTTAGTAAAGTGTGTGTCTAGGAAGTTTGGCATGGCTCAACATGTGCCCCCAAAGCCATACGTTTGGGTTAGGTCCATTAGATCTTTGAGGCATCTAGGGGCCATTCCACACCCCAAATGAGAATAGCTAGTGCATCCTAGTCTATATGAGGTAAATGCAGCCATAAAGCTGATAGAGGTGGATGATGCGGAGATGTACGTAGGTGTATTGATTGGTGAGATAATCATAGGTGGGTGTTATTTTTCATGTTATGGTAGATGTGGTAGGTGATCCACTAGCAGCGGGAGGAAGAGGAGGGGCTCCTACCCTTGACGAATATTTCATAAAGAACGACATGAGCCGAATGTAAGTATTGTTTATTGTTATTTACAAGTTGGGATTTGATTATTGTGTGATTGATAAATGTGTGTAGTAACTAATGCATAGTTATATTATTGCAAGTGATGCATATTGGTCTTTTATTGTTTATACTTGTATCCATGCATTGACACGGAGAATGTACCTCTTGATGTGCTCTCGGGAGGAGGGATATTGGAGCGAGTAGATACGATTACACGGGTGAGCATGCTCACTTGTTCGAGCTAGTGGTGATACTGGTAGCCAAATGTACCATTTTATTGAGTGAGTGCGACGAGGCGTGAGTGGAGATGGAGTGAGTGAGGGAGGATGTAGGAGGTATATTTTTAGATCAAGACATTTTTCTAGATATATGGAGTTGCAGTGCAGGTCCGGTTCATAGAGCGATCGGTTGAGATAAGCGATACTATGGATACAAGCAGAGAGGTGTAGATAACGAGACCAACAATGATGAGTTAGCATAAAATAATTTGGTTCTAGATATCTTGCGATAGCATATAGTGATAGTGATGATGATGTATGATATACTAATGTAGCAATGTATGGGGTCCTTTCCCTAGTGTTTGTATTTTTATAACTATGATTTTGATCGATATATATAGATGGATGGTTAGCATTATTGTGTTACGTTGATGTTCTATCAATATGTGGTGTGATGATTCTTGTATACATGTTTATTGTTGTGATGACTGATTTGCGTTATGTAAATGATTATGTGGCATATATGATGATGATGAGTGATTCTTTGAAAATTGGATTGTATGTATGAATGAGGATAAATAGTATGTGATAGTAATATATGTATGTGATGTAATGTGGTAAGTAAAATAAATGATAATGATAATATTGGATGTGATCATGTACGAGTATGATGAAGAGGGGGGAGGAGAATAGTTATGCCCCACTTATATGTGGAAAATATGAAGTTCATTTATATAATACCCTCGGGAATCAAGAATGAACCATAAAGTAAGAGTGTGTCATGGGGAAATGGTTTGTGAGTGCATGTGATAAATATAGGACATGAAGTGCATCACATAAAAATGAGTGATGTGAGGTTCATTTTGTAATATATCCCTCAATAGTCATGTAATAACCTTGAGAACATGAGTGTGTCATCAGGAAATGTGGTGATCATAATGAGATTGCATACCAAAAATTGAGAGGCCTACGAAGTATGGCGGAAGCATGTGAAGTGGTATTAGCATGGGTATAAGAACCAAACCAAATTTCCATTACAATCGCACCAATGAATGGAGATGTGGTGGAAGGAAGCACATATGTTTACATCTTAGGAAGCTAATGAGAATAAATAGCACTGTGTGATGGTGTTGCGATGGAAGAGTTAGGTGGAGGACGTGAATGAAGAATGACCTTATGCAGTGGACAAACGATGATCTTATAAGTGGATGATGGAGACAAGTGAACTAAAGTGGAAACAAACTATATGGAATAGGAGAAAAAGACCGCTCATGTGAGTGAGGCAGAAGGAAATAATACCCTTATATTTCAGTTGTTGTAGTTTATCTTGTTTGGATTCGATCACTATTTTTACCTAATATAATAAAAAAATTATCTTGATGGCCAATGATGCAGTGAAAATTGTAATATGGGTGATCACACTGGAAATGCAAACATTAAGGAGGAGGATGTTGATTAGATGGAAGGAAAATCAAGCTCTTATCTACTAAGGCACGTAACACATCATGAGGCTTAGCAACATGGAGAATTATAATGGCTCATGAGTGGAAGATGAAGAAGTCTTAGGTGGAGACTGGCGTGGTGGAGGAGATGGAGAACGCTTACGTGGTGGAGGAGATGGAACATGTTTGCAAGGTGGAGGGGATGGAGACCTAAGAGGACACACAATAGATGGAAGAGGATAATAATCCTTAGATGATGAAGAAGTAGAAGCAATAGAAGGAGGATCTATAACACATGCAACAATCAAATCTTGTTCTAGATCAATAACTCTATAGCATAAAAGTGTAAATGATTCACATGTATCATATTGTAATTGTTCTTTAAATGCAGGAATCAAGCCACGACAAAAGATAAATTTCTTTTCTAAATCAACAAGCTGAAATAATAATTGATGCATACAAGAATTGAAGTGTAAAATATAATCTAATATAGGTTCATTTTTTCCCGATGTAAGCTATGTGAAGGGGAGCAACACAAGATCTTAGCAAAAAAATCCAATCACACAGCTTTGGAAAGGAGGTAAGTTGCAAAGAAACACAAAGAAATATTATTCAAGCTTTTGTATTTCACATCCATGAACACAATTATATAGTGTTAAAAATCTAATCTTCAACCAAAAATAGGGAGGAAACACTAAAACAAGGAGATAAACATATCTCCATAAATCAAGGAGTGGAGAAAACAACTCAAACAACTCCAAGAAGTTATGGGAAGCAACAATATCCCATAAACTAATTTAAAAAATAATTATAACATATTCTCTCACATGATCTTATTTAAGGTGTAAAACATCTAGTTCACAAATACAAGTGTGAACATGTTTACACCCGAACCCTCCCATAAACTAATGCAAGGGAGAAGAAAAATAAAGAAAGGGTCCTCGTTACTTATGCCAAATACAAGACTGCTACAAATAAGAGAAAAGAAGAAGGAAATAAGGGACTTCATGAAAAATTCCCCTTGAGTACAACTTCCTTGACTCCAAGCTTTTCTCGTAGAAGAAGTTATCAAGGATACACAAGTGGTTCAGTGAAGATATTTGTTATCTTATCATCTGTAGATACAAACTTCAAGTCAACAACATCATCCTAAATCAATTTCCTAATGAAGTGCATATGAATTTCAATGTGTTTTGTACGTTGATGTTCAATAGGATTATGTGCAATTTGAATAGCACTCTGATTATCACACCATATGATAGAAGGAGATTCTTGTGGAAATCCAAACTCATCAAGTATTTGGTGAAGCCAAAGAACTTTCGACCTACTTTTACTACACCTCTATACTCAGCTTCAGTGGATGAAAAGCAACTAAATTTTGTTTTTTACATGCCCATGCTACTGGACCAGAGCCAAGGTGAAAAAAGAAACCAGAAGTAGACTGTCATGTGTCACGATAACCTCCCCAATCTAAGTCTGTATAGCCTTCAATTTCACAAGATCCTTGTGGTGTATAATGGATGCCAAAATTTAAATTCCCTTAGATGTATCATAAAATACACTTTGTTTTCTTTCCAATGAGTTTCATGAGGCTCATGAGAAAAACGAGACACCATATTAATAACAAAGGTGATATCGGGATGGGTATGTGTCAGATACAAAAGACTCCCAACCAATTGTCTATACAAAGAGGCATCAACAAGGTTAGACTTGTAATTAACAGTCAATTCAATACCTAACTAGAAATGGAGTGGGAGATGGCTTACAATCAGCCATGTGGAACTTCTGCAACAAATCAGAAGCATACTTCCTCTGTCCAATAGAGATGCCTTCAAAAGACTGATAAACTTGAAGACCAAGGAAATAGTGCAACAATCCCAAATTTTTCATGTCGAAGTTCGCACTCAATTTGTTTTGAATGTCCTGAATCATAGAAGTTGAGCTACTAGTGAGGATGAGATCATCAACATACAAAACCAATATCAACAATTCATCATCACATTTTAGAATATATACAGTATGATCAGTTTCACACCGATGAAAACTAGTAGACAAAAAAATTCATCCATTTTCTCATACCAATATCGAGGAGCTTGTTTGAGACCATATAGAGAACGATGAATTCTATAAACCAGTGAAGAGTCCTACAAAAACCAGGGGTTTCTCCATATAAATTTCCTCATGGTGATCGCCATGTAAAAAGGCGCTCTTCATGTCCATTTGATACATTGACCACCTATGAGAACCAGCAAGAGAAAGAACAAGGCAAACAAAATCCATTATTACTACAGGAGAAAAAGTCGCAAAGTAATCCACCCCTTCGACTTGAGAAAATCCCTTAGCAATAAGATGAGCCTTATAGTTTTATACAGATCCATCAGCTGTATACTTAGTCTTAAAGACCCATTTACATTTTACCACTTTCCTTCCCTTAGGAAGAGGAACCAATTCCCATGTATTATTTTTCATCAAAGAGGAGTATTCTTCTTTCATAGCTTCATCCCATTCAAATTTTCCACAATCTTTAGAAAATGTAACAGGATCAAAGGAGATAACTTCAATTATAAGAGTTATTCCCGAAGGCATAGACTGAGTGCAACGATAAGAAACAACGCCTGAAGTCTCAAATCTTGTGTGTCGAGGATCACTCAAATCTCCTACCAAGTTACGAGAAGCTCACAGAGTAGTTACAATACATTTTGGATTCCATTGTACCAGAGAAGAAGGGGAAGGAGGAGCTAGAGGAGTAGCCTCTTCTTCATAAGCATCATCATAAGAATCATTAATAATCATGTCATCCATGTCAGGAGAAGGAGGTATTGGAGATAGATGTTGATCTTCATCAATATTCTCAATAGAATATGTCTCATCAACACGAGCATCTCTTTGAAAATGAACTTCTAAAGTAGAAGGATCTAGAAGATGATTTTCCTTCACGTGTTCATAGTGGCCAACAAAGATGAGTTCCTTACTCTTTGGTTGCATGGACTTCCTTTTTTCATCAAGAACATGAGCCCAAGCTAGACTTCCAAAGACTTGAAAATCAAACATCAAGCTTCTCACCAGACCATGCTTCCTCAGGTGTAATCCCTTGAACAAATTTGTGGGAATCCAATTCTGAATGTAGTTGGCGCAATTCATGGCTTCGGCCCATAACTCAGGTGCAAGAGTTTTTGAGTGAAGCATGAAATTTTCCATCTCCTTTAGTGTCCTATTCTTTTGTTCCGCAACACCATTTTGTTAAGGGGTGTAAGGCATTATATACTGATACAGAATTCCATGGTTAGTACAAAAATCTCTAAATGCATTACTAATATTCTCCCCCCATTATGAGTGTGAATATTTTTGATGGAATAAGGTGGTTGTTTTTCAAATAAATATTTGAATTCTATAAAACTATTGAAAACATCACTCTTATACTGAAGAAAATACACCCATGTTTTCCTTGTGAAATCATCAATGAAAGTCAATATATATTTACAACCAAAAAAATAACAAGAAGGAAGAGTCATCAAATCACTATGTACCAACTTGAGAGGATCCTTAGCTCTCTTAGAAAATCCTTTGTGAAATGGATCCTAATGTTATTTATCTAACATACAACCTAGAAAAACACCATCGTTAGAAGAAACTTTAGGAAGTCTAGTTACCATGTTCTGAGAAGATAGCTATTATAAATATCTATAATTTAGATAGAAGAATCTCTCATGCCACAATTTTCTCACGGAATCTAAGTGAGCAATAAAAGAATATCCTATAGAATTCTCAAACTTTTAAAAGAGATATAACCATGAATTTGGATCCACAACACCTGTAGCTACAAAATCATTAGGATCATTTAATTCTCTAATTACAACTTTATCAGGTGAGAATTTAATAGTCTTTCCATTTCTTGAATTTTAGATTTGAAAAAGACAAGAGATTGTTAGAAATGCAGGGAACATGAAGAACATCATGTATTGAACCATTTGGTATGTTAACAATCCTGCACCCATAACTTTCAAAGTGAATTATAATTGCCCACCATAATCTGAGAAACATTGTAAGGAGAAACTGAACTTAGCAAATTCTTTGAATGTGTGATGTGATGTGTGGCACCTGAATCAAAAACCCATATATCATCTAATGGAGTGAAGGCCCGAGCTAAAAGGTATTTCCCTTTACTGGAATTGGAAGAGGATGAAGGTGTGGGAACATATAGCATGTGTTGTTTCAACATCTTCTCAAGTGCTTTAATCCTCACAAAACATCTTGATTCAGATTATTATTTTTGCTACGTAAAGGGCAAGGATCATACACGTTCTTTTTGACATTTTGTTTCCTTTCCCAGACTATAAGATTGAGAAACATTGGAACTTTTATTAGTGGAAGTAGTAGAGGGTTTTGGAGATTGTGATATCTTAGGTCCATGCTTCGACTTAGGTTTTCCTTTACTCTTAGGGGAATTAGCTAAAAGTGCATGGTTTGAGGTTGGCAAGGCATCAAGTTCTATTAACTTAGTTTTTTCACAAGATAACCTCTCACAAAACACCTCAAATGTTGGCATTTTAAACTCATCCCCTAGAGCATCCATAGTTGAAAAGAAAGTAGAAGTGAACACTAGAAAATGGACCTTTCAATTTTGACATAATCAACAAAATGCATTCAGGATCCTTTTTTTCTTTACCACCATCATTTAGTTTACTTCTGATTTCTTTGAATTTAGTCAAGAAATCTTCTATGAGAGGAAAATCAGAAGGTGACAGAGTTGTAAACTCCATTTCTAGTTGTAGTAACTTGAACTCATTAATTTTACCAAAACAATTGTCAAAAATCTCCCATACCTCTTTAGGAGATTTGGCACTGAAATATGAAACTGAAGGTTGTCCGCAACATTGAGTGAAATAAGTCCTAGGGCCTCATCTTGCTTGCATGTGTAATTGTACTTGTCCTTCTCACCGGTGAATGTTGGTACCGAATCTTGAAAAATGTGCCAAAGATCACGAGACTTGAGCAGCTTGTTCTATTTTCGGCTTCCAAACATGATAGTTTGATGAATTCAATAGTTCGAATAGGTGTATGTCCATGATGTTTGTAGGCATGGACAAGGAAGGCATATTCCTTGACATGAAAACGAGCAAAGGCAAGTGTTCACTCCCCCCAAACAAAAATGGATCAAAACACTGCCTCACCAGAAGCAGTATTGAAAATTTGCAGCGTGGTAGAAATTACTGGTAATTTAGGTAGGAATCATTGGTGATTTACACAATCGCTGGTGATTTGACAGCCACCTACAAACAATAAAAATTAGGGTTCCAAACTCGCACTCGGTGATTTTAAAACTTCCCAAATTGTTGGCAATTCATGTATGCAGAATTTTTTTAAACAAATCGTGCACTCATTCAAACAAAGGTAGAGATTTAAATGAGGTTGCAATACGTGTAAACTACACTCCACAAAGAACAAACACCATACCAAACCAGCAAGTAGCAGCACCAAGGCACAACAACAGAGAAATCAAATTCTCCAAGTGAGACAAAAAAATAAAGCAAAGTCATCGATCACCAAAGTGCAACAAGAGATAACCAAGAGCAAACACAACTAGTATAGAGAACAAGGCCAAAGAAACTCCACATCAAAGAACAACAAAAGACGGCTCCACTAGAGAGAAAGAACCATCCAACCGCAAATGTGGAAAACTCAAGAACACAATTGCACATAACTAGAACAAGTATTTATGCAACAACCAAAAGCTCTAATACCATGAAGGGGAGAAACAAAAGATATTAGCAAAAATACAATCACACAATTTGATAAGGAGGCAAGTTACAAAGAAACACAAAGAAATATTATTCAAGCTTGTGTATTTCACATCTGTGAACACACAATTATATATTGTTTACAAAGCTAATCCTCAACCAAAAAATAGGGAGGAAACACTAAAACAAGGAGATAATCACATCTCCATAAATCAAGGAGTGGAGGCAACAACTCAAACAACTCCAAGAAGTTACAGAAGCAATAATATCCCATAAACTAATTAAAAAATAATTATAACCTATGCTCTCAAATGAGCTTAATTAAGGTGCAAAATATCTAGTTCAAAAAGACAAGTGTGAACGTGTTTACACCAACACTAGGTAAACAATCATATTTTCAAGAGCCACATGTCGAATTTTTGATGTTTTCACCCATTTTTTTCATCTTTTCCCTTTCTCAAGGATACATAGGGTATAAAAAATGGTTACCCCTTGCAAGCACCTCTCATGGTCCCTCATATGACCATCCCCGGCTCCGTAGGGGACTTATTTGGCTATCTCCCACTCTTGTGCATTGAACCAAATCTCGCCAAGTGGCATGATCTTATTAGGGTGCCTATTTTTACACCTCTTGTCCCTTTTTTCCAAGGGGAAAAGAGGTACAAAAATGGTGGCCCCATGAAATCCCCCTTTATTGTTCTTCATGCGCCCAACTTTTAAACCCCTAAGTGTTTACCAATCCCTTCCACCCTCATGTGCTCTGCTTCTCCAGATTGTGACACATTGCATGTTATTGCTAGTGTGCCCATTTTTCACTTCTTGTCCCTTTTATCAAGGGGAAAAATGGGGAAAATGGTTCCTCTTGCGCATGCCATTTAACCCTAGCTCTTAACCCACTCGGCTTTCATTAACCAGAGTTAAACAAGTAATCGCTAGCTTAAAGAAAGTGAAAAATAAGGTGTTTTTGAGCTATTTACTCTAAAAATTTCACCCTATCCACCATTATTTATGCTCCATACATTAAAAATTCTATAATATGACATCCATGCTGCCCAACATGTTCCAAAATAGCCATGACCATGAAAACGGGGATTTTCTCATAACTCACCAAATTAGAAAACTGATTGCACCAAGGTTTTAACTGATTTCACTCCTCCGATGCACCCTTGTGATCACTGAAGCTTCATACTAGAGTATGACCTATTTTTATAAAAAAATAAACCTAAAACACTTCATCCCAAAAGTTTTCTTTTTTATTTTCAAGAGTTACAAGAAAGGCGGATCACAACGAAGATCGGCAGATTGGATCTCGGTGCAGAGTGAATCCAATAATGGTGTTTTCATTGCAAACCAACTCCACTTTGACTAGTTACTAAAAATATCATGTTCTCTATACAATTAATTAATAAAAATAGTAATTCTCTAAAAAAATCAAGATCCAATCACTCGTAACATTCGTAATAGTGTAAAACACAAAAAGTAAGGCAAAACAAACAAATTTTCCAAAATAAGAGGTTCCAAAAAGCAAATTGCTAATAGATACTTCCTAAAATGGTAAAGTATCATCAATGAAGGTGATTTCAGTATGCTAGGATCTTTAGAAGACAAATTTTAAACAAAAAAACAAAAATTCCCAAAATAGCAACTCCTGGTCCCACCTACCAAAAAGAAAGTTTCAGTTTTCGATGAAGAAAGTTGATGTTAGCTCCATTTTCACTCATCTCGCTTATTTTTTCCATCCTCACATGATTTTAAAGTTGTATCACAGCTCAAATGAGAAAATTCACCCTCCACAATTATCTTGAAGCATCATTCTGATCACAATTGTGTCAAGGAACAAGACAGAGCATATTGAGGTGCAACAGTGAAAGCTAGGGACATTGTGTGGTGGCTGGAAAAGGATTTGAAAAGTGTCAAGTTCCCCATTGGAATCCAAGATTCATCAAAGGATGTCATCATGGTCATAAGTGAAGTGATAAACTCTTCAGAAAGATGAGAAACATCATGTCTTGAATCCATCGTCATCTCTCCGAGAAGCAAATCAAAGTGAACTAGTCAAGTCATCAAAGTGATCCATCGTACTCTCCTTCTCTTCAAGAACATCCAAGAATGTCTTCCTCAGTGGTGGATCTTTCCCACAATGAACAAGATGTGATCCTACCTCGAGATCTTTAAATTTCTACAAAGTGACCAACATCATGCCCACTCCCAAAGAGCCATTCATGTGGATTCAACAATTTCTCGAAAGCAAACCAACAACAAAATAAAGCAACATGCAATGCCCAACCTTGGAGATATCACAAAAACCTTGAGATCCAAGTAGAGGAAGAAGGCCTAGACAACTTACTACTTCTTCAATGGTGCCTCAGGAAACCAATATGTAGAAGTTGCTTGGATGAAGAATGTAAAGCCTATTAAGGAGATGACTCCATCAAACTACGAGTTGACCCACATCTCATTGGGTCAAGCTTCACATGAGGATGAATCTCATTTTTTCAAGGAATCCTCTCGCCTTCCTTCTCGCTCGAAATGAAGAATACAAAAAAACAATTGAGCAATTGGAGGAACATGTGAAAACTCTCAGTGCTTACATTCAACCTTTCTCGGGAGCTCAATTCATCACCTCTTCTTGTGGAAGGCATTCCTCCAATCAGTAGCTTTGACCCTGATGTGATCAAGAAAGCACAAAGTTATATGATGCAAGGGAAGGCTAACGAGAGGTGGATCAAGAAGATCATTGAGAAAGGAAAGACATTGTTCCCATATGTTCTCTCTCTACTCAAGTATGTTCTCACCACTTTTTCGAAAGTGAAGAAAGTAAGGGAGGATATTGAAAAGGATAATATCTACTTGGATGAGGTGCTCCCACTTTTTTCAAGATGATCTCCCTCGACTCTCACACCCTCATGAGAAAAAATGTGTTTTTGTCACTGCTTTGATAATCTATCTCCAATTTGGGTATGTGTCATGAATGCTAGGTATGGTATGATCAAAGATGTCATCTCCAAACTTAACTCTAGTGGACAACATGATTTTGATATTTTGAATGAGGTTTGCAACTATGTACAGAAGTTTAGCTTCCCTCCACTCACTAAGAGTTCATCGTTGGAAGAAATCATTGTTTCCCTCCAGGAGTTGGTCAAGAAAGAGGCAAGTGGTCCTCTTTCCTTCAATTAAGATACCATATAGTCCTTTTCTAACATTAGAGGATCTATTTCTGACATTGTAAAAGATCAAAAAGGATGGTTGTCGGTGAAATTTTATCAATGATGTTCCCTAGACATGGATCAAAGTGTTGAGTTGTGTTTGCATTCTAGAAGTAGATAAGGTGGCACCCACAGAGCTCGATTCATAAATAATTTAGATCCTATTCTAGAAACTCTTCCTCGAGGATCATGAATCAACAAGTTATCCATCATAAAAAGTTTCATCATCGATCATCACAACCCTTCCTTCTCTCTCTCTTCCTTCTTCTCTCTCCAGTTCTAATTTCTCGCTAAGAATGTACTTTTTTATTTCTTCCTATTCACTTAAGTGACCATTAGCTAAACATTGTAAGATTCCTTTTTCTAATAATAAGAAAAAGACTCACTTCCTAGGAATATGAAAGGTCACAAGTGATGAGGATAGGTGAAGATTCATGTGGGGGGTAGATGAAAGGATAAATTGTAATGTTATAAATTGGAATGGATCTCCATTCCAAAGGGTTGGAAATTGTTGATTGAATGTATGTTGTTGAGATTACCACTTCTACATCAAGCAATAAAAGCTACAATTCTTCTATTTCTTATCTTATGTTCCTCTACTCTCTCTTTCCAACTTTGCATATATGATAATCTTGTAAAACCAAGAAAGGTGTATGTGCCTTTGATAAATGAATCAATGGAAGTCTATGTCTATGATTTGTTGTCTTATCATGGTTTGCATTATTTTTTTCTTCTAATTGGATGTGGAATTACTCTGGTTATTATATGTGAACTCTGTTAGTTCCTACTCACAACAGTAACCCTCTCTCTTAATTCCCTCAACTCCCCTTTACCCATCATCGCTGCAAATTTCTCTCTTGTACTTTGTACAAGCACTTTGCCACAAGTTTAGTGGAGTGTTCCTGTGTGATCCATGGACTATTGGCCACCCAAAAACTAGGATAGTTTACATTCAATAATGGGAGCCTCCCCATGCACAAGAGGGAGGGGCTTAGCGTCGTACTATTCGTGAAGACTTAATAATTTGTAACATGAAAAATTATTTCGCCAACAACATGCATACAACTCTAAAAGGGGGTACCAACTTTGGAGAAGACCTTAGAAGTTGTAAAAGTAGATTTGGGTTTATTATTACATCATCTTGGAAATTTATCAATTACTTCTTCATCTCAAGTAGCTTTTGCTTTTGCATCGACTATAGAAGACGAAATCCCTCATTTGCATACAAGTATGAGGACGAAATCCCTTGTATATGAGTTTGGCAATTCCTTTTAGGGGTTGCAATGACCATTCAAGGTACAAGTGTTCATTCAGTTCAACTAGGGCACATTTTGTAGGCTTGATTCTACACCCAAAACAACAAGTATAGGTAGGGCATTAGTATCTATGGGCATATTTCAGTCAAATCAATTTGCATGCTCTTATCTTTCATCTATTTTTCCATTTAGATCATCGATTGTGAGAAAATAATTGTGTTCAGACATTGGTATTTTTATCAGAAATTGCTTTGAAATCTATAAATAAATTTTTTTAATGTTTTTTATTAAAAAAATCATACTTTCGATGTTGTCATAAAAGTTCAAAAAGTTATATTGTTTCCTAGCGTTTGAAAAAATATCCAAATTTATCTAAAGTATTTTTCAGGGATATTACAACTTGTAAAAGAGCATATTGAGGGCATGAACATGAAAAAATGACTTTTCGGTTACTAATGTTGATTTTTAGTTTGTTGGAATTTTCATAACCACCTATGCGAAGCAAATTGATTGTGTTCATGACTTTAGCAAGAATCATGAAGAATTTTTGTTGACTTCTAATGTTTTCATGCACCAACAAGATTCACTTGTTGAATGTGAAGATTTCGAGGTGAAAAAGAATGTTGATACTAACCTAGAAGTTTTGGGTCATAAGGTTGGGGATGTTGAAGATATCTCAACCAAACTTCATTCGGCAAAGGAAGGTGAGCAAGTTGAGGACAACCAAAGATATGAAAGTGATGTGGATTTGTTTCTTTCTACTAAGTCATTTCATATGTGTGGTCATTGTGGACAACATAGTAGAAATGGTGATAGAGTGAAGAACACTTTGAGTGGAAAAAGGAACATAGATCCATTCGTACTTAGTTCCAAATCAAGCGTGAACATGGAAGTTTGGCATCTATGTATTTGCACAAGAGAGGCTTACAATTTCTTGAGGGCAAACAATTATGGGAAGGGTGGATTGTAATGTCCTTTTTCTAAATTAATTAATTTTGGATACCCAAAGCTTATTCTTATTATTTTCCGTAGGCTAAGGGAAAATTAAAGAGGGAAATAAATTAATTTAAGTGGTCCAAGGGTACTTTTATATTTTAATTGGAAAAAGGACACTTAAATTATATTATTAATCCAAAAAAGCAGAAATAGAATAAAATAATAATAGAATGATGAACTTCTATTATGGGGCGCCAAAGATAGAATAATAATTAAATAAAGAATTCTATTATGGGGCGCCAAAGATAGAATGGGTTGCATGAGCATCAAGATCCTATTTTTAGGATGGGGCGCCAACATGGGAGAGAGGATAAAGTAATTTTTTATTGTTTGTTGAGCATGCATGTAACTCCAAAAGGGGGCGCCAACTTTGGAGAAGGCCTTAGAAGTTATAAAAGCAGATTTGGGGTTTATTATTACATCATCTTGGAAATTTATCAACTACTTTTTCTGCAAGTAGTTTTTACTTCGCACCAACAGTGGATGAAAAATATCTCATTTGCATACTAATCGAGAGGATAGAATCTCTCATATTTGAGCTTGGTAATTCCATTCAGGGTTGTAATGACCATTCAAGGTAGAGGTGTTTATCCAATTCAGCTAGGGCGCACTTTTCAAGATTGATTCTACATCCAAAACAACAAGTATAGTTATGGCTTCAGATTTGGGGAAATTTTCAGTCAAATCAATTTGCATGCTCTTATCTTTCATCTATTTTTCCATTTAGATCATCAATTGTGAAAAAATAATGGTGTTCGGACACTCGGTTTATCGTAGTTGATTTGAAATCAATAAAGGGGTTTGTTGTTTTTATTATAAAAATCATATTGTCGCCATAAAAGTTTAAAAATTATACTATTGCCCTAGGGTTTGATAAAATATCCAAATTTATCTAAATTATTTTTCAAGGATATTCCATAGATTGTGAACTGAAAGGAGGAGAGCCATTATTTGATGATGGGAAAGAGTTTGTGGAATGCCATAAGTGGGAAGAGATTGATTTTCATTGAAAGATAAAGATAAAGAATTTCATATTTCTCTTTTGCAGGGAAGAAGGACTAAGGACAATAAAGAAGAATTTCATGTTTCCATGAAGGAAACAATGGAGGTGGTTAAAGTGCATTAGTGCATGCGTTGAGTGTGATTGAAGACCATGCATACGAGGAGGAAGAAAATAGAAAGGAGGAAAGAACCATGGAGGTTGTTGAGAATAGGTTTTTTAGAGTTCATCATGTGAGAAGAATGTAAGTGATAAAGAATAGTTGGATATGTCTATGAGGTGTGATGAAGAGCTGGAAAAAGTGTTTGTGGGAACTCTTGATTCCCTTAATGTGTTTGTTCAATGTGTAGGTCCAACAAAGGTAAAGAATGCAAAGAAAAGGAAAAAGTGTGGTTCAGTCCAACATGCTCATATGTATGAGAAGCAAAGTGAAGAGGTAGAACAAGAAGGTAAGGTTGCAATCAGCAGTTGAAAAGCTAGTTGGTAAGGAAGTAGTAGTAGAAGAGGATTGTCTTCAATTCATCATGGAGACAAGAGAGTGGGAAATTAATGGTACAAGAATGTTCTCAAGAGGACATACAAGAGAATTCATTTGCAACAACTAGAGGTGGGAGAGAAGACTCTCACAAGAGCAAGCAGAAGAGATTGGCAAGATAAAGAAAGTCACTCATGTGGCATAGAAGAAAACAAGAAGATAGAGATGGTGGACATGTTTCTACCAAGAAGATTGAAAGATGCAAGTAATGTTGCACATGTGGGAGTAGCCCACATAGGTATTGGTGAAGAAACTCTTATGAGTCAAGGTATGCATTGTTTTCATATGGACAAGGAAAGTGCAAGGTTCTTTGCACATGGCATGGATGAGGTGAAGAAAGAAGATTGCAATCAACGTACAATTGATGTAAAGAGTTTTAGCATAGAAGAAGACAAGGATGAGATAGAGTAGCTCACTTATTACCACCAAACATTTGATTAAAAGTATAAGGTTGCAAAAAAATACGGTTCAAAGATGATGGGATGGAGGAGATGCTTCTACAAGCCTTAGAAGCACATGGTGAAGAAGATAAAGAGGATGATGAGAGCCTAGTTGGGACAACATTCCACAAGGAGATGGTTGGTCTTTTTGAAGACACGTTGAAGGCTGTAAATAGTGAAGAAGATGATGTTGCAAAAGAGAGATAGAGGAGTTGCTTGACATAGCAATGAGGACAATGAGAGAAGAGAAAGAGTTGGCATCCATGAGAAAAGAGGAGCTACAAAATCCAACAAGGTGGATGTGATTGAACAAAGCCTACAAGGCTTTAGGAGGAGGTGGTCGATGGTAGTGGGTACAAGCCCACAAGAGAAAGCAAGATGCGAGAAAGAGCATCTTGGTGGTGGTTGGACAAAGGTGGTTTCAACCCACAAAAAGATGGGAGTAGAAGAACATAGATATTTGGAAGAACTATGGTGGGATAAAGCCCACAACACAAAGATTAACGAATAAGAGTGAACCCATTGGGTGGAAGACGGTTATGCTCAAGCAAGGCCCAAGAAATGGAGAAAGAGATATAATGGAGGGAAAAGTTCGAAACCAACTCAAAGTTGGAAAAGAAGATCCGAGCATACAGAGGTATTTGGCTCATTGGAAATAGAAGCTTTGGTCACAAAAGTTCAAAGACCATCTAAGAGTTGGAAAAGAAAAAAGAACATATGGAGCGTGCAAAGGTATTTGGCTCGTTTGAAAGGGAATCCTTGGTTACAACCCTTGGTGATAAAAAGAGTATCCCTACCACTCACTCAATCCTTGTGATCGAAATCACAATTTTCTAGCTAGGATGTCCGATGCAAGAGCATCTCGGCGTTGAACGCAATCTTGCATCCCCAAAAATATTTGAAAAAGATAACAAAATATAGGTGTTGGTTGTTGTGTGAGAAAGTCAAGAACAATTGAGAGATTTTAGGAGTTTGTTCTCCTATTGATAGAAGTTAGATAAAGTCAAGAACAATTGAGAGGTTTTAGATGTTTGTTCTATTAATAAAAGTTAGAAAATGTCGAGAACAATTGAGAGATTTTAAGAGTTTGTTTTCCTATTAATAGAAGTTGTTAATAGTCTTCCTTTGGTAGAATAGCATAAATAACAAAGTAGAAATGAAGAGGGGGCTCTAGAAGTATAGGTGAGACTATTGTAGGAGTGCAAGTGTTAGGGAGAGAGAAGCAACGCTCTTTAGGTACGTTAATAAGTGCAAAGTTTGCACATAGTAATTGGTAAGCCCTTTGAGGTTGTGTCACATTTGTAATGCCCTTTGAGGCTTGAAGTTCAATAAATAATGTTGTTTTGTGTTGATTTCTATTGTGTTATAACTGTGGGATTGCAAGGTCGTGAAGAAGAAAATGAGAGCAATGACGAAGAAGAATATTTAAATGGTGTTGAAAAAGAAAATAAGAAAAACAATGAAAAAAGTTGATAATAACTTCACTATATATCGGGGTGTTTTTGCATTAATTGGTGCAATTGCTAGTTTATGGTTCCCTTCGGTGCATGAATTTGATGTGTCTCAATTATTGTTATGGCGGGCACAAAACTTAAGCTTTACAAATGCAAGCCATCTAAATAAAGTATTTCTTTCTTTGACTAACAATAAGAATTCATTTTTCTTATAAATTTGCCCCTTATAACTACATTTATCATCAAAGATACTTAGATGGGCACTCCATCTGTTTATCTTACCAATGTTAGACAAAATTTAAATTCACGGTGAGCTGTATAAACATACTCAAAGTGAGTAAATTTAGGCCTTGAATTAAAATGCACCTCATGTGTGTACAGAAACTAGCACATTGATGATGGGTCGCGGAGTAAGATCCAAAACATTGTTCAAAAACTCTACACAGTTTTTTCCAAAGATCTCTTTTCTTTTCATCATATGGATGGTAAAAACATTAGACCTCTAACTAGCACACTCTTAGAAGGTATCAAATGTGCCGAAGTCTTTGTGAAGACGTCGTCTTGATGCAAATACACTCCATATAAATTAGCATATTACTGAGAAATACATTTCAACTGATAACGAAAGTCAACTTGAATAGGTGACTAGTTCTTGTGAACAAAGTAGCATGATTGAGAAATACTTTACTGAGAAATACATTTCGACTGATAACGAAACAGTCACCTTGAATAGGTGACTAGTTCTTGTGAACAAAGTAGCATGGTTGAGAAATATTTCGAGCTTATGGTACAGTCTTGCTAATACTCAACCTCATGTCAAAACTATTGTAAACTCTTGGACTCCAATCTTTCCATTTTGGTGTATTAACATTTTTATATGTAATCTAACAGACTCATTACAAACATAACACTTGCAATACAAGGCAGGGTTGATTTCTATGATTCCAGAGCAATCTCTCTATGACGGTTCAGATCACTAAGGTATCTAGTGGAAGTATAATCTTCTGTATCAGAGGACCCCGCCAGAAATAAAGAATGCGAAATTGGTGCTCTCCCACACTCTGTGCTTTCTAAGTTGTCTCCATCACCTGTTAGAAGCTTCAGAACCTGAATCCCATGAACCAACCATAAATTAAGCAGTACCATTACTCGAGTGCTTTCACAAATAGACACATGTTAGCATAATTTAGCCAAGCCTTGTATAATTTGTTGAACACAGGTTTCAAAAGCAGACAGAAGCTTGTTTAATTTAGCTGAACATGATTATGATCTGGACATTGGTATTGATGAACTTGATTGATACAACTTACATGAGCCATGCAAGGGCGAAGAAGAGCAGACTGCTGAATGCATAGACTAGCTGTCAAGACCATATAGTTTATGTGATGAATATTGTATGAATCACCAAGAGTAGGGTCCACAAGCTCTTTGATGTTCCTACTGTCAATCAAAGGCTTTGCCTGCATAAATTTCATGTAATTCTATGAGCTTCAGTGTCCAATACAAAAATATATGGCGAAAGGAAGTTAATGGGAAGAGAATGAATTCTATTTCTGCTACAAATTCCTCGTATAACTCAGATGAAGCTTTGAAGAGAATGACTTTTTGCTGTATACTGTTGCAACTGAACAAAAATAATAATTGTTCCTTTTGTGGGTAGGTTTTAAAGAGATAAGATGATCAAAAAGACCATACCCACATCACAAGATTTTTCTGGGAAGAGTCAATTGGACGACGTCCAGTAAGGAGCTCCAGGAGCAACACCCCAAATGCAAACACATCCGTCTTCTCATCTACAATCCCATGCATGAAATACTCCGGTGCAAGGTATCTGCCATAATCACCACAAATTTTGTTACAAGACACATGCGACTTTCCAACAAACTTTGGAACTAAGGAAGCAGAAAACCACCTCAGATATCAATTAACTCTTCCTATTTAAAGTAAATAAAAATGATTTAGATCAAAGAACTGAAACCTAATTGTATGTTTTTCTGTGATGAGAATCAAATCAAGCAACACTTCTAACTATTAAAAAAATCTGTTGTACTCCCATACAAAAAGAAAGGGCCAGTTCACACATACAAAGTACAACCAAGAAACAGAATTACCCACCCAAATGTTCCTACGATAGGTGTCACCGTTAGGTGTGTCCATTGCTTAGGAAGCCACTTTGCTAGCCCAAAATCTGAAATCTGCATCGCACAACAAAAGACTCCTTCAAGCAAGGGAAACAAATTAACAAGTAACTGAAGCATATTAGTTTACCGAGTATTTTGTAAGGAGCACTTGTGAGTTAGACCTTTCACACAGGAAGTATTTATTGAAATTCATATCCTCCTTGAGAGGTGCTATGATAGAGAAGTGGATAAAGGGTGGTGGGATAAGGTTTTTACCTGGGGCTCGAAATCCTCAGTTAGTAAAATGTTGGATGCTTTGATATCTCTATGAATTATACGTCTTTGACAACCCTCATGAAGGTAAAGAAGGCCTTTAGCTGTGCCAACAGCAACTCTGTACCGAATATCCCAGTTCAGATGTTGGGGGTGTGGGCCTGGATTAGAACCATGGGGATCACTAGCACATTGAAGAAATAATAATGTATATAAAGGAAGCCACATCATCAAATAAGACATGACAAGATAAAAATTTGTTTAGACATTTTAATCTGTGCTAAAAAAACCAAAGCTAATATTTTGGTCTAAAAACTGCAATGGATAGAACATATGACTATGTCAATCTTTGAGTTATAATTTACTCCATTAGGTAAACAATTGACATCCTTGGCCAAAATTAGAAAAAGAGCTACTATCAACTTCATATACAAATGAAATACTTGTAAACATTTACTTTAGATGGAACAAGCCAATGAATTCATTTGGGAGGATATATTAACATACCATGAAGCATTGAGGCTAAGCTTCCATGAGGAGAAAACTTCAAAATGATGTGTAATCCGCCTTCAACACCAAAGCCAATGAGGTGAGCGGCATTGGCATGATTAATGTGCACAATGATTCCCAGTTCAGTTAAGAAATCGCCAACCTTCTGCTCCTCTGTTTTACCCCTATTAAGTCTTTTAACAGCAACAATCTGTCCATTGGGTAGGTATCCTTTGTAGACCTCTGCGTACCCACCCTTTCCTATTATATTATCTGCCATATGAAAAAGAATCCATTGTCCAAGAATAAAAAACAATAGCCTTTAATATCAGATTCTATCAAACGTTCTGCTAAGATCAAATTTTCCTATCACAAGCACACGCATATTTCATATTAGTGAAGTTTGCAGGGGAAGGTCAAAAATAGAACAAAGACATTGATGAACCCTATATTTTACAAGAAAACGGAGAAAGCTGGCATGATTCACAAACCTGGGCTGAAATTGTTTGTAGCAGACTCAAGTTCCTCAAGTGAAAAGCACTTCCAAGATGGCTTTGAAGTTAAATCTGTCAAATGTTTCTCCAAAGTCCAAATCTGATTGCAGAAAGATTGATTATCTTTGCTCTGACCGAAGGAGTCAGTTCTCGAATGGAAACCAACAGAATTATTATTACTCCGAGCAAGCCTAGACCCACTTCGTGGAGGAAAAGTGGACAGTCAACGGATCGATCCCTGTTTCCACATCCGCAAGAAGTTTCGCCATTGAGAGCTCTTGCGGCCTTGCCCTTTTTCATTCCCCCAATTAGAATGTAAGCGTGAGGGAGAAGTGATAATCGGCTTCCCTGAAAATGAATCACTAATATTACTAGTGGGAGAAGAACTACCATCTGAATCCAAACATGTTGCTGTTGATCCTTCCAGAACTCCTCTGGGTGAGCTTCTCCCTGTTTCTGTTTGTTTATGCCAAGTTTTGCAGCCTCCTCCATATTCTTCTTCTTCTTCTTCTTCTTCTTCATCTTCATCCACGTTGAAGTATACTTGTAAGACATTTGAGGACGTTGACAAGCATGTTTCTGAATCCCTGCAGGTTTGATGATGATCTTTTCCTTGTTCTTCTTCAACCACTCTTCTGTTTAAACTTTCTTTGGCTTTCTCAGAACAAGTTTTGCGCCCTTGTGCTTCTTCTTCTTCTTCTTCTTCATTCACATCAAAATAAATTTCCACGACATTAGGAGAGGAAGGAAAAGGCAATTGCACGTCCCCACAGGGCTGATCTTCCATGATTTTTTGCCCCACAACTGCTCCCTCTGAACTTTCTTGTGTTGGATCTGAAATTTGTTGGCAATCTTTTCCATTGACATCAAGATTGGCTTCAATAACATTAGATGACGATAAAGTCAGTTCCTGCAAATCGTTGTCTGGATCTTGTTTAAGAGCAGAAACCCGCATGCCTAAAACAAAAAAACAGGACCAAAGTCAAACAATGACTGGATAAATTGAATCGTAAAATGATTTTACTAGAAAAAATCATTTCCCACGCAAGTGTTCAGGAAGATGCAATTTATCCTACAAAATGTAAATAGCAATTACAAGAAAAAATTACATCGTTTCTGTCCAGTGCACTTGCAAATTATGTATCTAGGGAGCTCTTAACTCAATGTGGGAATAAATTCCCCTCATTTGGTGCCCACTAATGGAAATAGGTACTCGAGATGTTCAAGCAACAATTGGCATTGCTTAGCAAAGGTGAATTCAGGATAATTTACAAAGTTGTAAGAGTGATTCAACTTCTGTATAAGAAGAAATAGGTAGTCATATTTCTTCGTGGGTTTTGAATTTCTGATAGAGGAGGGAAAACCCCATTGTATACAAAAATCCAGGAGGCCTACCCATGTTCTTTTTGTATTTAATGACACTCCCAAGATTCATATATATCAGCTTTACATAAATGATAAAAGGTTAAGGAGAACTATTTCTATTAGCATAAGAAACCAGAAAGCATAGCAAGACTACCTTCAGCTGAGAAGGAAGAAGAATCGTTTGGGGTATCCATATGATTCTTTTTAAAATGCATAACTTTTCCATTTTTCACAGTGATGACCGAGCACCTTGCAGGTGCATTTTGTACACAATAGTTCGATCTCGTCCTTTTCCGCCTGCAACAAATTTGAATTTCAACATTATTAATTTAAAACAAGGATTCAGCATATAACAAAGTACAAATTTGACAATCAAGCCAAAGCTGCAGAAGGTGAGCAATGTGCATTCTACGTGTAGGCCATGTGGGTATGTTTTTCTGTTTTTGAAGATGCTCAGCAGCCAAGTCATTTCAATCTGATTCTTTAGTGTTCCCCTCTCTTGAAGTCTTGGAGGTATCCCCTACTTGGGAACTCTTGGATGGTCAAAGGACACTTACAAGTTGTTATGGTAGGGAATATGTTTGATGGCTATTCTATTCTGGAGGAACTTTTTCTTTTGGAAACCAAGATGTTGATTTACAGTCTAAAGGAAATAATAGAGTCCCTGTTCCTTCAAGGAACATTAGATGCATTTCACAGGTGGTAAGAACAAACTAATTGACTTTCAAAGCGGAATGTCAATTTCAAATCCCAGGAATTAGTTAAAATACCCCGACAAATAAGGGCAATACCATTCGGTGTTGGGAGGAGAAGTTTACCATGATACAAAACGATTAGACGTGCCAATGACAAGAGTGGAGGCATTGAGAAGATTGGCCTGTTGAACTAGGACTTGCTCGGGATGTTCGCCTCCCTCGAACTTAATATCCATTTGGATCTGTTCACAACAATTTAAGCAAATTAGAAATTGAGGTTATGCATTCCGTGCTGATTGATGGCTGAATTGTACACCTGCTTTTGTTTGCAAAGTTGCCTTAGTTGTTGCAGCTGTGCTATAACGCTGGTTCTTCCGTTCCCCGCGACGATTCTCTCTACGCCATACTCCTGCTCTTCTTCACTGCTACCACCCCCTGTGTCCACATTACCAAAATATTGTGTGAAGTGCAAAAGACCCAATTCCCTAAATGAAGAAGAGTATAGATAATGCTCACCTTTGATAAGAGTGCAGGAAGGATGACACACGATTAGGGCAATGAGCAGGTCCCCGGCTCTAGCCGCGGCTTTTATAGTCCACCCTATCAACTCCACTCCCCTCGCTGAGGATGGAATCCTATTAATATCACCTCTTTCCCCATTCTCTTTCTGTTCCTCAAAACTCGTGAATTCCGATCATTTGTATTGAGGCGATGAAAACATGTTAACTAGCGCTGTTGTTTGAAGTTGAACAAGCAGTCGGTGTCCCACACAGCACAGTCCCTTTCAAGTTTCACCCGCATACAAAAATCTGGATATTTCAAACCATCCATTACAGAGAAAGCGCGATCGTAGGTATTTAAGGCGTGATGCTTTTGAACAAGTAAACAACACGAGTGTAGGAGGTGAGATCAGTTGGCAATGCCCCACCAGTCACGCGTAAGCCTAAATTAGTATAAATAAATAACGGTAAGTAATATCCAGTAGGTAGGCCTACCTAGTAAAACTAACGCCCTCCTCAATTGAAGGGATTAGGTTATACGTATCTCGATATTCTTGTGTCGGACAGTCAAACCCGGGATCGTCTTTTGCCTACCCACTTCATTAATTCTATGCACGCTCAAGCTGCATTTATACCTAGCCCTCAAAAGTGTCTTTTCTTCTTTTTTTTTTGAAGAATGTGGTGATTTATTTTTTATAAACCAATGTTTCAACAACGAATTTTATTGGGTTTTCCTTAAAATCTTAGCATAATTTGTGAAATTCCCTAAAGTGTGTTAAAATAGTCTCCTCATTTTCATCCTCGTTTCTTAGTTCTACAAATTATTTGGGGATTCTTTAGTCCTTAAAGTTATATTTGTATCAAACTTTAAACCTATAATGTGGATTTGCACTTACATATGAATTTTCCCTCCAGGTTTGATGATTCCATAAAGTTGCAGTGTTTCACGGCTTCGAACAGTAATGATCCGTGAGTGAATTAAAGAAAATGTAGTCTTTGGCGGGTTTGAAGCCACAGAAGTTAGAGGTTAATGTTCAAAGAGTTGAAGGAAATTCAATGTTGGAGTTACAGGTTTAATGGTGACAAGGACATGTTTTAAACCTTAACATTTCTATTAAACATTTGAATTGGATCTGCCATTTGAAGAACTTAGTGTTTTGTGTAGGGTGAGTAAATTGCAGTATCTCATGGGATTTACAAGGTAAGATATTATGCGGAACAAAGGGGAAGCGAACTTAGTGCTTCACAAACTTGGAGAACATAATGTTCCGCAAAATTGGTTATTTCTGTGAAATAAAGGATGGAGCTTGCTCAAGAGAAGTCACGATGCAAGAATAGGGTGCCACAAGGATCCACAGAGCAAAGGAGAACAAGTTAGAACACGACAAAGTTTGAAAACTGCGAAACACTAAGTTAGTGTTTTGCGGATTTTACAATAAAGAGTTGTAGAACAAGGAGATGGAAAAGGTTAAGTGTTGCACGAGTTTTTTTCAAGTATAGCATTCCGTGGAACATTTAAAAAACCGTGGAACAGAGGAAAATGGTTGCAAGTGAAAAAATGTCGCACAACAAAGAAGCAGACCTTCACAACATGGAGGAGAGAACGTCGGGCAAATTGCATATTTGTAATTTGCAATTATGCAACCTTACATCCTTGCAAGTTGCAAAATGCTCCTTCGCCCCCACAACCCATCAAAGGTGTACTGTGGAACTTTCAACAAACTACAAAGATGAAACGTAGTTTCACATTTTGCATCTTGTAAAGTCACAAATTACAAAATCATTCCCATGCCTCGACACTTGACTTTTTGGCCTAACTTTTGATCTAAATATCTATTTGACATGAGATCAAGTACATTTGAAGCATCTTTTAGAGACCTAAAAATGGATCAACTTGAAGAAGAATGGTGGAGAGTCTTGGGAGATTTCAATTGCAGAAGTTTGGGGCATTTTTTGTCACTTTCACGAATCATATGATGACAAATTCAATTGGGGATGCTCTATTTGATCCCTCTTCACCTCATGATGCTTCTTGAATGACATATTCCTCTCCCCCCCACAAAATGAAGGATGATGATCAAAATAACAAGAAGTGAACATTTGGTAGTTTCATCTTCATCCATCTCCCAGATTGTGCAGGTAGCCATTGATTTCTAGTTTGAACTTATCCTTGGAAAATATTTGATGGTTCCTTGTAATTAAAGGCACCTCCATAGACATGTTTCATAATTGCAGTGCTTCATAGGGCATCTTGGGGATATTCTTTTAGGAAAATTGTTTGTATAAAAGTGAAGGTCTGTCTTCACTTTTAGGGGTTCGATGGTTTCTAAATTTTGGGGTTGTGCTAAGGTGATTGCATGTGTACAAGTCATTAGCAGGCTTTGAGATCATGTTCATGTCTCCCTTGTCAAGAAAACACACAAGATCATTTTTCCATGCTTAAATCAACTTTTACTTAGTGTAATTTGAGGTGGAATTAAGAGATCTTGTCCTTTTTGTAAATATTACATTTTTCATGTTAATAAACTATAGAGAAGCATGTTTTAGTTCATTGTCTGGATTGGGTGTTGAGTGAATGTTGCCTTGTAGTGTTACCGTCAACATTTGTTTCAATTGTAAATTTCCTTTTCAAAATTTATAGGAATGAACATTTGTTGCCTTAGGGTATCCTTGGGTTTTAGGATTTTGACATGGTAAATGCATGAAGCTTTAGTCTCAAGTGTTTGTGTTGAAGTTTCAAGGATTGTTTTGTATTATTTGCATAGATTGGGTGTCCATGAAGGCAAATAACCTTTGAAGGGTCATATTATCTTGATTTCAAATTTGATTGCATTATAAGATCATCAGATCAAGATGGTGAATGTTGTGTTTTTTTCCATTAAATTCCTTTTCCCGTCTTCATATCCATAAAAAAATTCCTTTTTTATTTACAATGCATTGTCCTACCCCTGCATATTTCATTATCTTTGCATATTAAACATGTTGTTTTCTAGCAAACCACATATTTGCATATTTTGAGTGATTTTTCCCTGATTCATAAATTTTAGCATCTTAAACATCATTTTACTCCAAATTGCTAATAATACCCTCTGAATGATGTTTATGATCACATTATATCTATCTTTAGTAGCTTGTGTCTGAATCTCAAGTGTTTGCATTACTTGTGTGACTACTCTCTTGAGTGAGCATTGTATTTTGTGGCTACACTTGACTCAAATTGACATACCAACAATTTTAGGGGATTGAATCATAATATCTCTCCTTACCCCTCAAGCTACCATTTGGGTTCTCTCACCTTGGTTTAGGCAGAGTCAAAAGTAGCAGGAAAATAGTCACATCCTTTGTTTAAGTGCCTCCCTATCATTCCCAATAATTGGTCATGAAATAATGTTAGATCCATCCATAACTACAAATAACACATCATCCACCTATAATTATTCGTGTCCTCTATTTTATACATTTGAAACCAAGTCATTTTGGGGTGTTAAATTGGGAACCAACGGGTATTGGATGCTAGCATTTACTTGGGCATGTCGATTCTCACGTAAAAGAAACATCTCTCACAACCTATTCAAAAGTTTCCCCCTCTCTTCCCATATCTACATCTGTCATTTTAGAGATGCAATATCGTAGCTACTGAATGTAGGATTATATCAAAATCATTGTTGACATTAAAAATGCCACGAATTTGAAATAGTAGCAAAATCCTCTTTTGTAATCTCTATGAGAAAGAACTATGGTAACTCCCAACATATTTGTTATCACAACTACTTAAGAAACAAATCCTTTTAAATTAAAACAAATTCAACAACTAAATTATTTGTTGGTTTTATTATAGTGTTTGTTTCAGTTCACGAGAGAAAGCTTTCCGCTCAAAACTATTCATGTGATACCCAAATTTTTCGGTTGTGCTCAATCGACCACATGTTGAACATGGTGGTGGCACCATCATCTATCAAAACATAAAACATTTCATCAACCATGTTGGTGTCATAGGTAGAGTGGTCCCATAGTAGGATGGGAGCAACTAGATGCATTACATTGTAGAGTCTCCTTCACCATTTCCTACCGATAGGGAAACTTACATATGCCTAAATCCCTCATATTTTTCCCTTTCTCAAAACCATTTCTACCATGCCACACTCTATCAACAATGCCATCAAGTTGGTTCCTTGAAATATCATTTTCTACCTACTATTAAAAGGCAAAATAGCCATGAACATGACTGAATTCCCAACTAAAAATGTGATAGGGATGGGAATATTCTTCAACCATGTCAATAGTTAAAAATAGGTAAGGAGTGAAAGGAACGATAAGAAGATTGTTCCAAGCCGCAATCTCAGATGATAATAGTACACCGCATTAGATTTGTAAAATAGAAGAGCTAAAATACCATATATGGAAATCCATCATAATCCATAATGCTCAATACATTACAATAGAATGACTTAAATTATTCAATAAGAAAGATGTACATATAGGAGGAGGGAAGTGCAACTACTACCTAAATCAGTGGTGAATAACTCCCACTAACTGATATTGGTAGTTAAGTTAACTCCAAAAGACTAGTAAGCTAACTCCACATAACTGAGAAGATAACTCAACACAACTAGTAAGCTAACTCCACACAACTAGTACACCTAAGCAAGCTAACCCAACAAGTGTAGGGCTAACACAAGTGTAAGAATTATCCTAATAAATAATAACCTACACTAACACCCTCCCATAAGCATAGCTTAGGTGGGTGGAAAAGAAGGTGGGTCCCGGCAACAAGGCTTGATGAGGTACCCACGTACAACAACTAGGAAAAATAGACACCGCAAGGTACCCAAAACTAGTAATAACAAAGTAGAGAGCAAAATCCTATTGCAAGATATCCTCATAAGCTCGGATCCAAAAACTCATACAATGTTGAAGAAGTGTGGTGTGCACTATGCCTGAATCCACTGTTCAATCATATAACTCAAAAACAACTGACACTGGGCTTCACCAGAATAGCTCCATGTAAGGAGACTGTCAATGGAGTGATGTCGAAAGTGAAAAAAAAACACCAAACATAATTTGATCAACTGCTACAAATAGGTGTGTCACGATCCAAGAACAACCAAGGAAACAAGGCGGACACGAGATCCAAATAAATAGGAGTGCCACGATCTAAGAAAAGCCAAGGTAATAAGGCAAGGACACGAAACCCAAAGAAGCAGTATCAACACCACACCCTCCCATACTACTAAATGAGTAGAGTGATACCACAGATCTATATGAGTTGTCAAAATCAACTACTCGAACACTGACAAACTAACACTGGGATCCACCAGAATAGCTCCCCCACAAGAGAGACTGTCAACATGCAAAAAAAAGTGTTGAAAATACAGATCCAAAATATCTCAACAAACAAGAGAGATATAAATGTATACACCCATAGATACAAGAATGCAATACCCAAAAGTTTAGGACGTCGGGCTCAACCGAAAATTGCATCCACAAGTGATCACAACACCCTCCCGAATTTGGCACTTTATAATTGAGTGCATGTAAATATTACAATGAGTAACAATACATTTTACATTTGAAATATGTGTATAAAAATGTCACCAATGTGTAGATCTCAAAAAAATACACAATTTCAAAAAAATATCACCTTAATCCGAGCTACAAATCAAAAGTTATGAGCTTTAGAAGGTTTTGCTTATTAAAATAATATTTTAATGTTGATCTTTTAAAAGGTACACATGACACCCAAATGTCCAAAGGGTAAAAGAGTGCATCCACACGATACATGCTTGCGACCAAAGGATAAAAGCCTACGCCCAAAACCTAAAATGTCCATAGGGTAAATCATTGCATCCAGAGGGTACACGTCAATATCCAATGGATAAAAGAATGCACCCAGAGGGTACAGATCTGCATCCAATGGATAAAAGACTGCATCCAAAACAGAAATATCCAGAGGGTAAAAGAATGCATCTAGAAGGTACACACTTATATCCAATGGATAAAAGAATGCACCCAAAGG
Organism: Taxus wallichiana var. yunnanensis; assembly: GCA_018340775.1. Lineage (NCBI taxonomy): Eukaryota > Viridiplantae > Streptophyta > Pinopsida > Cupressales > Taxaceae > Taxus > Taxus wallichiana. The sequence continues at coordinate 93,942,619 of CM031239.1, read as the reverse complement.
GTACATATATGCGTCCAGTGGATAAAAGATTGCATCCAAAACCAAAATACCCAGAGGGTAAAAGAATGCATCCGAAAGGTACACGCTTATATCCAATGGATAAAAGAATGCACCCATAGGGTACAGATCTGCATCCAGTGGATAAAAGACTGCATCCAAAACCAAAATACCCAGAGGGTAAAAGAATGCGTCCGAAGGTACACGCTTATATCCAATGGATAAAAGAATGCACCCAAATTTGACTGTCTCAAAACATGGTCGAGTTTACAATCAATTCTAGGGTTTTGGAACCTTCCAAATCCAATGCCGCACTCCGTTTTGCATAAAAATGTATGCTACAGAAAATTAATAACAAATTCCATATACATGAAAATAATAAACCCTTGCTTGCAAAGAAAAACTTACATATGGATGTCTACATCATTTATAGCTCTGATACCATGAAAGGAATGATAAGAAGATTGTTCCAAGCCGCAATCTCAAATGATAATAGTACACCACATTAGATTTGCAAAATAGAAGAGCTAAAATACCATATATGGAAATCCATCATAATCCATAATGCTCAATACATTACAATATAATGAATTGAATTATTCAATAAGAAAGATGTACATAAATCGGTGGTGAATAACTCCCACTAATGATACATCTTGGTAGTTAAGTTAACTCCAAAAGACTAGTAAGCTAACTCCACATTCTTGCTAAGCTAACTCAACTAACTAGTAAGCTAACTCCACACAACTAGTACACCTAAGCAAGCTAACCCAACAAGTGTAGAGGCTAACACAAGTGTAAGAATTATCCTAATAAATAATAACCTACACTAACAAGGAGAGCAAAGATATGCATATTGAACCTAAATTTGAACCTACACAATTAGCAAACAACATTTAGCGAAGTAATTAACATGTCGCATTATAGTAAATAAATACGATAATAGAAAAGAATGGGTGAAGAATGGAAAATCCATGAGGATATTGGGAAATGAAATTCCTAAGGCATAACAAGTAATGTAAAGGTAATTCCTAAATTGCGGGATTTTTATATTTATTAACAAGGGAATTTTGGAATCACCTTTAAAACTACCACATGGGTGAGACATGCGATGTCAACAAACACACCAAAAATGACTTTCATTCCATGAAAGCATTGAAAACATTTTGTGGACATGTGGCGGTGTAGGAGTGATGGGTTGATGGATTATCAAGGGTTAACAAAAGTTAATGGTGCATGTTAGCTAAGATACATCCAAGTAAGGTAATGCATGTTAACTAAGAGCTAGAAAAGAAAGGAAATATCTAGGATAATAGAAGAATATGTATGTGATGTTTTGGTGCTTGAGAGGTATGACTTTTGAAGACGCGCCAAAATACAAGATAACATAAGAAACATGATAGCGTCAGGATGTAAGATAGGAGCATATTTTGAGGAAGAATCATTTTAAGGATATTAATGGAATAGTTGCATATAAGTTAGGTATTGAATGTTTAAACATTGATGTTTCACTATTGAGGAATTGTGCACGAATTCTGTGTGTGATTTTAAAAATTTCATATGTTGTGGAATATAATGAGAAACGATAGTTTTGCATAGGTTTTCATGTGAATGTATGAATGTCTATGGATGGTGTTTAGTTATATGTTGTGTATGTGGTTTATAATATATTTTATGTATCCATTCACCCGATTATGTCCTCCATGTCATTATATAATTCATCAAGGTATTCACCTCACTTGTATTTCACTTCAAGCAAGACTTTCAAGTGCAATCTTGATCAATAGGTGACACATGAACGATTATGCTCGTTAACACAAAAATTCTTACGTAAAGAAATCTAGGCTCAAAATATTTAACATAAGAACTGATTAACTAAAAATGAAGATGTATGATAGTTAATCTAATCTAGAATGACATGTAAATACAGTAAATGAATGTAGTAGATAAATATGGAAATGACACAAACAACTATGAAAATGGAAATGCTAAACCCTAGAGTACTAAGAGAGTTAGAATGAACTTAGTTGATTAGAGGAGCTCGTTGGACTATGTCACAGAAGTGATTGGAGGAATAGGAAGTAGGAACGACTATGCAGAGGTCCCAAAAAGGATGGATCCAAGATACCTAGTTGGGTGAAGTGCCTAGAGAGAAACTAGGGCACATGTGGATGCCTTGATACAGAGAATGGGCGCCATGCTCGTGTAAAAGATCCGGCCGAGCTTCATAGGTCCTGTAAGTGGTTTGCAACCTTCTCTCTCGACGCATCGAGGTTTGTTGCCTTTGCGTTGAATGTCGTTGTTAATCCAAGAGAGAGGAGGCCTAAACAAATCACACAAGAGAGTATCAAAACCCTAAAAAAAAAGAATGTAAATGAATGGGTCAAACTAACCTCAACTGCCACAACAGTGGGCTTACTAACTGAGCACTGCACTACATTTCAGACCCAAATGTAGTTATGATGTGTGTATGCATCATGTGCCCTAGGTGCTCTTGTGTTAGTCATACTTTGTGAAGTAGTAAGCAATAACTAGATGTAGAATGTAGTAGAATGGTGCATGGAATAGAATAAAATCCCTCCCCCATGCTTGTGTGATGCAGATGAACCATCTTTGTCCTTGTGATGGAGCTAATGGATGCAAATGATTTCCAAATGGATGAAACTCTAGGTGGATGATAGTAGTGACTAGTGCTTAGTCCCTCATTATGGTACCATAACTTTATATTTATAAGGTTCTCTTGAACTAATTTCGTAATTAACTCAGATGGTGACCACCAAAAAGATAAGAAGCTGAAATGGCTAGAAAGTTCCCAAAAGGTGGCAGGAAAGTTCAAAAGGACCGAGGCACCCATGGGTGCCCCAGTCAAGGCTAAAATGATGGAAGATGACCAAAACAGATCGGGCATATGTGCAATGAATGTCAAGAATGACGTCTAAAAATTAAATAACAATGGCCAAGAGACATGGGTTAATTAGTACTTTCTTCACTCAAAAACATTTTAAATAGTAGTATGAGACCAAGACTAAATAGTGTCTAAAGTGCATAATTTTGTGACTACAAGAATGTAGAGAAATTTATAAGATGTTGTTTTTGGCATTTGTTTATCAAGTAGGTTTGGGGTTTTTTGGTGTTTTAGAAGTTACAACATCGTTTGTTATAATATTTTAAGAGTATATTATAGGAAGAGTTCATATAAATATCATGAGAATGATAATGATAATGGTAATAATATAAATGTTCTTAGAAGAAAAAATATTTTATGGGACTATACAAATACAACATCATTAGGCATGGAATATGTGCACTCTCCTACATCTTTTGGTCTATATATATAAGCATGAGAATATCATATTAAATTCTATGATCATAAATGGTTACTTGTTATACAAAGTTTAAAGTGTTATTATTTGATTTGCAAATGATGCCTCACTCAAATAAATCTCTCTAGAGAAAACCATAAATCTTAAATTCTTTCGTGATACACATATTCTTCAATAAAATTGTAAGAAAACAAAAGGCATGGTTTTTAACACTTTAAATCATAATGGGAAATAAGATTTACTTAATATAAAGGTCAAAGGGTTAAGATGGTCTATTCATATTCTTTGGTATGTGCAATGATTTGGAACGCATTTTTAAGAATGAAGCTTTGTTAGGTCATTGATAGTTTGTCTCGGTCATCAAACCAATCCAAATCATCACACAGATTAGGAGATCAACTAAGTCATCTTTTTTCTCTCATTAAAAGTGCTTTATCTATTGTTATCTATCATTGTTTATCATTTCTTAATGCTTATTCATGATAATGTTGTAATTAGCCTTTGAAACTAATTGATTAGGATAATCTACCACTGGTTGCATATCCCCTAGAGAGGTATTAACCAATTTAGGTTAAATCACTAGACATGAATGTCATTGTGTGATTTGGTTTAGATGGAATCAGGTTAAATTAGATGAAAAGTAGACCATATTGGATTAAAAGTAGATTTGACTTGGGTTTGCGATTGGTTTTGATGGAATTGGGGTGATTACGACTTATGATTATGATTTTGTTTAGGATTATGTTGGATTAGATGTAGATTAAAAATATATTGGGTTGGGTTTGAGGTTGTTAGAAATGATTTAGAATTAGATGAATTATGAATGGTTATAAATTGGATGTGTAATGAACCATTACACAAAAACCATAAAGCATTAGTGAAATTTGCACATGAGGATCATAACATCTCACCACGCTTCAGAGGTGGACCCCGAGCTAGATTTGTGCTCAGTATAGTGGGACCACGCCCTACCCCGTACGAGCCCTAGGCAAACACTCGCAATGCTAACATAATCACCCATGTCGGGACTTGAACTTGGGTGGTTACTCTGATACCAAATGTAACAAACCATTACACCAAAACCTCAAAGCATTAGTGAAATTCACACACGAGGAACATAACATGATGAATGTTACTTTGGATTAAATTAGGACGAATTTTGGATGAGGATTTATTTTGAAAAGGATTATGGTTGAACGAGGACCAATATTTGATGAATATTGATATAGATAATTTAGTTGAATATTAGATCATATTAGAAGAAAATTGATTTGGATTTGGGATATATATTTGGTTTGGTTGGATAAGATGGTTATAAAGGGATGGGATTAGCTTGATGTTAAATTGGGGGTTTGGATAGATTTGGATTAAGTCATGATTTGTTTGATCAAGAATGGTTTGGACTAAGTCCTTGTTTGGTTTTGATTTTAGTTTGAGGTATATAACTACACAAGTGTTGACAACAAACAAACAAGAGCACGTAAGTCACAAGACTCGATGCTAGTATAAAAGGGTGTGCAACATGATTAGTAGCCCACAAATCTACCACACATAAAGTAGTGCTAAATTGATCTCCTAACCCTCACTTCATGTAACATTTAGTGAGTAATATTTGGGAGTGTTATGCTCCTTACACTAGTAATCATTTGTGGTTGATATGTCTTGATCTAGGATTTACAAGGTAATATAGGTGCATATGTAATATACCTTTTAGTATGTGGGGTTCAAGACCATGTTATAAGGATACTATCTAAGGCCCGGTATTGGTACGTGAAATCCCTTTACTACACATTTTTAGTAAAATAAGTAAGAAATGATAAGTACAACCTTGAATTTGTATACCTTGTCGAAACACGGACACATCTTAGTGCATGGTGATGAAATCCATGTCATAAGATGCCTAAAAATAAAAAAGAGGCATCAATTGTTTTGATCCCTAAGATTGTCAAACGATGTGAGGGTAGAGCATACAAAATCTCGCCTCATATGAACACACCGAGGGTAATTAACACTAGTTTAACAAAGATATATAAACAAAGCAAATAATAAACGATTAGATTAATTTATTATTACAATGATGGATATTGATTCTTTAATAAGTGAAATTACAAGCACACCATTAGTAGTTTAATGTTTTTTTAGGGGTTAGACAAATGTGAAAACCTTGCAATAGAGAAAAGCGACACCGCATCGAGCAAAAATGATGCTAGAAAATAAAAAATGTTGTTTAGTAGATCAAAAATGTTGCTTGAGATCAAAATAGTGCAAAAAAATATAGTTAGAGAAAAATGTTACCACATCGAGAAAAATTGACACTTTGGATTAGCAAAAACGTAATTAAATTAGCAAAATGGTCATTAGATTAGCAAAAACATCACTAAATCAACAAAAGCATAGTTGGAATAGCAAAAATGTCATTGGGTCAAAAATGACTTTTGAAAGGTCCAAAAATGTCATTACCTAATTAAAATATTGTTGAATGTCATGAAAACATCATGCTTAAGGAAATAACATTTTGCTAAGCAAGAAACTCATGTTCCTCAGGGACCTACACACCATAATAAATAATTATGTTCTACAAATCAAAACGACATTAGCATACTAAAAATAGTGTTCCTTAGTGTAAAAATGTCATCATGTCATACAACATAGAAATTTGACAAGATTTTTTTCAAAATCATGCACCCTAGTGGATCTAATATTTTGGAAAGTCTAAAATTCCTTACTAGTAAGCTAGGAAATCCAATAAATATATGTGGGGATCCCACTTTGGGTGTGCCGAAATATGTTCAATAAAATCATAACATAAACTAGAAAATCATGGATGCAATACCAAATCTCTCTACTCTAACTCAAAAATAGACCTTAAATTGAACAAAGAAGTGATCAATAAAATACCTTTTACTTACCAAAAGAAAACTCCTTGTGAAGTATTGGATTTTCTCAAGATGATTGATTGATGTTGCTTCAAAATGGAGTTTGTGCATGAATTTTGGCAAGCACCTCCCCTTGGAAGCTTGATGATTGATTGATGAAGAATGATGGTTTGAGATTTTTTTATTATTTTTCTCCAAAATGGTGGAGAGATTGATTTATAGTTGGAGGATGATAGATTCAATGGCTAGGATGAATCCATTATGAATTTGGATCAATGGTTGAGATTGATTTCATAGTTGAGGATGAGGAAAGTTGTAAAAACGGGAGGGATTTTAGTAATTTTAATATCATGGAAGGTAGTAGAAGATGAAGGTTATAGAGATGGATAACTCTAGAAAAGGATTTGATTAGGTTAAGTTAATGATGATTAGATGAGAGATTAGTTGGAGGATTTGTAGGAGAGGCTAGGAGGGTAGGTGGAGGTAGGTAGCTAGGAATTTTAAATTCCTAAAATATGAGATGATGTGATTAGATGATTGATTAGAGAAATTAATCATGATGAAGGGGTATGTGGGATGTTATAGGGTTGGATGTGATGAAGGGATAATGATTAATTAATGAGGGTATTGATGTTAGGAAACCAAGGGTGTTGAACTAGTGTCTAATTTTAGGTGTATACATCACCCACCATTGTGTTTGGATCATTTGAGAAGTACACAATTGGCTTTGGCTATCACACTCTTTGTTCCAAGGGTCATTTTGGTGGAGGCATATGTAAACATTTATAGGACATCACTTCTCATATCCAACCTATTAATTAGATTACTTTCCAAGACACAAGATATAGAAAAAATGATTCTTCATTGTGTCCACTTCATGTAAACTCACATGTTTTTGTTCAATCATCTCTGCGAGGATAGTGAGCGACACATGAGTCCTTATTCACACATTCTCGAGGCATGAGAGACATAAGATTACTTTAGTGAAACATGATTCATGACAATTATATAAATGATTCTTCACATGATCCGTTTGTGCATATGGCACCATATCATATGCAAACATTTTCATTTACCTTTTGTATTCACCTAAGATGAATTTCATATCAGTCTTGCAACATTGCTAGTATTCATTACATGGGATCTAAAGGCATAAATCCTATACCATTCAGTTACATCATCTACACACTGCCCATTCTAGCCTTGCTCCCTTTGTTTTGGAGCAACTCTATTTGGCATTGCTCCCTTGTTTTGGAGCAACTCTCATTTTGTTATTTAACCTTTCTTTAACAATTAGACGACTCTTTGTTTTGAGCTATTTTAGTGTATACATTGTCTTACTTGTCTTATTTGGTCTTTTTGGGATGTATACTTACTCAATGTTATAAAGTGACATATGGGATTTTCTTTTCACATCCTAGTCTACCTTTCTACATGTGTTCCTTGTTTTGCACACCCTTTTCTTAGTTGTTATGTAATCCCATCTCTACTAGTTCCATGATAGTTATGAGAGATCCTTTCTAGTATCGTTCAACACCTTTACAATTAGACCATCTCCTTTTAGTGAACACTTTTTGATATAACCATATTCTTTCATTATTTGGTGTTTGAGTAGTGGATTGAAACAACACACACACATAACAATATATATGTTGTTTGAATATATATACCAAACATGTTGTTTGGTATATATATTCAAACAACATATATAATGTTACATATATATTCAACTCCACTCATTCAAAATTATGGGGTGTGTCTATTCATACTACTTCGTGTTGTTTCCCTTGATTACTCTTGAACGTCACATCATCTACTCAAGTAGTTGATAGCATTGTTGTGTACTCTTTTGTACTTTTGTCACCTCATTTGGTAGATTGACAATCTCCTCGGAGGTAGATTTGAGTTCTTCACCATTCTTTTCACTTACACTTCTTGCATATTCTTCAATGATGGTTTTCATCCCATCCATTGTTATTTTAGTGATTACTATTATCTCATCTAGTGTAGTATTCATAGTACTTAGTTTGTTTTCTTGAAAGACCTCTGTTTGCATCTCATTCCAAAGCATACCTTTTATACATGGGTAACTCATTTGGCCTAGTTGTTGGGACCCATTTTTAGAGGATTATTAGCCTTCTCATTTTATATAGGTCTCCTTAAGTTACACTTAAGGGATGTGTTGTGCAATATTATATAAGCACTAATATGAAGTTGACTTAGATTAGCTTAACTATACTAGGTTTACTTTTTGCACACCTCAGTAGGCTTGAAATAAGATAAGAGGCATCACTAATCACTTACCGCCACTTCCCACATGTGTCGGTTATTTAGTCTAAAGTAGAGGTGGTTCACAAATATTTCTTTACTTAGTCAAAAGCAAAGTTGGAACCAAACTCTTGCTTTTGCTATATATTGACCACCTATATTTGTATATTGTGACTAATTGCGAGAATGATAAATTATATTGCCACTTTTTCTTTTTGTGTATTTGTTGTAGCATATTATCAATCCGTTAATGACCGCTCTCGAGTCCATGATGAAGTGTTTCTTGGGTTTCAAAAATTCTTAAAATTTCTCCCCATCTTTCAAAAAAATTAATACTCACTTGAGCTCAAATTTTCTCTTGAAGTGGTTAAAGGCCTCAACTGTGTTTGAAATTATGAGGTTGAACAAAAAAGCAGCCATTTTCTTTGGTGTACGCTCACCATAGTCTTTTGTTCGGGAATTCCTTAAACATATCAAAGTCCCTAACCCAAGTGCCTTGCTTGTACTCATCTTGAAACCTTAAAAATTCTAGACTTGTGTCTATACAAGAGATGCTTAGAATTGGATCCACTTATTATTTTAGCCTTTTGATATAGAGACCATAAATTAGAGAATGACTTTGTTTGGGATTACTCTTAGTGGTCGGCATAGATAACCTTTTAATGGAGTTTTTTAAGAGCTACTATTTTCTTCAACTTTGGAAATCTAAAACGTCGCTATATTGAGTAATGATTTTATTTATCACCTATTTTAGGTAATGAAAAAGTTTTTGCTAATCTTATGGTAGTCTTCGAGATCCAAGCATAGGTTGACAAAGTGGTTGTTGAATTCCAATAGTTGCGAGATATTCTTAATCATTGGGGAGTGTCTCGTACATCAAGAGCAAACTTATGTTAGATCCATTTTGTTGGGATTTTTCCTTCTATCGTTAGGCATACGCAGAGCTTCTCTTGTAGTCGGTTTTCTTCACATGTGCGTGGTCATTTCTCCACTCCTTCTTAGTGGAGGGATTGGAGTCCACCGCTTTTTAGCTAATCCATCATTGGGTCTTCTAAGTGGTTCTTGGCAAAGGTGTAGGGAGGTATTACAATGTTGGGTATTTGTCGCTTGGATGGGGAATCATGGTTCCTTTGGCTTTGCAGGGCAATACACAAGTTTAATTGGTGGGTTGCATGGGATCCTTCTTAAAGAGAGTGTCTTTATTGGAGTGCCCTTTGTTGAAAGTACGATTTGTAACCTCCCTCATTTGTTGTCGTTTGTGCCTAATGTTCAGACGGGTGGTGTTTTGAAATGTTATATAGAGTGTTAATATGTATCAACTTCTCTTAATGTATTTATTAGTTTTGACTTTTAAATATGTTGACATAAAAATTAGATAAGTAGCAAGTTATTATTATTATTATATATTTTTATACTTAATTAATTAAAATAAGATGTGTTATAAAACTCAAGAAACGGAAAAATTGACTAAAATGGAAATGTTTATATTTTTAATCCCTTAATTAATAAAAATGGAGTCATTATTTCATAAGTTTGAATAGTTATAAATTGAAGAAAAGTCGTTTGGTATTATTGAAGAGTGGAGAATGATTGAAAGAAAATTGCAATGGAATAATAAGTGGATGATTATGCGTAAAGTGTTTAATGTAATGTTGATGCCTACCTAGTTACTTGTGGATGAAGGAGGAGGATGTTGGCGTTGCGTCCATTGTACTTATGCATTGATAATTGCACGTGGAAAACAACAATACCTAAGTAGTCTTGTAATTCACGTAGATGGAGAAGTGGAGCTCAAGTGAAGCATTTTTGAAAATGAAAATGATGCAGTTAAGTTGAAAGGAGAGTTACTCAAAAGTCTTCGAGGGACCCAAATAACTTCCTTCCTCCAAAAACGAAACGACTTAATATCCACGCCATTTGCGGAGTGCGGAAACTTTAGCAACGCTTCTAAATATGCAAAATAACTAGCCCCAAACAAACCCTCAAGATGCGGGAAACAAAGCAAAATCACACTACCCAAAAACCTACAAACAAATTACAAAATCGATAGGCAAACCAAAACAACCTCATTGCTAAAATGTAAAAGCCATCTTTTATTTATTTTAACAAGTTTATATATATATATATATATATATATATATATATATATATATATATATATATAACAATGGTTATATTTTCAATTTTTTTTTGATATTTCCTTGTTACAAATGTGAAACACATGTAAATGGTTATCAAATTAAAATAATGATGTTATGGACTCTTAATTACAAGGTTAGGCCAATTAATAGTGAGCATTTATTTCTTAATAATGCGAAGATTGGGGAGGGGATCCGCTTGTGTGTCTGGAAAGCTTTTGTTGCTTCTAGTGCCTGGAGAAATTTCATTTTTGGGCCTGTGTGTAATCCTCTGGCTACCTGGAATTTGGGATTTTTCGTGAACGATTTTTGTGCAGCCAAATGGGTGGTGATCTGGTTAGAACTGAACCTATTGATCTCGAAGGGGTGATGCCTAAAGCCATGGCTGTTTGATAGCAAGGGTTTTACGCCCTTCCTAAAAAAATTCGAAGGTCATTTTGAAAATCTTAGTAAAGATTTCACCAACTACCTGGAAGACTACTAAAAAGGTGCGGTGGTTGAAATGAAGGGGATTAACATGGAGATTACTTTGGATTCGGTCGCCAAAGTGATGGGTATTCTTGTTGTCGAGAGGAGGTCTATAAACCTAAAAAAGAAGCCTCCGAAGAGTTGAACCTATTTCTCAAAGGTAATGAAAATCTCACTTCCCATTTCTGGTTATCTTTGTCTGTCTTCACCTAATCCATATGACAAGGTGGCTCTCACCCTTATCCAATTTCTCACTCTTGAGGTCTGCCACAAATCTATTTACGCCTACCACTGCGTATGCTTAATCATTTCGGACATGTCCGTGCTTTTAGATTCCCTACTTTCTTTATCGATCCTGTGTGCCTCTATCTCTCACCAAAACCGGGAGGGGTCTCGTCCCACTATATGAAGGCTTTATTCTCGCCCTTGTCACAAAAGAGCGCCTGGATATTGACAAGACTGGCTCCCTAACTAAAGCTTTGGAAGCTTATGCGGGTGGAGTCGAGTGGACTCGGAGGAAGAAGACTCGAGTGAAGATTTTGACTCTCAGGAAGGTGACATGGAAGAGGATAAAGACGAGGTTGAGATTATGGCGGCCTAGAATCTTAGGGTAATGAAATTTAAATAGGCTCCTAGTGTCCCTTTGAACACCAAGGGGGAGTATAGTAAACAAGATCTTCTGACTCCTATCAATGTGCAATTGGAACAACAATTCAAGGCTATGGGTCACATTGGACCTGTGAAAGGGGAGAACCATTTGGCTAAGATGGCGGTGGATATTGAGGAACTTAAGGGAGATATGCGGCTCACCAAGAGCTCAGTGCAGTTTTTTTTCAATGACTGAAACACGATGAAAGCATAGGTTGATGAAGCGGTCAACAATGGGCATGACAGAGAGATTGAGGTTTTAAAAGCCAACTATGGTTTCATAACCAACGAGTTGGACCATGTTCGTGCTATTCTCCACACTACATGGAGTGGAGTGTAGTCATGGTGAAATCTACTATGTAGCATCTCCAGACTCTGGGTCAGCTCGCTAATGCCTATAGTGCTGTGGATAGTTAAGGTAGGAAAAGAAAGGCAACGCCCGATGGTTTTGACTTGGCATCTTTGGCCAGTGTTGGTTTCTCAAACGTGCACCCGCATCTCGGATCTCTTAAAAGGGACCGAGGTGTTTGAGACCACAATGAAATTGTCCCCAAGTTGTGGGACCTTGCGAGCTTGGGACGGATCTCCGAAGAAGGCCGGTTCCTCTATCTATCTATCTCTACTGCTACTGCTACTCCTAGCGCTAAAAAGGGAAACTAAGTTAACAATGCCAATGGACCGGGGAAAGAAGGATAACATAAAATAAACTACACTAAAAGGCGATAGCACCAGAAAAGAGGGATGAACACTATCTATTTTGAGCAAGAATGACAGGGAATGTGTGAAAGGAGGCTAGGCACGAGTAGCATAGAAAAACACGCATTCACCAAATCGTCCTTATGGAACACAACCAAGCATGGAACTATAAGGGACCTGAAGTAGCACAACAATACACAATGCAAGAGAAAAGGAAAGAAGAAGGAATGCAAACACGCTAGGATAGAGAATAGTCACAAAACGATGCTTCTATTACTTCCAAAAATGCACAGAACTATTACAATGCTAAAGAGGCCGATATCCACATGCAAGAGCCAAACATGGAGGTCTGCAACTTAGAATACAGAAAATATGGAGTCCTTAGCAACATGTGTAAGGATCCAGAGTATCCAACATAACAAATGAGCCTTGCTCTTACATTTATAGATGAATCCATGGAGGAAGAAAGGAAGAGGAAGGAAAACCCAAATTTGAAATATAACCACCAATAAGGAGCATTCAATGTCTGTAAATCTGCTTGGAAATATGTGAAATATACTTCTCCATCCTGTTTGATGTGTCAAGACAAAAGGGAGCAGATCATACTAAATTGGGTGGTTGGAGCAATCAGATATGCTCATCAATGTTCAGAGAGACATTTTCCCAATTCTCACCTACCAGATCCGCCAAAATTTGAATTTTGAATTTTTGGCATTATAAATGTGTCAAGCTTTCTAACAAGTCCAGCACGGGCCGATATGAGCTCTGTAGCTGATGATATGGCCATCGAGTCGTCAGCCAGTATACAAGACATGTGGCATGTGCCGATTGGCTAAGATGGTGGCCAAATGTACAATTATTTTTCGTTTTTGCCATGTGTTAATCATTCATTTTTTGCAAGGATTCGGCGCCTTATCGGCGTGCATTGACAGGTTACGCGCTACACACTTAAGTGTGTCACAAGATGATCTGGCATAGAAGGGCGCATGAAGAAAATAGAGGAAGGCGCAGAGGGAGTGCACACGACGCACACGGGGAGAGGAATCAAACCGGTGAGCAGAGAATGTATGGTTAAGGCATAACTATTACAAAGTAATGGGTGTGGCGCACGAAAGGGAAAATGCTTAGGCGCATGGGGTAGAAGGAAACTAACTCGGAAGGAGGTGAATGTGCAGAATGAGGGCGCGAGGGGAAGTGAAGGGAGGAAGGAAAGGGGAACACAAGTAAACTGTGACCAAGGGAATGTTCTAGATGATTTTGAGCGCACATAACTTCTTCAATAGATAACTTAGGGCTAGAATGTGTATGCAAGTTATCTAAATCACTAGGGGAGTTATTTGGATAACAGTTTTGGCAAATTTCGGGGCCATCTGCCTACTAGATGCAAGAGACCAGTAGCCTAAAGCATCCATTGGGCATGGAGTCTGCTTTTTCAATCATGAGAAATGCCCCTGTTGTCACTTTGAGTATCATTTCGCACTTTGTCCTGAATCTCACAACTATTGAGAGAAGTTCTGCATTCAGAAGCAACAAAAGAGTGTGTGTAGGAAGCACGTGAGAGGAAAGAACTATGTACAAACAAACAATGTGCACATAGCACACTTGGAGGAATTGAAACTACTTTAATATATACAATATGATGCAACAAACCTAATGAAAGGGTTTGAGATAGATCCCGTTTACTGGGATTTGTAGCGTGCTTCCATCCGGATGAGTTAACTCGAAAGAGTTAGCTTCTTTGTAGGACTTGATGATGTATGGGCCACTCCAAAGTGCATCAAACTTTGAATGACGCCCTGGTTTAGCTCTATCAACATCCCATTTTAGAACTAGGTCTCCAACTTTGAAAGCTTGAGGCCTATCCTTTTGTCAAACCATTTCTTTATTGCTTGTTGATGTTGTTCTAGCTTGATCATGGTAGAGTTTCTGAGCTCTTCAAGATGAACCATCTCTGCCATCCTGATTTCTCTCGATCTGCGCCCTCAAGTTCTAAAGCACACAGTAATGAATTTAGCTCTAGTGTCAAAGGAAGGGTAGCCTCCTTGCCATAGACAAGCTTGTAAGGCGAAGTTCCTATTGCCTTTTTTTACTATGATTCTATCTGCCCAGAGTGCGCGCAAGACCTTTGTATGCCACTGTCTTTGGCTGGTATTCATTGTGCGCTTCATGATTCTGATTAGGTTCTTGTTTGTTGATTCTGCCAGACTGTTGCCTTGAGGGTAATAGTTGGAAGAAGTTTTTAGGTAAATGCCCAAACTTAGAGCCCAATCAAGTGATTTTAGCACCAAGGAAGGCCTTCGCATTATCGGAGATAATGGTTTGAGGAACGCCAAAACTTGTGACTAAACCTTCGAGAAAGTCAAGGATGACCGCCTCGCCTTGATTCCTTAAGTGCAAAAACTTCATCCATCCGGTGAAGTAATTCGTAGCTGTCAAAGCACCCATTTGTGTCTAATGCTTGAAGGCGATTAATCATGCCTATGAAGTCAAGACCCCATTGCGCAAAAAGGCTGATCCGCATGGATTAGTCGGAGGGGAAGCGCCCAATCTTTTCTTTTCTCGTGAAGAAAGAACATTCTTTGCATTTTGTGACCCACCTGTGTGCATCTGCAAACAGGGTAGGCCAAAAGATACCTGCCATTATGATCTTCATTGCTGTAGTTTTGGCAGAGAAGTGTCCACCAGAGAATCCATCGTGAAATTCTGCTAACACTTGTTCAGTCTGCGCGCCGTTGGTACATCTTAACAACACACTGTCTAGATTTCTTTTGAAGAGAAGTCCATCAATCAAAACATAAGGAATGGATTGCAACCTGAGATGCCTTCTCTTTGCTTTGTTCAAACCGAGAGGGTATGCACCCTTGGAAAGGATTGTGATCATGTCCTTCATCTAGTCACCCACGCCGGGGCCTATGTTCTGTTCATGTTCTATGTGCAGGAGGTCTTCATGCAGAAATAATGAAGCCTTAGGTTCATTCTGCGCATCTTCAGCAATCTGCCCGCAGAGTGCGCTTCCTCTTACCAGCTTTGTGGCCTTAATAGTCACATCATATTCCATGATTTTGGTCACCCATCGCACTCTCTTCTCACTGATTTTTCTCCCATGATGAAGTCTCTCATAGATGAGTGAGAGACTAACACCTTGATATGATTTGTGGTGAGCATACTCTTGAACTTCTTGAGCATGCGCATGATGACGAAGACCTTCTTCTCCGTGTGACTATATTTCAATTCATAATCCTTCAATGTCTGGCTGAAGAATGCCACTAGCTGTTCCAATCCTTGTTCATTTTCCTGTGTCAGGACAACAGCAATGCTTGCATCAACACCATAAGCATAAAGGATGAAATCCTTTGAATCATTTGGATTGAGGAGCGTTGGCACACAAGAAATTTCTTTCTTGATCTTGTTGAAGCTTTCTCTTCCTTCTACTATCCATTTGAGGGCTTTGTCCTTTTTTAGCATAAGGGTGATGGGCCGAACCAGTCCTGCAAAGTTAGGGATAAAACACCTAACAAAGTTAATCTTACCAAGGAAGGACTGTAAGGCTTTTTTCTGCACCGCAAGGAAAGGGCTAGGATGGCTGAAATGCGCTCAGATCAATCACAATGCCATCCTTTAAAACCACGTGGCCTAAGATCCTCGACTGAGACACCGCAAAATTGCACTTCTTGGGATTAAGAGATACCCTAAATTCTTTGCACCTCTCAAATAATTTTTCCAGTGTGCTATGTGATCTGCGCTCTTCTTTGAGAAGACAATTATGTCATCAAGGTAAACCAAGATGAACTCATTGATGTAACCTTTGAAGGAAATGTCCATGGCACGCTAAAACGTTGCGCCCACATTTGATCGATTGAAGGGCATTTTATGATATGCATATGTTCCCCACTTGGTTGTAAATGCCGTTTTGAATTGATCCTCTTCCTTGACCAGGATCTGGTTGAAACCTGAATACCCATCTAGCATGGAGAACCTTTGCGCGCCAGCCATAGTTTGCAGAATCTGCTCCATTGAAGGCAAAGGATAGTGATCCTTTAGAGATGCCTTATTCAAATCTCTGAAATCAACACAAATTCTGATTTCACCATTCTTCTCGCATACTAGAACAATATTTGTGACCCAAGTGGAGTATTTGATAGGAAAAATAATTTTTACCTCAATGAGTTTTGATAGTTCCTTTCTCATGAGGGGCTCTATCCTTAGATTGACTGGTCGTTGTTTTTTTGTCTGATGGGCTTTATGCCAGATCAAGGTCAATGGAGTGTTGAGCAACACTTGGATCAAAACCTTTGAGGTCTTCATACTCCCATGAGAAAATGTCACTGTATTTTTGGTAGAGAGAGATGAAGGCCTATTTTTCTTCATGCGCACAAGTCCTGCTGAGCAGCAGCTCCTTTCCGTGTGCAATAGTAATGGAAGAGCAATCCTCTTGCACGGCGCGCATGTATCTTTATTCACCCTTGAACTCATCATCAGGGCTGAACATTTTCTCTAAGGTGACCAGCCCTTTAGGCAACTTATTTGTCTTTAGCTGAATCACTTGGTCACCATAGCTATCATGCAAGTCAACTTGCATACTTGATGAAAATTCAGCTTCATTCTAGATAAAATGGACTATCTACATGTCACTGTTGAACACTTGCAAAACTGGAATGGATGGTCTGACTACCATCTTAATGTGTTGAGTGTTCCCTTTGAAAAAGTCCTCAGCAGGAGAAAACTGTGAGCCAAGCGCAACCATTTGGTCAGCCTCCTTATTCATTCTTCGTGTAACTACCTACAAATTAAGAGCATCAAAGCTCTCAAGTAGGTCCCAAACTCTATGTTTATAAGCTTTAAGAAGCTTATTCTTTGTCTGGAATTTGTTGGTGACCTGGTGGATGACCAATTCTATGTCCCCAAAGATCTATAACACTTTAATTTTCTTCTTTCCAACAATAAGCAAGCCATGCACGAGCGCTTCATATTCTTGCCACATTGTTAGAACATGCAAATTGCAACCTATGCATGAAGAAGAACTTCTCATCCTTAGGGGAAATGAGAACCACTCCTGCTCCTACACCATTTCTACTTCTGGATCCATCAAAGTATAACTTCCATAGACTAGTTTGAATTTTGTCTCCTATGAGTGTGCGCAGAAGCGCACTGTCTTCTTCTAGAATGCAATAAGTACCAAGCCTAGTTTCATAGGCTTCCAGTTCTTCAAAGATAGGGATCAAATTTGTGATGCCTCTCTACCCATTCATCAAGTACTAGGTTTGGAACAGAGGGTGGAAGAGATTTCTCTTCAAGAACTGAAACTTGTTCTTCTTGATTAAGATAATTGGCTTGGAGAGGGGATGAGACATATGGCTCTACATGATAAGAAAATATAGGCTCATCTTGTATGGTAAACCGGGTACCATACCTTGTCTTAAGAAACATATGAGACCAATCGATGAGAAGTAATCACAGTGCAAATCAGCAACACCCACGGATGTTGATCGGACTTCTAGTTTGACATCTTGGACATCCAATGTGATTGCACAACATTGAATCTTTTCCCCAAGTGTGGGACTTGTAAAAATGGGAAAAGAATCTCCAGGTTAGAGGCTGGTTCCTCAAATCCTCTGATAAAGGGGGTTACTTGCAAGTTATGTAGGTTTTAAGCTCAAAATCCTACTCTAAATTCCAAAGGGGATAGAGATAGAGAATGTAAAAAAACTAAAACTAGTGCTAATAAGGTGATGCACCAAAGGAGTGGTGAGCATTTTTACTTCTGTAGATTGACACAATTCATAGAAATGCAACAAAACTTCATGCACAAATTGATAACTGTAATGGAAGGTCAGAAATGAATCAAACAACACAAACAGAGGATTACAACTCATTCACAGAGCCTGCATTGTCATTTTTAACATCAAAAACACTTGCATTACAACACCTGAGAGGCAAAAAAATAGGTTGCAGTCTTGGAAAAGGTCCGATATTCCACAAAATCACCTTTTTCAAGGTGAGAAGGGAGCCTGCAATCATAAAAATGTTCAACCCCCCAAAAATGAGCCAAATCTGGTTTTACAAAGCAAAAACGAATCGACCCTAGGAGAGAGAAATGTGGGAAAACATGGGAGAGCTTCAACCACTGACCAAAAATGCAATAAAACGGCATGGGCATCCTTACAGGTCCATCCCCTAACATTTTTCACCATGCTGGGAAAGAATGCGAGCCATTCTTCATTAAAAATGGTGGTTAAAACGTCATTTCTGTTCATGACCATGTGCCAGAGGCGTTTTTCAATTTTCTCTCTCCAAACTCCATCAAAATACAAAAATGACCCCAGAATCTTGTAGAGAATTTCACCAAATTTCCATTGATATAAAGAACGTGAAAAATCGAGCTCTGGATTGAAAGTTATGGCCATTTGAAATTTTAGGAAAAACAGGGCCAAAACGGATTGGCGGGCGAAAAATTTGAAATTTTCCACTTTTTGCATTTGGGAAAATTTCCCAAAAATCCCCGCTCCACCATTCTAGGTGCCACGTGGCACACTCTAATTGGATGTGGGCTTTGTGCGCTTCATTTTCCACCCTTTTGGCCATTGGAAAAAAATTCATTTATCTCCGCCGGCCGATGCTCTGAGGACACGTGGCAAGAGGTGATTCGCTGCAGGCCTTTTCCTCTGAATTTTTCTTCGCTTTTGACCATTTTTGACTCGGACACATGGCAAAACCTCATTGGTTGGGGCCTTTTCTTTCCTTTTTCCCTACGGGCCTGTCCTATATTTTTTTCCGCCACCGGACACATGGCAAGATGTGATTGGTTCGCGTTCGGGGGGCAGACTTTTCCTTTTGAAATTTCTCCTTGATTTTTCTTTGGGAAAATTTCCCAAATTTCCCCACCTTCTCTTTCTGTTCTAGGTGCCACATGGCAAGCTCTTATTTGATGTAGGCCTTGGGGTGAACATTTCCTATGTGCAATCCCTTTGGGAAAAATCCCAATCTCCCCGCGCTCCACCGGGCCGGGTCCCTATGGACATGTGGCGGGATCTTACTGGTCAGGCGGGGCTACGGGCCAATAATGTTCCTTTGATCCAACCAAAACACTTCGCCAAAATTTTAACTTCATCTCCACCCCTCGCCACTTCCTGGCCTAAGGACACGTGGCATAACATGATTGGGTGCGGGCCTTTCCCTTGAAATTTTTCTTGGCGCCAACACTTAGTCAATTTTTCAATTTTTCCCCTTTGGACACATGGCAAGATCCAATTTGTCGGCGGGCTTGCATAGGTGAAATTTTCCTTTGAAATTTTCCAAACACTTGGTAAAAATCCAAGTTTTCCTCCGACCCCCGCCACTTCCTTCGACACGTGGCACCATATTACTGGCTGCGGGCCTTCCAGGGGAAAATTTCCCACAAAAACTCCACCAAGCCATAACTTCAAAAATACATGGAGTTAGGAGGAAAAATTTACCTTTCTGGAAAGCTGAGAAAAAGCTCTATCCAATGGTGTCATTTCTAGAAATTTTTGAGTGCCTAAAAAGAAAAAAATTCTGACTGAGGCACAAGAGAGGGAAGAATGAAGGGAGTTAGCCACAAAATGAGCAGGGCTCATTTTGGATAACAATTTTGGTGACTCAGAGGGGTCATCTTCCTGCTTTCGATGAAGTTACCAGTTGCTTGAAGCAATCCATTGGGCATGGAGTCATTAAATTCTCTGTTTGGTACCCCAACTAACTAGAACACTGCAAGGAGGAAGGTGGGGGGTAGAACACCAACTGATTGGAGCAAGGCCTGCAAAACACATTTCCTGGGACAACAAGTTTGTGCCAAAGCACTTAGGGAAAGCAAAGCTAATCTAATACAAAACAATGTGCACAAGCACTTGGAGGAATGATAACCTAAGCTAATATGTACAAGGTGGAGAATTCCCTTCAGTGGCAATGCTTTAGATGGATTCCATTGACTGGAATCTGCAATTCTTTGCCATCCAATGAAGACAATTGGAAAGCATTACTGTCCTTACACTTTGTGACCATGTATGGGCCACTCCAAATGGCATCAAATTTTGAATGCCTTCCCGGTTTTTCTCTGTCTGTATCCCATTTTAACACTAGATCTCCAACTTGGAAAGATCTATCCTTGGCCTTCCTATCAAAGGTCTTCTTGATCAAAGCTTGATCCTTCTCCATTGCTTGGGATGCCTGATTTCTAATTTCTTGGAGCTCCATCAATTCTGCATATCTAACCTCCATGGGCCCAAACTCCAACAACTCTAACTGTTTCATGAGTTCCAATGTTGGCAACTCAAGTGACATGGGCAAAATTGCCTCTCTTCCATAAACAAGCTTGAATGGGGAGTTACCTATAGATCTTTTAGGAGTTATCCTATCAGCCCATAAGGCTGATTTCAACTTAGTATGCCAAGATCTCTGATTTTCATCAAGAGTCCTCCTAATGATCCTTAACAAGTTCTTGTTTGTAGATTCAGCCTGGCCATTACCCTGAGGGTAATAGTTTGATGAAGTACTTAGGTAGATCCCATTCTTGACAGCCCATTCAGTTACCTTGGACCCAATGAATGCCAATGCATTATCTGATATTATTGTAGCAGGTATGCCAAATCTAGTTGCTATTCCCTCATAGAAATCTAGGATGCTAGATTCATTTACTTCCTTGAGTGCTACTGCTTTAGTCCACTTGGTGAAGTAATTTGTTGCTGTTAAAATCCATTTGTGTCCTTGGCTTGAATTGGGATTAATGACTCCAATGAAGTCCAAACCCCATTGCATGAATGGCTGGTCAACTGAAATTGGATGCAATGGAAGGGCAGCTAGCCTCTCTTTACCTGTGAAGAATGCACAATTCTTGCACCTCTTGATCCATGCATAACAATCACTGAAAATCTTGGGCCAATAATAGCCAGCCCTCATGATCTTTAGAGCTGTCACTCTTGGTGCAAAATGACCACCAGCTGATCCACCATGGAACTCTTCCAACACCCTATGAATCTGATTTGTACTAATGCATCTCAACAACACTCCATTCACATCCTTTTTGAACAAAATGCCATCAACAAGGGCATATGGGACAACCTGCAATCTGAAGTGTCTTCTTTTGGTCTTGTTCATCTCTGGAGGGTATAGACCTGTGCTTAGGAAGTGCATTATGTCTTGGGTCCAGCAAGGAGTGAAGACATCATCATTTTCCTTTTGAGTGCTTCCTTGCTCATGGTTGTCCTGCAACACCAAAACAACCTCTTCCTCACTACATGCTTCCTTTTGTTTGCTCAAAATCATCTGCTCACACAAACCTTTTCCTCTCGACTAACTTGGTGACTTTTATCTCAATGTCATACTCCATGACACGAGTAATCCAACTGCTCTCTTTTCATTCGTGTCTTTGTTGAGGAGGAATTCTTTAACTCCCACATGAGAAACCAACAATTGAACCTTGTTGTTTGAAACTAGGTGTTTGAATTTCTTCAAGCTCCTAATTATTGCAAGAACATGCTTCTCAATGAAAGAATATCTCACCTCATAGTCTTCCAAAAAGAATTGGCTGCTCATCATTGTCTTTGTTCTCATTGTACCAAAATTGCAAAATAGTATCATCACCCCCAAATGCATAGAGGATGAAATCCTTGGAGAAATCCAGGTTAATGAGAGTTAGGGCTTGAGAGATGGCCTCTTTGATTGCTTCAAAACTTTCTTTGCCTTCTGCTGTCCATTTGAAAGCTATGCTTTTCTTTAACATCTTGGTGATAGGCTTGATTAGGGTTGCAAAATTTGGGACAAACCTCCGAACAAAATTTATTCTCCCAAGAAAATTTGAAGGGCCTTCTTGTGGCTTGGAAATGGTAGTGCTCTTATGGCTTCAACTCTTTCTGGATCAATTGCTAATCCTTCTTTGGAGACAATGTGGCCAATGAGCTTTCCTTCATGGGCTAGAAAAATACACTTTTTAGGATTCAAGGATACTCCAAATCTTCTGCACCTTTGGAAAACTTGTCTCAAATGAAAGAGATGGTCTACTGCATTTTTTGAAAAAATAGTGATATCATCAAGATATATCAACACCATGTTGTTAATCAAATCCTTGAACACCATGTCCATTGCTCTTTTGAAAGTAGCTCTAGCGTTGGATAGCCCAAATGGCATTTTCCTGTATGCATAAGTTCCCCATTTGGTTGTAAAGGATGTCTTGAACTGATCCTCTTCTTTCAACATAATCTGATTGTACCCTGAATAGCCATCAAGTAATGAAAACCTCCCAGAGCCGGAAACAACTTGTAAAATCTTCTCCATAGAAGGAAGTGGATAATGATCCTTGAGATATGCTCTATTCAAATATCTGAAGTCAACACACAATCTGATTTCCCCACTCTTCTTTCTAACTAGAACCAAGTTGGCCACCCAACTAGAATGCTTGATAGGGAATATGATTCTTGACTCTATCAACTTATTCAATTCTTTTCTCATGAGAGGCTCCATGTGTGGATTGACTGGCCTTTTTTTTTCTGATGGGTTTAGTAC
This sequence comes from Taxus wallichiana var. yunnanensis, assembly GCA_018340775.1. Lineage (NCBI taxonomy): Eukaryota > Viridiplantae > Streptophyta > Pinopsida > Cupressales > Taxaceae > Taxus > Taxus wallichiana. Next base: position 93,919,690 of record CM031239.1, on the reverse strand, counting down.
TTGGATCCAATTCAATGGTGTGTTGAGCTAACTCGGGATTGAAACCTTTCAAATCTTCATAGCTCCAAGAAAACACATCAGGGAATTATTGACAAAGTTGTATGAACTCATACCTTTCTTGCTCAGTTGTCACTTTACCAACTTGGAGTGATTTTCCTTCTTCCACCAAGATGGACACTGAATCTTCTCCCTTGACTTGGATGTTTGCTTTCTCTTTCCTAAACTAATCATTAGGATTGAAAATGGAATCCAAAGTAATAAGTCCCTTTGGTAGTTTGTTGGTTCTTAGCTGTACCACTTGGTCACCATACTGCTGCTCCAACTTTTCCCGATTTTTACCCGAGAAATCAGCCTCTTCTTAAGAAATGGATGATTTGCTAATCATTTTCAAACACTTGCCAACTTAATTTGTTGTCAGCCTTGAAGGCCTTACTATCACATGGATGTTTGGTTGTACCTTGTATTTTTGAATGCTTTCAACAACGTCAAAGGCTGCCCCAACCGCTGCAAGCTTTGTCGAAGCTTGGTTTCCTTTTCTAGGAATGGATTTGATGCCAAAGCCCTCAAAATCTTCAATGAGGTCTCACACCCTATTTTTGTAGCACTTGAGCAGATAATTCTTGATAGCATGCTGCCCCTTAACTTGGTTGAAGATCAACTCTCTATCACCAAAGAATTGCAAGTTCTTTATTCCTCTCTTGATTGACCAATGCAATCCTTGTATCAAGGCTTCATATTCAGCAGTGTTATTAGAGCATGCAAACTGAAATCTAAAAGCTGAATAATACTTAACTCCTTGAGGTGAAACAAGCATAGCTCCCCCTCCTACACCTTTTCTACTCCTTGATCCATCAAAAAAAACTGCCATACCTCATTGTCATCCTTATTGTCTGGCTTGGTGATGCTAGGGATAGGCTGATTTTCTTCATGCATGCAATAGACTCCTAACTCAGATTCTTCTATCTCTTGATAAGGATCAAAAGCATGCACCTTGTTTTCCCATTCATCAAGAGTCAGATCTGGGATACTTCTAACCTTGGTGTCAGCTTTATCAATGCTTGGATAATCCTCTTGATCAAACGCTTGAACAATTGGTATTGATTTGGCTTAGAGTGTAAGGCTCAATGTGAAAGTTTGCAATAGGCTCAAATCTGATTGTGGCTTTAGTTCCATATCTTGTTCTGAACAACATGTGTGACCAATCAGTAGATAAGTAACCTCCAATCTTAGCTGTGAAATCCCTTGACAAACATAGGGCAAAGAGTGGTGGAAGATCTATTACTGAGACATCTTGTAAAACAACAACGTTGGGGCATGCATGCAAAGTAAGACTCAAATTTTTAATCACTCCAACTGTTGTTACTACTGTCCCATCCAATTGCACTACCCCTTTGGATATGACTTCATATTGAAGCCCCAACTGATCAGCTATTTGCTTGGGCATTACTGAACTACTTGCCCCGAATCAATCATATAATCGTGTACTAATTAGTTTCCAATGATCAATGAAACATAGAATGGAGGGGGCTTCAACATTTTACCTTGCTATCCTCCATGATTCCCCTCAAGCTGGGAAGCATTTGAGAGTACCTTCTCTTGCATTTGGACTTGCTGATTTGAACTTGACCAGTCCTTCATGGAAGCTTGTAGCAAATCTCTTTGGCCTGAGATGGATAGTGATTCCCACATTGATATGTTTACATTTGTCTTCTTCATCTAATCAATGATGTTGAATGGAGATAAAGCATCTATCTATCTCATGTCCCTTGGCCTGCACATTCATTCCTTGTATATGGACAGAATAACCGGCATTTGAGTTGGCCTAGGAGCCGTTTTAGGAAGCCCTTGTGTGTTTAGAACTGAATTTTATTTGCTAATAATTTGTGGAGTGATAGAAGATTGTGGATTACTTGGAGCCAACGGCTATTCTTCACCCAAATTTCTCCTTTTGACCTCGTGTTGGCTGCAACACTTTGGGGAATCGTTTGATTCATTCCACAAAAATCTTCTACCCGCTAGTTTACAAGTGTGGTATCATTTGGAGCTGATTGCTTTCTGGAATGTGTCTTGTTGTTGGTTATTTCCTTGACTACCTTCACCCTCCACACAAGTTGTAGTCACCATTAATGCTTGATTTAAGGAACCGTTGAAGCACATAGACTGTTGTGAGGTTTATTACATGGAAACACCAATCATACTTTGAGCTATGTTGTTTTGCAGATCGCACTAATGCCTTAGAGGCGAGATATAGCATTGGGATTATAGGGCTGAAATGGTATGTTGGCGGGAAGTCTTGTTTGAATTTCATTTGAATGGATTGGGTGGCCTTTGAGGTTGGTATGGATGCTGTTAGGCTGAGCTTAAGGCTGAAAAAAAGGTCTAAAACCTTGGGCTTGCTTTGCCTCTTGAGTGTAACCAGCTCATTACCTAAATTTTGCAATTGCTTCATGACTTCTTAAAGTTGATTTGAGGCACTAGAAGATGAAGTAGAAGCTTCACTTGAATTCTAATTTCTAGGAGTGGGAATAGGGGCTAAATTAGGCACTTGACTAGTATTTGGGCTCTCTAAACTTGGAAACAATGGCATTGGAGGCCTAGGAGCTAGCTTGCCAGCTTGAATCAAACAATTTTCAGCTCTAATGGCAATGCTATAAGCAACAGGGATAGTTGTGCCTCCCATGGTTTGAATTAACATAGAAATATCAGAATTTAAAGCTTTAAGGTAATATAGAAAAGTACCTTCTATTGTTGGCCTTACTGCCACTGGAATTATTTCCCAAGTCATTTGAAACCTGAAGTTGAAATCAGTCAGCTGCTCATTGGGAGCTCTCTTAATGGTTGTCAACTGTTCCAAAAGGGACAAGTTATCTCCCCTTTCTCCAAACTACTTATGGAGGGCTATACATAGCTGGTTCCAATTTTGAATAGAACTTGAGGCAAGAATCCTGAACCATTGTAAAGCTTTCCCTTTGAATGAAGATGCCAACAGTTTGACAACAACTTGCATCTCATTAATCTCATGGATTACACAAATATTAGCAATATCCTTAACATGATCACCAGGAGTGGTCTGATTCTCTCCAGTAAAGTATGGAATGTTCTTCAATGCTGCAACTGGGATTGGATTTTTGCATTGAGAGCAAGTGGGCTGCTTTGCCAGGTGAAGTTGATATATGGGTTGTGTTGTGCCATTCTGATTGGCCTTAGAACCCTTGTTGATTGAATGAAAGGCCTACCAGGTGGAGGAGTTGATAGAGTTTTGTTTGGTGGAGATGGAGACCTTTGAATTCTCCTCCCTCTTTGCCTTCTTCTTGGAGATAACTATAGATACTCAAACAACACCTCTTCTTCTCCAACTCTTGACCTTGTGGTGATTCTTCTCATGAGTTTTTAGGTCTGCACTACTAAAACTAGCTGATTCTTCTTCCTTGGAGTCGCCAGATGTGCAATTTAGGGCTCTTTTAAGCAAGAAACTTGCAACAAATGCACATCAATTTTGTTGTAATGAAGATGAAGACCTCTAAGGTCCCACTCGGGCGTGCCAAAACTATTGGTGCAAATAAGCAACACCCCTGGATGTTGATCAGGCTTCTAGTTTGACATTTTGGACATCCAGTGTGATTGCACAACATTGAATCTTTTCCCCAAGTGTGGGACTTGTAAAATGGGAAAAGAATCTCCAGTTAGAGGCTGGTTCCTCAACTCCTCTGATAAAGGGGGTTACATGCAAGTTATGTAGGGTTTAAGCTCAAAATCCTACTCTAAATTCCAAAGGGGACAGAGATAGAGAATGTAAAAAAATTGAAACTAGTGCTAATAAGGTGATTCACCAAAGGAGTGGTGAGAATTTTTACTTTTGCAGATTGACACAATTCATAGAAATGTCAAAAAAATTCATGCACAAACTGATAACTGTAATGGAAGTTCAGAAATGAATCAAACAACACAAACAGAGGATTACAACTCATTCACAGAGCTTGCATTGTCATTTTTAACATCAAAAACACTTGCATTACAACACTTGAGAGGTAAAAATAGGTTGCAGTCTTGGAAAAGGTCTAATATTCCACAAAATCACCTTTTTCAAGGTGAGAAGGGAGCCTGCAATCATAAAAAATGTTCAACCCCCCAAAAATGTGCCAAATCTGGCTTTTATAGTGTAAGAAATGACCCTAGGAGAGAGAAACACAGGAAAACATGGGAGAGCTTCAACCACCAACCAAAAATTCAATAAAACATCATGGGCATCCTTACAGTCCATCCCCTAACATTTTTCACCATCTTAGGGAAGGAATGCGAGCCATTCTTCATTAAAAATGGTGGTTGAAACGTCATTTCTGTTCATTACCATGTGCCGAGGCGTTTTTCAATTTTATCTCTCCAAAATCCATCAAAAATAAAAAATTGACCCCAGAATCTTGTAGATAATTTCACCAGCTTTCCGTTGATATAAAGAATGTGAAAAACCGAGCTTTGGATCGAAAGTTATGGCCATTTGAAATTTTAGGGCAAAACATGGCCAAAACGGATTGTGGGCAAAAAATTTGAAATTTTCCACTTTTTGCATTTGGGAAAGTTTTACCCAAAAATCCCCAAGCTCTGCCATTTTGGGTGCCACATGGCACGCTCTGATTGGATGCGGGCTTTGTGTGCTTTATTTTCCACCCTTTTGGCCATTGGAAATTTTTTTCATTTATCTCCGCCGGGCCGATGCTCTGAGGACACATGGCAAAAGATGATTCACTGCAGGCCTTTTCCTCTGAATTTTTCATCGCTTTTGACCATTTTTTGACTCGGACACGTGGCAAAACCTCATTGGTTACGGGCCTTTCCTTTCCTTTTTCCCTGTGGGCCTGTCCTATATTTGTTTGGCACCATCGGACACGTGGTAAGATGTGATTGGTTCGCGTTTGGGGGCGGACTTTTCCTTTTGAAATTTCTCCTTGATTTTGCTTTGGGAAAATTTCCCAAATTTCCCCCACCTTCCACCATTCTGGGTGCCATGTGGCAAGCTCTTATTTGATGTGGGCCTTGGGGTGAACATTTCCCTCTGCGCAATCCCTTTGGGAAAAAATCCCAATCTCCCCCCGCGCTCCGCCGTTCTGGGTCCCTATGGACACGTGGCGGGCTCTTACTGGTCGGTGGGGCTACGGGCCAATAATTTTCCTTTGACCCAACCAAAACACTTCACCAAAATTTTAACTTCATCTCCACCCCTCGCCACTTCCTGGGCTAAGGACACGTGGCATAACATGATTGGGCGCGGGCCTTTCCTCAAAAATTTTCGTGGCACCAACACTTAGTCAATTTTTTCAAATTTTTCCCCGTCGGACACGTGGCAGGATCCGATTCGTCGGCAGGCTTGCGGGGTGAAATTTTCCCTTTTGAAATTTTCCAAACACTTGGTAAAAAATCCATGTTTTCCTCTGACCCCCGCCACTTCCTTTGACACGTGGCACCATATTACTGGCTACGGGCCTTCCAAGGGAAAATTTCCCATAAAAACTCCGCCGAGCCATAACTTCAAAAATACATGGAGTTAGGAGGAAAAATTTACCTTTCTGGAATGCCGAGAAAAAGCTCTATCCAATGGTGTCATTTCTAGAAAGTTTTGAGTGCCTTAAAAGCAAAAAATTTTGACTAAGGCACAAGAGAGGGAAGAATGAAGGGAGTTAGCCATAAAATGAGTAGGGGCTCATTTTGGATAACAGTAACCACCCACTTTGGCAAGAAATTCTCTTGATAGAAATAGGGAAAACAAAGGAGGCGGGTCAATAATTGACACATCTTGAGTAATTTTCAGGCTTGGACATGCATGGAGGGTTAACTCAAGATCCTTGATGACTCCCAAGGTAGTTACAACTGAGCCATCAAGTTTTAGGAATCCTTTAGACAAAGGGATATATTTCAGACCTAAGACATCAGCTATCTTCTTAGGCATAATAGAAGTACTAGCGCCTGAGTCAACTAAGTAGTTATGCATTAGGTGTTTTCCTATAATCAAGGACATATAGAAGGGTGGGGTTTTAGCAATTTTTCTTACTTGTTTCTCCTCTTCTTGGCAGATTTTGACAAACGTGCGTGGCTTCGCATAATCCGGTCAATGCGTAGAAGTTGTGCGAGCTTCATGCAGCAGATCCCATTGAGATGGAATGGTCAGGGCATCCCACATTGTGACGTTTATGTTTTTTTCTTCATTTGGTCAACAATGTTGAACGAAAGCCCCCCCCCATCTTATGAATTTGGGGAACAACATATATTCTTAAGTGTTCAGGTGTGGAAACCTAAACTTTAGCTGGAACAGAGGCTTGGTCTACCAGAGGATGGGCGTGTGCTTTGCTTGATGGAGCTTTACACGGGGCCTCCTGCATAGGGGTTTGAACATTTTTGTTACAAGAGGTCTTGTTTGATTATTTTTTCTTTTGAAGACCTTCTTGCATTGCTGGGACTATGACCTGTATGCTAGACTCTAATATTCTTTTCTTATATCTTGTGTTTTCCGCTACTTGGGCATGCGGTCTATTTGTATCTTCTGCAGCTTGGTTGATTGCACATAAGTCCTCAGCGCCAAAGAACATCAAATTGGTTTCCGAGGAAACTTTTGGTCCTTCTAGGATTATCTACTTCATGGGCGCTTGTTGAGGGCTCATAAGATGAAGCATTCTAGATCATGAAGGCTTGGCGTGCACAACATTAACACAATGGTACTAGACTATGAGGCATTTTGCAAGGGAAGCACCATTTTGACTCTTGTGCCAAGTTATTCTAAACTGGGACGAGCGCTCGACTCACATTGGGTGCTGGGAGAGAAGGCACGGGAGGGACAACTTGTAAAGGTAGATGTGCATTAGGATGCCACCTATCATTCATTGGTTGGGCATGTATCTTTGATTTCCGTATTGATTTTTCCAAGGCTGATTTCCTTAGCCATGTGCTTGATTGGAAATGCCTCTATATGCTTGCACTTCCTGCCTTTCTAGTGATATGACCTTGTTTGATAAATTTTTGATCAAAGCCTTCAGTTCTTCATCTTCCTTGTGTTGTGCTTTAGAGAATAGGATGTTGAGGCAACCAGTTGTGTGCTTTGCTTAGGAGTAGGAATAGGGGCCATAGAAGGCTGGGGCGCTTGTGACATCTCTGGGAACAAAGGCATGGGCGGTCTAGGAGCCAACTTTCCCGCCTGTATAAGACTATTTTATGCCCTTACTGTAATGTTATAAGCAACCGTAGAGTCCTACCTCCCATAGATTGGATCATAACCGAGATGTCACTGTTAAGGGCCTTCAGATAATAAAGGAAAGCATGTTGGGCTGTATGTCTCACCACAAGAGGAATTCTGTCCCAAGTCTTCTGAAATCTGATGTTGAAATTAGTTATCTACTCACCGTACGCTCTCCTTGTTGTTGTCGGTTGCTCCACCAAATATAGGTGATCTATCTTGTCTTCAAAATAACTGCATAGAGTTGTTCTCAGCTCATCCCAATTGGTGATAGATCCAAGTCTCAAGCCTCGGTACCATTGAAGTGCTTTACCTTTGAAAGAGGCTGCAAGAAATCTGACTACTACATCATTATGTGTGATTAGATAGAATGAACACACATTTGCTACATCCTGGATATGCTCCTAAGGGGTGACTTGATTCTCACCAATAAAGTAAGGAATACTTTTGAGTGTGCCATTGGGCATATCATGCTACACGGCTAGGAGTAAGGGAATCCCTCCATCAAAGTTCAAAAAAATTCTTAATGGAGGAGGTGGCTGATGCGCCATTGCAGGGCACATAGGTTGTCTATTTTGAGGAGGTGATGAATGGGCGTGGTGCACCTGGAGATAGAGATGCACGCGCGGGCTTTCGGAATGAAATTTTCTCATGGATAGTGGAGGTACTCAAAAGAGTCTTCAGCTACTGCACTTCTTCTTGTGTGCACTTTTCTCATGAAAGACACTCGGGACTACTTGAAACAAATATTTTAAAAATGTTAGGAGTTGCCAAATGTGTTTGTAAGGAGCCTCTTCTAAGGATAAAACACTAAGTCCACACACCGAACATAAAGATATGAAATTTGAGCTTTGAATGCTTGTTCCACTGGTGTGCCGGATCTTTGTTGGTTTCTCAAACATGCACCCATGTCTCGATCTCTTGAAAAGGGACCGAGGTGTCGAGACCACAATGGAACCATCCTCAAGTTGTGGACCTTGCGAAGCTTGGGATGGATCTCTCGAGAAGGCCGGTTCCTTTATTTATCTCTACATTCATCTACTACTTCTAGTGGTGAAAAGGGAAACTAATTTAAGAATGCCAAGGACCAAGGAAAGAAGGATAACATAAAGTAAACTACACTAAAAGGTGATAGCACCGAGAAAAGAGGGAAGAACACTATCTATTTTGAGTAAGAATGATAGGGAATGTGTGAAAGCAGCTAGGCATGAGTAGCACAAACAAAATGCATTCACCAAATACTCCTCATGGAACACAACCAAGCATGGAACTGTAAGGGACTGAAGGAGCACAACAATACACAACACAAGAGAAAATGTAAGAAGGAATGCAAACACACTAGGACAAATAATAGTCACAAAACGATGCTTCTATTACTTCAAAAAATGCACAGAACTATTACAATGCTAAAGAGGCCGATATCCACATGCAAGAGTCAAACATGGAGGTGCTGGCTTAGAATACAAAAATATGGAGTCCTTAGCAACATGCGTAAGGATCTAGAGTATCCAACATAACAAATGAGCCTTTCTCTTACATTTATAGATGAATCCATGGAGGAAGAAAGGAAGAGGAGGGAAAACCTGAATTTGAAATACAACCACCAACAAGGAGCATTCAATGTTTGTAAATCCGCTTAGAAATCTGTGAAATACGCTTCTCCATGCCTGTTTGACGTGTTGAAGACAAAAGGGAGTGGATCATACTAAATTGGGTGGTTGGAGCAATCAGATATGCTCATCAATGTTTAGAGAGATGTTTTCCCAATTCTCACCTACCAGATCCACCAAAATTTGAATTTTGAATTTTTGGCACTGTAGCTGATGTCAGCAGCTTTCTGACAAGTCTAGGCACATGCCGATCTGAGCTCTGTAGCTAATGATATGGCTGTCAGAAGATGTCAAAGTCATTGGTGTATACAAGACATGTGGCATGCGCCAATTGGCTGAGATGGTGGTCAAATGTACAATTATTTTTTTGTTTCTGCCATGTGTTAATCATTCATTTTTTGCAAGGATTTGGTGCCTTGTTGGCGTGCGTTGATAGGTTACACACTTTGCACACTTAAGCATGTCACAAGATGATCTGGCATAGAAGGGCACATGAAGAAAATAGAGGAAGGCACAGAGGGAGTGCACGTGACGTGCGCGGGAGAGGAATAAAACTGGTTAGTAGAGAATGTATGGTTAAGGTGCAACTATTACAAAGTAATGGGTGCGGTGTGCAAAAGGAAAAGGCTTAGGCACATGTGGTAGAAGGAAACTGAATTGGAAGGAGGTGAATGCGCGGAAGGAGGGTGTGAGGGGAAGTGGATGGAGGAAGAAAAGGGGCACGTAGGTAAACTATGACCAAGGGTATGTGCCAGATGATTTTGAGTGCATGTAACTTCTTCAATAGATAACTTAGGGCCAGAATGTGTATGCAAGTTATCCAAATCACTAGGGAGTTATTTGGATAATAACTGTAACATAGATTCTCTGCTAAGTAATGGGCTAAGGTCTTTGAAGGGTCTTGAAAAATCCTATAAATGATCTAGGGAGGGTGTTTTTTTATTTACGGTAGCTTTTTGGTTGTTAGTTTCTTCACTGTTGTTAGTTCCACTGTGTTTTTTTGTTGTTGTTTCACTACTTTAGCTCTTGGGGGAGCTCATATTATTATGAACTGTTATATTATCGTTTTTTGATAGTATGGTAATGTATTTATCTTCTCTCATGGAGAGGTGACTGTGTTCGGGGTAGGGTCCCCTCAACCCTTTTTTACCTCTAATAAAAAAACAAGGTTAGGCCAATTTCTTTTCCAAAATATGTGAAATAAAAAATAATGTAATGTAAAGATAGTCTTGATTCCACTCCCTAAATACTTTAAAATAAATATTTATTAGAAATATAATTCCAACATTAATGTCATGATTCTTATACACTCTCTCTTATACGATGTTAAATGGACTTGAAAGGACTCCATTATGATGTAATATCACAACCAGGGTTAAGATATTACAAAATGTGTAAATATAATTTGAGAATAGTAAATATACCAATACCATCCTAAAATTATGCAAGCATAGATGTTTCACTTAAACACAACTTTTACAAAGTACATTATAACAATTCCATTAGGGTTTAGAGAGAAGTCATCTTTTAGACAAAACACATGAGTGTGATAGTGATCTAAAACATAGTCGGTGTTGTGCATAATGTGTTAAAGATATCTATAAAATATAAGAACTTAGAATTGATTGGAAGACACATTCACCCTCCTAAGATAAGTTCACTCGACGAACATGTCATAAGGATACTAAGTTCATCCTATGTTGTTGTGACTTGACATCTAATTCTTGCACTTGTTATAAATGTGACTTTGGATATATATCTAGATCTGTCCGATCACTTTTTTTGTATCGATAAATGTACATTTTTCTTCTATTGAATCGTACTACTTTTCTTGTAACCTAAAAACTGGTTAATCTACACTGAGTTGATATTCCCTAGTACTACTTATATAGTAATATTACAAAGAGGTCTTAGGCCTATATAGTTCTTCCTCTTAGTAAGTGTGTAATAACATGTGAAAAGAATGTAAAATATGAATCCCTAAGTAGGCCTTAAACACTTGGCAATGATTCTTGAATTTACTCTTAGTGCATATGATGATGATCTAAAACAACAAAAGATGATGTGTTCAAATTGACATAACTTTTTGTAATATGCTCCAAGTGAGATATGCTTAAATGATTAGGGTACATGTGTTCATATAGGTGACTTGTGTAAATGATTTCTTCCTCAATCGACCCTAACTTGACCAATGTAATCGATGCATTCGAAAATGTGACCAATGCAAGTAAAATACTCGGTTCATTGACCTTATACATATTCATTCGTTAAACCCATCTAGGATTAGGATATGATCTGATTTGAGAAACAAAGAGGATTGCTAAGAGTTTGAATTTTTTTTTGGTATGATGTGTATTGATTTCATAAGTGCTAAGATATAGAACAAGTCATGAACTACTAAACTCGAGTGTTGAATTGAGTAGGATGCATTTAATTTTAGTCAATAAATGTGAAAATGGGATAATGCTAAGATAAACATCAAATGATTATTATGAAGTGCCTTGGGACCAAATTTCAAATACCACAATTGCCTCCATTTTAGTCAACAATGAAATTTCTCGATCAAAATTGAAAGGGATAAGAAAACACAAACCTCTCACTCCCCAAACCTATGGGTGTGATGTGTGTAAAGATCAAAAAGTGTGCCCCCAAATTATAAATGTGATATTTAAAAATCACATGTCAAAAACGTGTATAAAAGATCTAGAAAGATACAAATAAACATATGTAACAAATGATGAAGTGTGTGAAATGCAATAAAAATGAAAGGAATATACTTGATTTCCCCATATGTACTTACATAGGGAATATGTGAATGTCTCATGTGAGGAATTAGTATTAGGCTACTACAACATCAACTAGGCACTAGGTAGTTGTTGTCCAAAAGCCCCAAAAGTGTACCCATGCTATTTTGACAACTTCATCCAAGTTATAGACTTAGGAGGCTTCATAAAGAGATCCACAGAATGAAGTAACTTAGTGCTCCATGATAAGGAGGAAATACAATGTACCATGGAGTTTCTAAAGTTTACATAGCAAATGAATTAGATCATGAGGCCATATGCTGCAGGACAAAGCAAAGGGTTGCACATCATCATATAATGAAGAAATTAAAGCATGATAATGATGAATAAGTCTGTGGAGAATAGCACGTGCAAGTTGTAAGGCCCATAGAACAAAGAAAATTCAAAAGTCTGCAACATGAGTGAAAATTTAAATTCCACGAAACTAAGATGTTGTGATAAAAGGGAAATGCCACGGAAGGAAAAAATTATGTGAAATGTAATATATTATGTAGGATGAAGAACAATGAGGTTGCATATGGAGGAAAATGGTTACGAAGTTAGGGATTGCTCGCGGATGGTGGCATAGATCAAAATAAAGTTGTAGGATATCAAAGGTTATCCAAACACATAAAAATCCATGGAGGATGAGATCAAGGTGGCGAAACATAAAAAATCCATGGAACTCAATGAAGTTTCGTCTAATTCGGATCGGTGCTTAATCACTCCAACAACCAAAATTAAGGTTTGAAGGAAACCATCCTCTTGCATTGGCAATTTGATGGCATGAGATTGGAGAAATGTCAGGTGCCCATACCCGGCCTATGAAATCAATGGTGATTAGTCCTTTGAGGTGGCATGGTGGTTGAGTTCATTCATTACTTGGATGTGATATGATCTTTCTTCCTCTTTCTCTAATTTCTATAAATGCAACCAAAAAGATATATGCAAGGGTTAGGTTTTTTCTACTAAGTCCGAGAGATTTTCCCTTTTGAGCTAAAATATTTTGATCGTAGACCTCTATAACACACTTGTGAAGGATTCACGCACCTCAAATTTTGTATATTGTGAATGGACAAGTTTTGGATATTATATGTAAGTGTGATATCTTTCCTTTGAATGCAATAATGTTTAATGTGGATAATTCTGTCCTCTTGTTTGCTTTCCATCTTACTCGGTTTATTTCTTCCAATTTTTATGCAAATTATCTTGGATATTTGCATGTATTATTATATCTGTGTCTTTGAATCCATGATTGAACCCTATTCTAGTTTGGCGCATCACTTTCCTTTATTTTTAGAATTTATCTCTCTCAACCATGGTCCCTTGGAATACTTAAGATAATATTAGATAACATTAGTGTTGTGTTGGTTAGTCGATCATAGTGATTTAGGGTAGAAGGATCCAACCTTATTTGGAAATTGACCTCAAAAGGTTCCATTTTCCTAATCTTTGGAGGTCTTTCCATGTTTCATTGGGGTGTTAAGCTTGGTCTCAGTAAAGGGTGTAATCTCATGCAAAAAAAGTTTTTTGGCATACTCGGTGGGAGAGTTTAAGTCACTTGCAACTCACTTTGGTCATTCTTACATAATATTGGTGTGTGTCTTAGTAGATCTTAGCCTTTGGAGGCATTTTTCTATGCACTTGACGACTCCTAATTTTATATCTACTTGTTTTAAAGTAGTATAGTATCTTTTTAATGAGAAGGATACAAATAAGAAAAATTACATCAAGAGGAGAATCTTTTGAATACTTACAACTCTCACCCAAAAGAGGAAGGAGAGAAAGATTAGTTCATAGGTATCTCTGTCACCTCCTAACAGAATCCTTTCCACTCCTCCTCTTAGTAGACCCTTCTATTTCTCTTTCGAAATCTTAGGCACATTCCCTTCATGGTGCATCATTTTATTTACCTTTTGCAACCTTTAATGGAGGCGATATTTTAGCCCTAGTGGCTCATAATGGTATTCCAAATACTACTCTAAAAGATATTCCATTTTTTTTGGTGAAAATATTACAACCCCCGTAGAACATATCCAATATGTTGTTAATGTATGCTCTGTCCTCTCCGTGAATGATGATGATGTAGCTGTTAGAATTTTAGCTTCTTCCCTCAAAGGAAAAACATTGCAATGGTATAAAAGTCTATGCATTGCTTCAATCCATTCATGGGACGAGCTTGAGGAAGTACTTTTACTTGAAAATTTAAGGAAAAGGTAGATAATATTTCTCTACTAGAACAATTGATAGCTTGTCAAGAGAGATCCTAATGAGCTTATGGTGGATTTTAAATTTAGATTTCGAAGACTTGGGATAAGATTCCAACTCTTTTAAGGCCAACCCCTCAAGGTGCTTTCTTGTATTTTTAAGAGCTCTTAATTCTGATATTGCAATAATGATTCAATCTATGGGAGCTACAACATTACTTGATGCATATACATAGCCATTAGGGATGAAAATTGCTTGATTCAAACTAAAAAAATAGCTCATAGGTTTCCTATTCTATTTCTGAACTACCTCAAAATAGACAACCTTCTCTTGCTCTTATTCCTCAGCCAAAATACTTCTTTATCTATCTCCACATCTTATTCCTCTTCCAAAAAGATGATATCGATGACCTCGGAGACTTGGTAAAAAAATATATCTAATGAAATTTTCTCCTTGATTTAACAAAAATAAACTTTTGTAAAATCCCGATTACATAATGTAACAAATGTAAACTATAATAGGTAATCACTAGATACAAGATGAAACAAGCAATAAGATAGACAAATATGAAACCATAGGTGTAAGAGAGAGTAAAAGGACTTAGCTGATTTACACCTACTATCGGGACTATGCAGACTGGAGAAACCGATGAACATGAAGGGAATATTATCACAACCGTGCTCAAAAATTTGGAACTTTTGGATATGCCTGGACTAGGGCGCATGGACTAGGTTAGGGGTGCATGGGCACCGGAGTTTGCTTCTAAGTTCCCATGTCTATAAAAATGGATAGAACACAATTCTATGGTGTCACAAGGTTATTGCTGATGATAATTTTTGGTCACATGTATGTCATCGGATGATTGCAAAATTCACTTATAACGTGAAAAGAGAGGATGACATGGAAAACCCTCAAACTTCATAATATCCCAAAAATAAAAGATGCAATATGGGCTCATATCGACTAACCTCAATGGTCACTTGACAGAGTGAACTTAGGATCGAGCCGCTACTAGATACTGAAGAAATAATCTAGATAAACATGAAACCCTCTTAGAGAGAGAGAGAGAGAGAGAGAGAGAGAGAGAGAGAGAGAGAGAGAGAGAGAGAGAGAGAGAGAGAGAGAGAGAGAGAGAGAGAGAGAGAGAGAGAGAGAGAGAGAGAGAGAGAGAGAGAGAGAGAGAGAGAGAGAGAGAGAGAGAGAGAGAGAGAGAGAGAGAGAGAGAGAGAGAGAGAGAGAGAGAGAGAGAGAGAGAGAGAGAGAGAGAGAGAGAGAGAGAGAGAGAGAGAGAGAGAGAGAGAGAGAGAGAGAGAGAGAGAGAGAGAGAGAGAGAGAGAGAGAGAGAGAGAGAGAGAGAGAGAGAGAGAGAGAGAGAGAGAGAGAGAGAGAGAGAGAGAGAGAGAGAGAGAGAGAGAGAGAGAGAGAGAGAGAGAGAGAGAGAGAGAGAGAGAGAGAGAGAGAGAGAGAGAGAGAGAGAGAGAGAGAGAGAGAGAGAGAGAGAGAGTTGATTCACACTTGATGTTAGGACTATGTAGGCTGGAGAAAATGATGAACAAGAAGGTTAGATTGTCGTAAATGTGCACTATAAAATCTAGAATTGCTTTGGTTATTCTTAGACTGGGGTGCCTAGATTATTTTAGGTGCACCTTGGTGTGGGAGTCCTCCACTAAGTGCCTATGTCTATGAAAATGGTTGGAACCTAAATTTTATAGTGTCGCAAGGTTGTCACTGTTGGTCACCTATATGTCACTGTATGATCATAGAATTCACATGTATCCTGCAAAGAGAAGATGGCCTGTAAAACCCTCAAACTACATCAAATCCCAAAAATAAAAGATGTAATATGGGGAGTTGGACTAATCCCAACAGTCACCCAACTGAGTGAACTTATGACTGAGCGTTGCACTACATCTCAGACTCCATGCATTTCTTGTAAATGTGTGACAAAATCGTGCCCTAGGAATCCCTTGTGTAAGAGCATGTGATAACGGGAGATAGCTAGATGTACCAATGTAAATAGATGTGTGGATGGAAAAATAAACTTCCTTTTCTTATGAAGTGTATGTAGAAAATGCAGTCATAATGCTCTTAGAATTCTATTGGATGCAACATTAGGTGATGATAACAAATGCTTAGATATTAGTCCCTTATTTTGGTCACACAACTTTGAATTTATATGATTCCCTTGGTTGAATTTCGTAATTTATAATTGGAAGGCCGACCCATAAGAAAATAAGATTCCAAAAATATAAAAGAAGTCCAAAAAGAGCGAGTAAAGTATGTTATCCAATTTTTCCCCTCGGGAAAAGTTTGATCAAACACGACCTTCCACACCAGAGAAATGAAGAGGTTGGTTCAGTCATGTGAGCCCACATTTCAAATCTAACAATAAGGTTATAGGTAGGCTTGAAAATGGCAATGGAAGGTGGGAAAATGAATGGCCAATGGAAATGTTGAAGAAGACCAAAGCTCAAGTGAAAAAATGGAGAAAGGCTTGAAGTTTTCGGACTTCACATTTTCAGGATCTCGGGAAACAGACGGTTGAAAAAAAAAGAAGCTAACTTGGTAAGTCAAAATCAAGCCCAGAGCGAGTCGACTTGAAGCAAAGAAATAGAACCATGGAAGGTGCCATGTGTTAGCTTAGCGCACCTTCAAAAGGTGCAACAAAAAGCGAAGACCCTAGGGATGCACTTGACCTCCACGTGGTTAGAGCCCGAGAAAGTTACACCAACCGTTGAAAATTCTAAACATGGGAAGAGCCAGCAGAAGCCTCCACATGCCTCATCAGCATCAACTTCAAAGGTAAAATCCAAAGGTAGGTCCCCAAATGAGTACAGGCTCTCCACGTGTCTAGGGTCCAACAAATTTTCTCCTAAATAGGCGGAAAAGGTAGAACAGACCATTGAAAAGTCTAAGCATGGGAAGATTCAATGGAAGCCTCCACGTGCCTCATCAGTGACAAATTCAAAGGTAAAATCCAAAGTCGAGTTCCCAAATTTGCAGATCGGCCCTCCATGTGTTTAGGGTCGACAAGTTGCTCCTAAATAGGCAAAAAATCCAAAACACAAAGAAAGTAGAGCAGGTTCACGGACGATGCCAAGTTTCCAACTGTCACAAATTCAAGAGTAAAAGGATGGGATGGAGTCTTGGAAGCCCGCAGGTATATATAGTGGGGCCCTTTACTCACCCAAGGGAACAAAGCAACATGTTCATAGACAGTGCCAAGTGTCGGTATGTCACATTCCCAGGACCCTAAAAGGAATAAAAAAATATTAAGAATGCATGGGGCTACCGCGTGGATATTGCACGGATAGACTCCAAACCCAAAACAATTTGGAAAAGATTGGTGGAAGGTCAATTCAATGAAAGATGAATCATGAAGCCCACTAAGAATTTTAAATGCTTAGATATTTTAAAATATTGTGAGATCCCGCGTGGAATGCCCGACCTTGACCTTCAAGATGATCATAAATTTCAACTGGAAGCTCGGATTTGAGCAAGAGAAGACTTTTGGAAATATCTCAATGTCTGCTACTCAACTACGACTGGATATATTTAAATTAGTGGGACTAAGTTCTTAAAAATTAAAAAATACAGTCCACCATTTTTGAGGTTGTTAGGCTTCTCACCTACCACCATAATGAAGTATGGGCTTCCTTTCTTTCCCAACAAGGAACAACACATGGAGGCATGGGTTTTGCAGTGGAACCCATCATTATTGCAGGTGAATTCAATGCATTTTATTGGGTGGTTGGAGTAGGATTTCAAAATTCTTCTCATCTCCTTCTCTAATTCTTCCTATATATTGTAATGTGGGGCATTTTTCTAAAGGTTGGACATTTTTGCTTTGCATCCTCCGTTATTCCCTTTTCTGCAAGTGATTTTGTGGAGTAAAAACCTCCCATTCAAGTTATAATGAAATTTTTCCTCTTGGCTACTGTAATGCACTATATCAATTTTTCGAGCAATAAGATAAGTCTGTGGATAATTTCAACCCTCTCTTGTGTTCATTGTATCCACCCGATCTCTCATTACAGTTTGTTTATCTGTGCATGGTGGTTGTGTTATAGTTTTAATGGTTTGTGTTTAATTGAAAAGTAGGTGTTCAACATTCCTTTGGTGCATCACCCTTGTTAGTTTAGGTTTTATTTCTTACATCTTCTTAACCCTATCTCCTTGGCAAGTTAGAATAGGTCTTAAAGTAGATCCTATGCAAATTGTATGTGTGCACCTGAATAGAGGAATAGGAACCGACATTCATCAGGAGAGATCTCTCGATTCGCAAATTCCCACACTTTGGGAGAAGCTCCATGTTATGCAATCACATTGAGATTCTCAACCCATCAAGTTACAGACATTCAGGGGTGTTGTGATTACACATCAACAAAGTATAAAGATGTCAAGAACACCTAGAAGAAAGAGGGCGTTGGTGTCTAGATTCATGAAAGATAAGCAAGTGAAATACCGATTGGGATGTAGGGTGTGTAAGACCAAATAGAAAATAATAAAGACAAAGAAAAGGCCAAAGATAGTTGTCAATTACTAGTTTTCTCACTTAGGAATCATATAAATGCAAGTATGTGTTTATGGACCTAAAAATGTACCCAAGTGCATGATTTTGTGTCTACATTTTCCCCCACTTTATGTTATTGATTGAATACTCAATAACATAAAGTAGATAAGATATGCATACTTGATAACCATGTAGAATGCGTTGGCAATAATGTGCCGAGGAGACAAGTGAAGGCATGAAGTGATAAAAATGAAGTGTGGAAGCTAAGAAAGAGAAAGTGACCCTAAGGGTGAATCATATAGTGTTGTACCATGTTGTTGTGATTGATGTAGGGACACTTCTTATTATGTATTAAGGATGGACATGCAAAAGAAGAGCGAAAGAGTACTCAAATTCATGTATTATGAAAACTCTTGCAAAAGTATGTAAAAGCATGTAAATGTGAAAAAATAGTAAAAGGAAAGTGTGCACATGATCCGTGAAGAGTGAAAAGGATAGAAAATTTCTTGAAATACTATAGAAGAGAGAGATTTTTGGGTGATCTCATGCGAAGAGTGAGTTTTTTGGGTGATCTCAAGCCAAGAATGAGATTTTTGGGTGATGTACGCCAAGTGTGAGTTTTTTAAAGTGATCTCATGCCACAACAGAAGAGTGTTGGGAAGAGAGGTCTAATGTTACTCTCCTTCCATGACTGCTTCCTAAATCAACACCACTATAGATGGTATGTCTCGTGTTTAGTTTCATATTGTTTTGTATTTAGTTCTGTGTAGAAAATGGAGAAAGAATGCATTTTGATTACTTTGGAGGATCATGCATATATTGTGAAAACTTCTCTATGAACTTCCATGAACTGTGCTGATCTAATAAAGTAATTGTAACTTCCCCTTCTCATAGGAAATTAGAAAAGGTCAGGAGTGCCCAAGCGCTAGTGTATGTTGCCGGGTGTTGGTGTTTTTGTTGAACCGAGGATCCAAGTCAAATTATGGGCCATTTATGTAATCAGTATCGTGTTGTTTTGTGATGAATTGTTATGTACTTTTATATGGGGTGAATGATTCACCCAATGTATTCCCCCTTGTTTTGGGTACATGTGATGTCGCTAGAAGAATGCAGCCCAAAGAGAGGACTTGACACTCGATATGAAATTGTATCCCTACGGGGATGTGCATAGTGGAAACCAAAGCACACGTAAAAAATGTGGCTAGATACATGTGTTAAAAGAAAAGGAAACAAACATGTTATATAAAAGTAGTGTGAAACAAGCTAGTGTGCATGCAAAAGAGAGACCAAAAAAGTGGGTTTCATACATGGGACATCACTCACAATGTTGCAAGACAATCAGGGCCGAAGTGGCCAAAAACATATAGTGTGCATATAAGAAAAAGAACATAGCCCAAAAACATTGGAATACAATGGCAAACAATGGAAAACCGTAACAAGAAAATTATCAGTCATCTATGGTGGAAAATAGTCATACAAGATAAATGGTGTACATGAAGCACCCATTAGCATGTTAGAAAGATAAAGAGTATGTCAAAGCATGTATAGATACATGGAAAATAGTTTTATAGTAAAAGTAGGAAGTAGTAAAGAATGGAAATATAACACCATGATGTGTAAAAATAGGAATGTATATGCCTCCGTGGAGCCTCGGGGGATTGGTAAGAGGTATAGTACCAAGCATCATTGCTATGTGTAAATATATGTAGAAAGACTCGCATCCATAACTAAAGAAAAAGTGAACGCGCATGTGTACATAGAAAATATAACGACATACTAGATATCCGTCTAACATAGTAAACAAAGTTTACATGTAACTAATATAAGCAAGAAAGAGTATGTGCAACCAAGATATGTAATATACCGTGAATGAGTGAGATGGAATGATATGTAACATGAATATGATAGGAGCAAAGTGTTCCCCAATTGGATGTGTATGACTATGAGACAAGGTTCATTTATTAAAGACCCCTCAACAAATCAAGAATAAACCATAGAACATGTGTGCTAGAAAGATAGATCAATGAAGCATAGAGCGGAAAGAGTGACTGTGGTGAGGTTCATTTCAGATTTAGACACTCAACAGTTGAGTATGAACCATGGAACTAGACTGCGTTATAGGGTAGTGAAGATGTTTACGCATAGTAGCGTTTGAGATGCATTACATTTAGTGGGTTTTTGAGTGGCTCACTAAGGAAAGTAGAGAAACGATAGATGCCCCTAGCCTGTCTGTGATGACATAAGGTCCGAGCCAATTAGTTTGAATTTTCCTTTGAGATGGGCTTCAACTATTGTGTTTTTTTAATTTTCCTTTAATACAAGGTCACCGATATTGAATTCTCATGGGTGAAGCTTGTTATTGTAAGATTATGTAAGGCAATCCTGATATACGCAGAGGTTTTCAAGAGTTTACACATGACGAGAGTCAAACATCTCAAGCTCATGGAGCCGATGTTCATGATATTTGTTGTCTTTGAGAATGCCTTTAAGGACACCCGTAAGGAGGGTATTTCCATCTCTAAGGGGATTACTACTTCAGTTTCATACACAAGTGAAAAGGGCATAACATTTGTGGGGGTACACACACTAGTGCGGTAAGCCCAAAGATTGTATATAATTTGATTGTGCCAATTGTCACCACTAATATCAATGATCTTTGTAATATTTTAACAATTTTCTTATTGGTGGCTTTGGCTTGGCCATTGCCCTATGGATAATAAGGAGTGGAGAATGTTTTCTTGATCTTGAATTTGGCATAGAGGTGCTTAACATCCTTATTTTTGAAAGGAGAGCCATTATTGGTGATAATGGTGGAGGGAATGCCAAAGCGTGTAATGATGTGGGTAGTAATAAAATGAAAAATATCAAGGCTAGTGATAGTTTGCAGGGGTGTAACTTTGACCCATTTAGTAAAGTATTCCATAACAGTAATGACGTTTTTATGCCCATCAACCGATTTGGGTTTAATTTTTTCGACGAGATAAAATTCCCACAAGGAAAAGTGCCATGATAGAGCAATAGGCTGGAGGTCATATGTGGGCACATGATGGAGATTGCCATGTTTTTGGAAGTTACCACAATGTTTGGCATATTCTAAATAATCCCTTTCCATAGTAGGCTAGTAGTAGCTTTGATGTAGAATCTTATATGACATGGCTTTTCCTGAGAAGTGACCACCACACAAACTATCATGAACATGAGAAATAACTATGGGGATATCATCGAATCCTAAACAATGCAACAAGTGATTATAAAAGGATCTTTTGAATACCGAATCAAGAATGACTACATATTGTGTGGCCTTGAGTCATAAAAGAAGAGCTTCATAAGGTTTCAAGCCATCGGGAATGGTTTGTCGATATAGAAAGTTATAAATTTGAGTAAACCATTTAGGATGGTCATTACTACGTGTGATATCACATGCTTCGAAAGGTAGAATATCAGTAGATGGCTGTCATAAGTGGAAAATGATGAATGTGGCCTATCCATCAGTGATATCTTAAGGAATAAGGGATGTCGCACTAGCCATGGCATCCACATGTCGATTATCTTTGCACGGAATAATAGAGAGAGAGAGTAAGACTCAAATATAACGACGATTGTTTTTAACATGTTATTGTATGGGAAAAGACACTCCTATTTTGTTTGATATGTATCGTTAACTTGATTTATAATAAGATGTGAATCACCATGTATGTGAATACATTGAATAATAAGTTTACGTGTGACGATGAGGCCGAGAATGAGGGCCTCATACTCAACAATGTTATTTGTACATGAAAACCCTAAGCAATATGTGAAGGGGAGATGATCACCATGTGGAGTGATGAACACAATTCCAGCCCCTACCCTTGAGAGGAAATGAGACCCATCAAAATACATAGTCCAAGTGTCAGTATCAATGGTGTAAGTAGTGAAATAATCTTGAAAATAATCACAAACAAGTGATGTATCTGGAAGAGGAGCATTAAATAATTGGTCGGCGATAACTTGTCCTTTGATTTCTTTTTGTGGAATAAATTTGAAGTCAAACTCGTAAGCAAAGCATAACCTAGCGTAAAAGACATCCCAAGAGATGTGTGTGAGATAAGAGGTATTGTAGAGGATCTACTTTGGTAATGATATGAACCTCATTGTTAAGAAGGTAGTGGCACAACTTGTCTGCTACAAAGATGAGGCCAAGGCATAATTTCTCAATGTAACTGTAATTGCATTCATAAGATAGTAACATATGGCTAATGTAAAAGACAACTCTTTTAGGTTGAGAATCATCATGTTGTGCCAGAAGGGATCCTAATGCATGTAATGTAGCAAAAATATATAATAAGAAAGGCCACTCATCCGTGGGAGGTACTAGGATGGGAGGATTGAAGAGATATGATTTAATATCTTTGAATGCCCTTTGAAACTAATCATCCTAGTCAAATTTAGTATCCTTTTTCATTAAACGTGTGAATATATGAGTTTTGTCAACAAACTGTGCAATAAAATGATAGATGGACTAGATTTTACCTTGTAGGGATCATATCTGATGAAAATTCCGAGGTGGAGGCATGTCAATAATGACATGGATTTTATTGGGGTCTATTTCAATTCCATGTTGGAAGATAATGTACCCAAATAGCTTACTCTTATTATTCAAAAAACACACTTATTTATATTCAAACATACTTTATATTATCATAAACATTTAAATAATGTGTAGAGATCTTGAGCATATTGTAGACATTAAATCATGCACTTTGGGTACATTTCTAGGTCCTAGTCATATACCACTATTAATATGATTCCTAAGCAAGAAATCACTAATCTACCACTATCTTTAGCCTCTTTTCTTTCTTTTTGGTTTCCTTCTTGGCCTCACACATACTATTGCCCAGTCTAAATTTTAATACTTTAACTTTTCGAGTTTGGACACCGATGCCCAGTCGGGACACTAGTGCATAGGTGCCCCCATCTCCTCCGGGCACCCCGACTTCTTTGCATATTTCTTACATATTTTGGGTCTTTTCTAGCTCTGGACATCTTATTTTACTTATGGGCTGACCTTTTAGTGGTTAATTGTGAAATTCAAACAAGGGAATCATATAAATACAAAGCTATGTGACCATAATAAGGGACCAAACTCTAAGCATCTACTACCATCACCTAAGGTTGTATCCAAATGCATTCTAAGAGCACGAAAGTATCCATCTAGCATCCATTCAAGGGAAAATGGATTACATTATTCTGTATACACTTCATAGGAGGGGAAGTTCATTTTTCCATGCACACATCTACTTACATTTGGTACATCTAGCTACTACTCGCTATTCAATGCATCTTGCAAAAGAGCCACCTAGGGAACGATTCTACACACACATTGTTAGGAATACATTTATTAGTGCTCTCGAATTATTGTTGTATAGTACAAATGTTTGTTTACCCATGATTATTCCAAGATAATTGTTATAACACCTCCCTAAATAATCGGAGGTTGTTTGACTATATAATAGCCATGTTTTGTGTTGGAGTGAATACAAAAGAAGTTTATTATGTTTATTATGGCAAATCTGGTCATATCATTTCATTTAGTATGAGAGAAAACATTTTTAGAGCAAGGGTATTATGGAGAATTAAAAGGAAAATGGGGCACTGCCGTATTTGCATTCTTGCCCATGTATATGGAATTTTCTTGATGAGAAGCCATTTTGTTGGTATAAGTTAAGATAGCTCTATTTTATAGTTTCTGGAGAAAACTTCTACATTACTTCTGTATAAATAATGTTATCACATTGAGATTCTATTGTCTTGTTTTGCGTGGCTGTCTAAGTTTTACAAATCTGCATGATAGTTTTGTAATGATGCTATTGATATGTTTGTATTTGTACCTTGTTTTAACATAACCTAACTAGCACCTTGCTTGAGCCACTCAAGCCCTCCTATCAGTGCTACCATGCCATTCAATTTAACTTCCAACTTGTTATTGAAGGGAACAACTACCAAAATTAGAAGCTCGGGAGTTCAAAGAAGATCTGCATGTATCAATTTTGTCAGGGATATTATTTATCCACAGTTTTTAATGCATTTAGAAGAGTGTATTCGCACTGGAAATAATATTTGAAGCCACAAATTGCATTGTAATTGTTTTTGGAGCATTCTGGTAGGAAAACTAGTCATCATGATGTAATTGGATCTCTGAATTCTATGCATACCTCTCAATACACACACTGGTCATGTGAATTGGATCTCTGATTTCTTTAATCAACTTACTAGAAATGTAGGAGAATCAACTGTGACGTGTAAAATGCCCAATATCTCTCACCGTATTGCTTTGTCGATATTTTCTTTAGAACGGTTGGCAAAGTCTCAACAATCTACTTTGCATCTCCATTTGGTATATCGTTGGACACAAATCTTAAGTGGTCATGTTCATTGAAGTTACTTATGTTTTTTTATGTTGTTGGAAAGTGTTTTTAAAGTCGATTTGATTATTAGATGATAAGTTTTTTTGTAAGTCTTTTCCTACGTAGACTAGTTATTTATCAATCCTATATAAATGGTCTTAGACATTATTAAAGCCTTTTCTCGATGTTAGGAGACATCCGAGTCACTCATGGTAAATTTCATTGAAAAAATAGCGCGTCCTAAAATTGAAATTCATGTTGTAATATTCAATTTTGGGTATCAATTTTAGGTTATCAAAATTGTCAAGATCAATATTGTCATTTGTTTTGGGTCAATTAGATCCTTGAACATCGTGTCTATAGTCTAAATTTCATTTTCGCTAAAAGTTAAAAGATTTTTTTTTGAGTCATTATAAAAAGTGTCGTCAAAAAAGTATGAAAAATAAAAAAATTGCCTCATGGACACATTTTTGGTGGAATCTAACGTCTGAGTTGTAATTGTGCTTCATGATCCCATCCGACTTAGTTAGCAACTCATATATTAGAGGATGGAGGCATAGGAGGATGGAGGATAATTAGCGTCCTCTCGTCAATCACCAACAATGGAGATGCTTCTGCTGTGGTGACATGTGTGAGTGTGTGGTGTTTTCAAAATAATGTGTTATGGAAACTTCACATTGTGAGGGGGAAATGACACAATGCTTCAGTTTGTATGTGTGGATTGTTATGTTTGCACTGTGATGGATTCTAAAATGTTATCTCTGAAGAGAAACTATGATGAGGGTTGAAGAATGCACTCGAACATCGTGATATGGTTGTAGGTAAACCATTTGAAAACCTTCACCCCTGTGTGGTCTGTGGTCAACCGATGGAAAACCAACTTGTGGTTTGTGATAATCCAAAGGAAAATCACATGATCGCGAAATCAGGTGCAGTGTAGTATGGACGTTTTCCCCATGTTCGCACTAAGGGGGAATGTTAGGAATACATTTATTAGTTCTCTCGAATTATTGTTGTATAGTACATATGTTTGTTTTACCCATGATTATTCCAAGATATTTGTTATAACACCTCCCTAGATAATCGAGAGGTTGTTTGACTATTTGTTTGGCTATATAATAGCCATGTATTGTGTTGGAGTTAATATAAAAGAAGTTTATTGTGTTTATTATCTACAAATATGTCCATACCATTTCACACACACACATAACTACATGGAGTGTGAAGTGTAGTGTAACACCCGAATTGTAAGTTCACTCATTCGGGTGATCACCAAGGTTATTCTAAATCCCCATTTGCATATTTTTATTTTTAGGATTTGATGTGTTTTGGGTTTTGCAGGTGATCTTTCTCTTTTAAGGTTTCAGGTGAACTTGGTGATCAACCAACGACGTACAAGTGACTGACAATGACATCTAACAAACATCTTGTGACCCTATAAAATTCAATTTATGAGGTTTTTCTTAGTCACATGCACATGTAAAAGGTCCTTAATGCCCAAATGCCCCTCACCCAGATCTAGGTGCCCCACTCCCAACATTTCGATGCTCGCATATTTTTTTGGGCTCATTTACAACAACATGTCCTCCTGTTCCAACAATTCTTCGATTAGGCACAATACATGTTTAATTGTGAAATCAACTAAGTAGTTTATCCCTTCTCTTGCACTAAGGTTTCAAATTCAATTTCTTATTTCTTAGGTCATATCTATACTTCATTTCTATATAATTACATTGTAACTCAAAATTAGAATTTAACATTAATTTCTATTATTGTTAAATAATTTGGTGAACCTGAAATTTCAAAACCTACCTTCTAAGCATGTTTTATTCTTCTCAATTCATGGATCAATCTTCTTATCCTTCTTTTCCCCCAACTAAGGTTTCTGACATGGTTACTACTACTACTAATTTCATGAAAATCTGTACTCAACATCCTCCTCGCTTCATAATGCCTAAAGATGATCCAACTATCAATGTAGTAACTACTCGCCATACTCGCCCTCCTATGGCTCAGCCCATTTCTATACCACCGCCTATCACTTCTATGGATCCTCCTACCACTTTTAAAGGCTATGATATTATTGAGAAATTTAAGAATACACTGCATAAATATCTCTCTATGACTTATTACGCAATGTACTTGATTTTTGTCATACATTAGAGGCCTCCCTTCATTATATCCACATTGAAAGGAATAATTCTTTAGTAGCCTTCACACAAATCATTTAATAGTTCAAAATTATACAATGTGCTATATAATTTAGTGATGAGGACATATCGCCATATCTTTGTTGACAATCCATATGTGCCTTTACTTATCATTGGTATCATTGGCACTATTTGTATTAAACACATGCTTATTGATAATGGATCCACCGTTAATCAATGTGCTCACTCCATTTTGAAGCAAATCAACATTATTGATAATCTCATTGCTAAAAATTCCACTCTTATTCATGGCTATGATTCCACTACTCGCACATGTCTAGGCACTATCACATTACCTATACAAGTTAGACCTAAGATTGTTCCTACTCTGTTCTTTGTTATTGATGTCTCGTTTTAGTTTAATATCTTACTTTGGTAGACCGCATGTTGTCCCAACTATTGTTCTTCGTTGTGCTAAATTATTACATGATGGATATGAGCATACCATTACTGTGGACCCCGATCCATTCGATTTTTTTCACATTGACCTGTCACTACTATGCATATTCCTCCATCGCAGCCTATTCCATATAGAAATATTGACACATATGATATTGGTAAATCTAGTGCTTCACAACCTCCTTCCATGCTGAAATAAGTTATCTGTCTCCACTCATACTACTGCTATCATTTCACCCACTATGTCTACTCCATTGAATACTTACACTCTGCTCATTGAGAATCCTCTTGTCCCCATCCGATTCACCACCTACCAATATCGTTGATACTACTATCCAACATGAAAATGCCAACACTAATGATTCTGATGACGAGGTTGATAGTGTTGATCTCACTGATGATAAACTATGTAATCTTAATTTTACTCCTATTGAGATAGATGATTCATACTTTAATGATACTTTTGTTACTAGTGGCCCTGATGAATATCAATTCAAGAAATCTCCTCCTTCTATTAATGCTATGGTGATTTATTGGGGGTCTGTCCATACATTGGACATCATGCAACCTATCTCATCTTCTCATAAGGAGACCACATCTACACTGCCTCCTTTCACATGCACTCTTTTCATGAATAAATCTTATTGGCATCACATTCCATTTGATCCTACTTTGTTTGACACTCTTTGTACACATGAGGATTGACTCGACTTGGGTTTACACTTGATGATATCTTACCTTCACCTCATTCACCTCATCTCTATCATGGATATGTTTGTATTACTACTTTTATGGTCTTTGCACTTTTCATCTATCAATCTTTGTTGCTCATGCTTCTCGCACTTCCCCACTTACTCTAGGGAAGTCTTGGCTTGATTACATTGGGGGAACTCTAGATCCTGATCATATTAACATCACATTTCATATTCCCTTTAGTTGTGTTTCTATTTTTAATGACTTATTTCTCAGCTATTCTCAAAATATCACTCACTCGTATGCCCATGGATGCCCACCAACACCTCTCACCAATAAAGAATATGCAATGGGCATGTACAATCTGCACTTCAATGGCTCCTTATATGATCAACCTCATACAATTTCTTACCAAGTCTCGGATGCATCTCCATACAATTTTGACCATGACAATGACGATCTATTAGATGATATTACTTGATCATTCTTCTCTTCATACACTTGGGGGCATCATGCTTATTCATCCCCCTTCTAGCATTGTCGTCTATCACACTTCTACCATTTCACTTCTTACTTCACATCTAGTCTATCACATGCATCTTGCACATCTTAATACATGTGTATCATCATTACCTGATGACACACTCTTGTGTTATGGTTCACACTTGATTGTTGAGGGATTACTACATTCATGAACCTCACATCATACACATGAAACATTTCACACTCAATGCATTCATGACACATATTTCTATCACACATTCATCACAACACACTTTCCTATGATGTACTCTAGTTCCATGGTTCATACTCAACTACTAAGGGTATCAATTTGAAATGAACCTCACCACACTCACTCATTCTCTATGCTCTACACTTTTTTGATCATATCTTTATAGCACAAAATTCAGACCATTTCCCTATAATGCACTCTAGTTTGAATCTCACCACACTCACTCACTCTCTATGTTCTAAGATTTGTCAATCATATCTTTCTAGCGCATAATTCAAACCATTTCCCGATGACACACTCTTGTTTTATGGTTCATCCTTGAATGATGAGGGGTATTTTTATAAATGAACCTCATATCATACATACTCATTCACATTCACTTGGGGGGCATGCTTCTCCTATCATTCACTTTGCATTACATTCCATTCACATTCACAACATACTACATATCTTAGTTGCACATTGTTCTTGTTTACTTATGCTTGCATGTTACACTTTGCTTACTATGTTAGATGGATATTTTGTATGTCATTATCTTTATCATATACACATGCGCGTTCACGTAGCTTCTAGTTTGTGAATGAAGAATTTATACATATCTTTATTACACGTAGCATGAATGCTTGGAATTGTACCTCTTACTAGTCCCACAATGGCTCCTAGTGGCATTTACTTTCGTACACATCACAAGTGTTACCGTTTTGTTTTATACTATTTCCTATTCATACTAGCACACTACTATATCAGATCATACACATTATTTGACATACTTTCTATCTTTCTAACATGCTAATAGGTGCTTCATGTGCAACATTTACTTTGTAGTAACTATTTTCTACCATGGTTTTTTGTTACTCTGCTTGTCATTGTTTGTCATTGTTTTCCTTTGTATACCATTGTTTTTGGGATTTCCCCATTTTCTTGTGTGCACACTGTATACTTTTGCCACTTCGGCCATGAGTCTCTTGCGACATTGTGAGTGATGTATGTTTACAACCCAATTTTCGTGGTCGATATTGTCTTCTTGCTTGCTAGCTTAAATTTTGTCTTCTATATGCATATTTTTCTTACTTGTACTAACACATGTTTTCTAGACACTTTGTTTGCATGTGCCTTAGTTTCTAAAAAGTACACCCTCCCCTATAGGACATTAGTTTTAGATCGTGTTTGCTCTTCTCTTAGGGTCATATACTCTTTTGAAGTTGCATGAACCCTAAACGGGGGCATCATTGGGTGAAATAGTCACCCCATTCAATAATTCACAATCATAGTATAACATAGTTCAACACATAATCAACACAAAATTCAGTCATAGAAGTGGCCCAAAATATGACTTGGGTCTTTAATACAAAACATATGCCAACACTAAGCCATAGACACTAGCGCTTTGGCGCTCTTGACCCTTCGTAGGTGCCTATGAATAGGGGAATTTACAACATTTTTCTTAGATCAATACTATTCTCAACAGTCTACACAATAATTTTCATAGTAGAAGCACAATCCTCTAGCAATCAACATGCATGATTTCTCCTTTTTCTATTCATGTTGGATCGAAATGGATCAGATTTGAACAAAGCAGGATCACACCATCTACAATGGTGTATAAAGTGTTGGGAAGTAGTCAAAGGATAGAGAATAACACTAGAACTTTCTCCCTACACTCTTTTGTTGTGGCATGAGATCACCCAAAAAACTCGCACTTGACATAAGATCACTCAAAACTCATCCTTGGTGTGAGATCACCCAAACGACTTGTTCCTCTACAACATTTTCAATATCCCCTCTACTATTTTACCTCATCAGAGATCAAGTGCACATGTTCCTTTTCACATTTTTCATACTTTTCACACACTTTTTACATGTTTGGATTGAATTTCTCATATACACATATTTGACTACTCTTTCTACTCGTCACTTTTATAGGTCCATCCTTATAGGAAGCAAAAGTCACATAATTAAGCATCAAGTGACATTGAAAATAGGTACAATGAGACATACACACATACACTTTAAACCTTAGGGTCACTTCCTCTTCTCTAGCTTCCACACTTCATATTATTCACTCCACACTTTTTCTTGTCTCCAAGGCACAATTTTCATCATTGATCTACATGGTTATAAGGCACACATCTCTTATCTACTTTATGTTACCAAACATTCACTCAAAAAAATAAAGTGGGGAAAATATAGACACTAAATCACACACTTTGGGTACATTTATAGGTCGTAGTCATATACCATTATTCGTATGATTCATAAGTGAGAAAAGTACTAATTGACCATTGTCTTTAACATATTTTCTTTCTTTCTGGTTTCCTTCTTAGTGTTACACACCCTATTACCCAGTCTTTACTTTGATACTTCATATTTTCTAATTTTGGACACTAATTCCCAACTAAGACACCAAAGACCAAGTGCCCCTATCTCCCTCTAGGCGCCCCGAACTCTTTGCATCTTGCTCACATATTTTGGGTCTTTTCTAGTTGTTGGGCATCTTGTTTTCTTATGGGTCATCCTTTTAGTGGTTAATTAAAAATTTAAACAAGGGAATCATATAAATAAAAATCTATGTGACCATAATAAGGGACCAAGCTCTAAGCATCTACTACCATCACCTAAGGTTGCATCTAAAGGCATTCTAAGAGCATCAAAGCATCCATATAACATCCATTCAAGGGACAAGGGACTGCATTCTTCTACATATACTTCATAGGAGGGGCCATTAATTTTTCCATGCACACATCTACTTATATTTTTTACTTCTAGCTATTGCTCACTATTTAGTGCATCTTACACAAGAGCCACCTTAGGCATGATTCTACACACACACACACACAAAACTACACAAAGTCTGAAATGTAGTGTAACACCTAGATCATAAGTTCACTCAGTTGGGTGACCACCGGGGTCAGTCTAAATCCCCATTTGCATATTTTATTTTTAGGATTTGATGTGTTTTGGGGTTTTACAGTGCTCTTTATCTTTGCAAGTTTTAGGAAAACTCGACGATCAACTAACGCAACATACATGTGACTAATGATGACATCTAGCAAACATCTTCCACCTTGTAAAATTTAGTTTATGAGGTTTTATGTAGTAAAAACACCTACAAAAGGTCCCTAGTGCCCAGTGCCCCTAACTCACCCAAGTGCCCCAGGCCCAACATTTCTCATGCTCTCACAATTTTTTGGGCTCATTTGTGACAATCTGTCCTCATGTTCTAGTAGTTCTTTAATTGCACACAATCCATGTTTAATTATGAAATAAATAAGTACTTTATCCTTTCTCTTGCACCTAGGGTTTCAAATTTAATTGTTTATTTCTTTGGTCATATCTTTACTTCATTGCTATATCATTGCGTTGTGACTCTACAATTAGAATTTAGTATTAATTTCTATTATTATTAAATCATATGTGTAGAAAAATGTTGTGATTTGGAAATTATATCATCAAAATAATCTTCAAGGATATTATGAATATAATCATCAAAGATACGCGTTATTTCTCATTTGGTAAGTGGCCTGACATTTTTAAGGCCAAAGGGCATGACAGTGTAACAAAATGTTCCCCATGGCATAGTAAATGAAGTTTTTTTGATCTATTGGATTGATTTTTATTTGATTATAACTAGCAAATCCATCCATAAAAGAAAGGATATCGTATCTAGCAGAGTGGAATCAATGATGATGTCACCGTTGTGGTAATGGGAAAAATCCTTGGGACATGCCTTATTGAGATCACGAAAATGTGTGCAATAATGTAACTTGTTATCTAGATTCATAATTGGCATGATATTAGACATGCTCTCGGGATACTCCACTATGTGAATAAATCTAACTTCTAATAAGTGTTGTTTTTCTTCTTTGATGAGTAGTGTGAGCTTCAGTGCATTTTAGGATTTTTTTGTTGAACATTTTTACACTAGGGTTAAGGATGATATTGTGCATGGCTACAGAAGGATCGATACTAGGCATATCACTATAGTCCCATGAAAATATATTTGAGAATTCATGAAGAACTTGTTTAATATCATCTTGCTTAGTAGGTGTAATAGAAACAACTAACAAAACCATTCATGGGTTGGTAGCAGTGTTGAGGTTATATTGAATGGTGTCCTCATTTAGAAGAGCTGACCAATCCTCTATGTATGGGTTAGTAGGAATGGTGTCAAGAGTATCGATACTTTCATTAGGCGTATCTGATTCACCAAAGTAGGAAGTAACATGAAGAACTGATGGAGAACATTTCTTATGATGGAAAGAGGGGAGGTGATTGTAAGTCCCCATGTATTCTAAAAGAGAATCATCAATAGAAAAAGTGTCTAAATCAAGCCAAACAACAGAAGTAAAGTCATTTATGAGTTCCAGATATACGAGAGGAAGTGAAGAAGTATGTAGAACAACATAAGCCTTTGAAGAAGATGTGGAGGAAGATGATATCCAAGGCCAAGTTTGTTAGATTGAGTGGGGAGAGCCAATGGTTCTATGAGTCCTTGACCATGTTGGCCTAAACCATTACTAGAAAAACCATAATGAAGCAGGTACTTATAGCCAAGACCATATTTGAAGAAATGCTGATTAGATACAAAAGAGAGAGGGGTTTCTACAGAATGCTCAATAGAATTACAATATATGAAAGGGGATGGATATGCTAGAAATTCATACATAACTCCTTGATAAATAAATCTAAGCCACGTACGAAGAATGGAAGGAATTGTTAGTGCAGGATCACAACACCCTTGGATGCAAATCAGGCTTCTAGGTTGATCACTCTTGCACCCAGTGTGATTGCACAACATGGAAACCTCTCTCCAAGTGTGGGACTTGTGAAATTGAGAGAGGAATCTCCAGATTAGAGGCTGGTTCCTCAAACTCCTCTGATTAGATCTAATGCTTGCACAACTACAGAGGTTCAGATCCTAATCCTACTCTAAATTGCAAGGAGACAGGGATAGAAATGCAAAAATTGAAACTAACTAAAGATGGTGATGCACCAAAAGGAGTGGTGAATATTTTTGTCATGCAAATAGACACAAACCAAATATTGCAGCATAAAACATACACAAAGTTGATAAGATATAATTTAGGATCTGAAATGAAGCGATAATACAAACAAAGGACTGAAACCCATTCACAAAGCTTGCATTATCATTTCCAATGTCAAAACCATTGCATTACAACCTCAGAGAGGTAAAAACTTGTTACAATCTTTGAAGAGGTCTGATTCTTGCAACAATCACTTGCTGGAGGTGAAAGAAGAAGTCTGCTATGCCAAAAGTGTTCCACACTTAAGAAATGAGCCAAATCTGGCTTTTACATTGCATGGGTCGAGCCTAGGAGAGAGAAAATGTACAAAACGTGGGAGCCCATTCCTCATTGACTACAAATGCATTAAAATGGCATGGGAACCTTACAAACCCATACCTTGTCATTTTTGACCGAATTGGAGGAGAATGCGACCCATTCTATATTAAATTTGGTCGCTGAAATGTCACTTCTAGCCATGAACACGTGTCAGAGCCGTTCCTTAACTTTCTCTCTCCATGAACCAAAATTCAAGATTGACCCCAAAATCATGTAGAGAATTTTATAAGCTTTCCAATGATATAAATAACGTGCAAATCCGAGCTCTGGATCGAAAGATATGGCGATCTGAAGATTTAGGGCACAAAACAGGCAAAAATGGGTTTTGAAATTTTTTCCCGCGCTCCGCCACCTAGACGACACGTGTCGGGCGCTGATTGGATGAGAAATTCTCTCTCCTTTCCTTACCCGTGGGTTTTCCTTGAAAGTTTTGACCTTTTGTAACTTTTGAAAAAAATTTCATTTTCTCCCGCGCCCGCCACTTGGGACACGTGGCATGATCTGGTTGGAGGACAGGGGTGCGGGGTCATCTTTCACCTTTTAGTTTTTTGGCCAAAACTTTTTCCAAATTCTCTAATTCCTCCCTGAGCTCCACACTCCCCTTCTCCTTAGGACACGTGTCCTATTTTTATTGGCTCGGGCCAACGCTTCAAACCTTGCCCTTTGAAATTTTGGACGCTTTCCCTTGTGACACGTGGCATTTCCTGATTCATCCGCGGTCTCGCGGCTTTTCACGCCTCTCGCGTCCCTATGTCCCGGTTTTTCCAAACTGTCTGGGACAAAAACTTCCGATCCACCTGATTCGGGCTTCTCTGTCCCTCTTTAGGCGAATACACGTGGTGTGATTTGATTGGCTCTTGGCTCCTTCGGCTCTTCACGCCCCACGCATCCCTATGTCCCAACCGCCCGGTGTGAAAGTTCTCTGCTTTTGGCCTATCCGGTGGTTCACATCCTTTGTGTCCTCACGGCCCAGATGTCCTAGCCTGTTCCGCTTAGCAGCTTAGTAAATTTTTTCCTCCTTCGGCCGAATCAGCTTTCCGCGTCCCAATGTCCCAATCCGTCCCAAAGATCTTTGCGCAGACCGCTTGAGGCCTTTCGGCTGATTCACGCCCCAACGTCCCAATTGTCCCAAGGACCACCTGGACTAGGACTTAGCCAATTTTCATGATTTTTTCTCGCCCAAGCTTGTTTTTTGCAACTTTTTCACCCCTTTTTAGAACTTGCTCCTTTCTTCTTGGATAGGAGAGTTAGAAAAAATCCAAGGGGACCCTAGAAACATGATTTTTTGCCTTGAATCAAAATATTTGCCTAGGACTTGAGTATTCTGATGCATGTTATCAATTTTACCCTGGGGGTGAAAATTGGATAACAGGAATCACATGTATGGCATGGATCTAAGGCCACCCAAGAAGAATGTTATAATTAATATTATTGGGTATTACGTGGCATATAATAGGTAGCGTACATGACCTGATAGTAATGGGGAGTATGATAGCACCTATTACATGCTTGGGAATATTATTAAATCCTTGAATAGAAACAGATGAGGGAGCCAAAGAGGCTTTAGAGAGAGAAAAGTTGGTTGAGAAATATGATATTACAAATATTAAGCCCCATCCATTATCAACTAAGGCACATTTAACCCTAACATTATTGATGCAAACATGAATATAAAAGGGGGATCATGCTCTAACATGACATGAGAAGGTAACTCATCTGATGTGAAAGTAATGTGGTATTCATTGAGAGATAAAGTTGAAGTAAATTTATGATACACATACTTGGATGAAGTATGAGGATGAATATAAGTATTATCAAAATAAGATCTAATTTTATTTATGAATTAGGATTATCCTACAAAAAGGCATGGATAGAGACATCCATGGGGTAAGAAGCAGAGGATATAGAAACAAGAATAAGAAAGAAAGATCTGAAAGTGTTTGAAGGACGGGTACACCAAATGATTTAACAATTTTTTTGTAAAACCTTATATTGTAGAGTAACAAATGTAATCTATAATAATTAGCTACTAGATACAAATAAATAATCTAGATAAAAATGAAACCCTAGGTGCAAGAGAGAGAAGGACTTAGTTGATTTATGCTTGATGTTGGGACTATGTAGACTGGAGAAATTGATAAACAAGAAGTTAAGACACACAATTGTGCGCATTAAA
Organism: Taxus wallichiana var. yunnanensis; assembly: GCA_018340775.1. NCBI lineage: Eukaryota > Viridiplantae > Streptophyta > Pinopsida > Cupressales > Taxaceae > Taxus > Taxus wallichiana. Next base: position 93,883,397 of record CM031239.1, on the reverse strand, counting down.
AGTTGGAACTGCTGGATATTCATGGACTGGGCTGCTTGGATTAGGTCAAGGGTGACTTCACACTCAAGTACTCTACTAGATGCATGTGTCTTTGAAAATGGTCTGAACTTGAATTTTCTAGTGTCATTTGGTAGTCACTTTTAGTCACCTCGTATGTCATTTGGATGATCCTGAATTCACCTGTAAGTTGCAAAGAGAAGTTGACCTCCAAAAACATGAAACTACATAAAATCCCAAATATAAAATATATAATATGGGGAGTTAAAATGACCTCGATGGTCACCCGACTAAGTGAACTTACAACCGAGTGTTGCACTACATCTTAGACTCTATGTATTTCTTGTGTGTGTGATAGAATCATGCCCTAGGAAGCCCTTGTACAAGAGCATGTGATAGCGGGTGATATCTATATATACCCCTTCTTATGATATCTATATAGATGTGTGGATGGAAAAATTAAATTCCCCTTCTTATGAAGTGTATATAGAAAATGTAGTCCCTTGCCCCTTGTATGAGTGCTAGATGGATTCCTTTGATGCTCTTAGAATGCCTTTAAATACAACATTAGGTGATGATAATAGATGGTTAGAGCTTAGTCCTTTATTTTGGTCACATAGATTTGTATTTATATGATTCCCTTGGTTGAATTTCACAATTGACAATTGGAAGGCCGACCCATAAGAAAAAAAGATTCCCAAAAGAAAAAGAATCCCAAAAAGAGCGAGTAAATTAGAAATAGGTTGGGGGCACCCAAAAGGATGAGGGCTCTGGCGTTGACATCTTGTTTGGGTGATGGTGACTAGAGTCTTGAAAGATAAGCAAGTTAAATAACGATCGGGCTATAGGGTGTGTAAAACCAAATAGAATATGAGAAACACAGACAAAAGGCCAAAGATAGCTATCAACTACTAGTTTTCTTGCTTAGGAATCATATGAATACATGTATGTGTTTACAGTGCCTAGAAATGTACCCAAGTGTGTGATTTTGTGTCTACAACTACATCTTAGAATCCATGTAGTTCTTGTATATGTGTGATAGAATCGTGCCATAAAAATCCATTGTTCAAGTGCACGTGATAGACGACGATAACTAGATGTTCTAATGTAAATAGATGTATGGATGACAAAGTGAACTTCCCTTCCTATATGTGTATGGAGAATATGCATTCCCTTGTCCCTTGAATGAAATCTAGATGGATGCCTGTGATTATTTTATATGCCTTTGGATGCAACCTTAGATGATGATAATAGATGCTTAGAGCTTGGTCCCTTATTTTTGTCACATAGCTTTGTATTCATATGTTTCCCTTGGCTGATTTTCGTAATTTATAACCGGAAGGCTGACCCATAAGAATATAAGATGCCAAAAAGATAAAAGAATCACAAAAAGAGTGAGTAAAGTGGAAAGAGGTCAAGGGCACCCAAAAGGATGAGGGCACCTAGGCACTCGTGTCCAAAGTCATAAAATATAAATCAATAAAGTACTTGATGGATGGTAGGATATGGAAGACCATAAAGAAGACATGAAAGAAAAAAGAGAGGCCAAAGATAGCTGTCAATTACTAGTTTTCTCACTTAGGAATCATATGAATGCAAGCATGCTTTTAGAACCTAGAAATGTACTCAAGTGCATGATTTTATTTCTACATTTTCCCCCACTTTATGTTGTTGAGTGAATACTAAATAACTTAAAGTAGATAAGATATACGTACCTTATAACCATGTAGAATGTGATGGTGATAGTGTTCTGAGGAGACAAGTGAAAGCGTGGAGTGATAAAAATGAAGTATGGAAGCTAAGAAAGAGGAAGTGACCCTAGGGGTGAAGTGTATTGTTTTATACCTATTGTTGTGCTTAATGTGGGACCAATTCTTGTTACGTATTAAGGATGAAACTATAAAAGAAGAGTGAAAAAGTAGTCAAAGTCATGTATTATGAAAACTCTAGTAAAAACATGTAAAAATATGTAAATGTGTGTAAAAAGTAGAAATGGAATGTGTGCACTGATATGTGAAGAATGAACAAGATAGAAAATGTCCTGAATTGCTGTAGAAGAGAATTTTTTTAGGCAATATCACATCAATAGCGAGATTTTTGGTGATCTCACGCTAAGAGTGAGATTTTTGGGCAATCTCACGCCAAGAACAAGTTTTTTTCGGTCTCACACCAAGTGTGATTTTTTTGGGAAATGCACGCCACCGTAGAAGAGTGTTGGGGAGAGATGTCTAGTGTTACTCTCCTTCCATGAATGCTTCTTGAATAAACACCACTACAAATGGTACATCCCATGTTCAGATTCTATATTGTTCTGTGTAGAAAATGGAGAAAGAATGCATTCTGATTGTTGGAAAACTGTGCCTGTACTGTGAAAATTTCTTTGGAAACTACTGTAAACCGTGCTGATATTAGAAACTAACTGTAACTTCCCCCTAGCCATAGGCACCTAGGAAAGGTCAAGAGCTCTCAGGTGCTAGTGTCAGTATCTGGGCACTAGTGTCTGTGGCTTTGAGCCGAAGACCCAAGTTAGAATCTGGGATGTTTTGTGACTGTAACTCTGTTATGTTCCTGTGTTGTACTATTGTATGGGGTGACTGATTAACCCAATGTATGCCCCCTCCTTTGGGTGCATGCGATGTTGCTAGGAGAATATGGCCCAAAGGAGAGGACCAAATGCTGATTTTTAACTTATTCCCTATAGGGATGGAGGGAATGTGCATGGTAGAAACCAAACCACATGCAAACAAAGTGGCTAGATACATGTGTTAGTAGAAAAAGAAGAAAACATGTCATAGAAAAATAATGTAACAAAAAATGTGTGTACAAAAGAGAGACAATGAAAAGTGGGTTTCATACATGGGACATTGCTCACAATATCACACGATAATCGGGGCATAAATGGAAAAAAGCATATTGTAGACACTAAAATTAGGTCACACTCCCCTTTGGTCCCTCGACATATAAGCACCCTTTATTACATTTACCTAGCCATGACCCCCTTCACCCCACTAATATTAATTTAATTAATTTAATTAAATTAATGCATTATCCTCACTATATTTATTATTTAAATAATATCCCCACATACAGTTCACTTAGACACCTCACCAAGCCAACTCAACCTAAGACCTATTCTTAGCAAGTTCCCATAACTAACTAAGACTTACCTAAACCCTAAAAATCAAGGCCTACATTCCCTTTAACCACATTTCCACATGTTCATAAGAAGCTCCCGACCTAACACATGGGATAATGACACGAGATCTAAGGAAATTAGGAGGATCTCCCTAGTTTAGTAAACCTAGGAAATCTCGCCTTGACCGACGTCGGTTACCCCTAACCATCGCCGATTAAGCCGGACCACCATCGGCTACCACTTTTAACCCCTAAACTACCTTATTCTCAAGGTTGGAAAACATTGGGAGAGGGTTGATGAGAAAGAACACATCTTCAAAGAGACAATTCCAGCAAAAATCACATCCAAGGAAGGAGATTGAGCATCTTCTCCTGCACAACCATCCCAACCATGATCTGATCTATCCAAGCAAAGAGGAGTGTACATACAGCCCATGCAGAAGCTTTTCTTCAGTTGGTGATCACTTGCAAACTTCAAATCCATCATCAGCACCTCCCTCCCTCACACATAGACATTCAGGAAGAAATCCAAGTAAGTACAACATCATACTTTCCTGGTTATTTCATTTCATCATCATTTTATCATCCATTGTTTATCTTTCTCCTTATTGACCTTCTCCATATTTTCACCTCAATATACCCATTAAAACCTCACAAAATCCTACTCTAGTCACCTAATACCTCATCTCAACCAACCAAATTCCTTTGTGTAATCACAAAGGAGACCCATGCTTGTTTTGTGACATTTCCAGATCTCGACAGTAACCGGAACCTGTTATGCCTAACCACCGTCGGTCACCCTTGACCGACACCGGTCTCTGTGTTTTCCCATAGCTATGAACAGAGACTTACCCATCTAATTTTATCTCACCCTCATTCACCTGTGATCTACCCAAGACCTTTATCGACCTGCAGAGACCTAAAACCAATCCTTTGACCTTTGGATTCTATTCTAGCTTAGCCTATTAGATTAGATCTATTTCTTATTGTGTTTTTAAGTGAGATACCTAAATCATTTTAAAATAACAATAGGATTTAATTTTTTTATAGCATTGAATTGTTTAAAATAGTGGACTGACAGCCATCTAGGAAGTATCATACTTCCCGGATCTAGCTCACGCTAGGCAGTTCACTGCCCATATTGTTTAATTCCTTCTGGTGGTCTTGTTTACATTATAAGTAGTTCCTCCTAGCCAAAAGGAAGCTCTCACGATCAGATATGGATTCGAAAGTCATACGCATACAACAACCCATCAACCGACATTTGAACAGGTATTCCTCATACGCCCATTACCCTATCTATTTTTTCAACACTCCAAAGAGACAATCTAAGAAAAAGGTGAAACATTTTGGCATGCCTAGTGGGACCCATCTGGGGTTCCTTGCATTTCATTCATTCCTAGAAAAAAATTTGTGTGTTTTTTTCCTTTTGAAAAGCATGCACACTAATTTTCTTCTTTGGTAATCCACCTCTTCTTTCTATTTGCTCTAAAGGAAACTTTTCTTTTGGTGTAATTAAAAAGAATCATTTCTTCATGTTTTTTGCATTGTAGTGAAAGAGCATCCCTCTTCCTCTTCATCTTATTGTGTCATCCAATTTCACATTTTTGATTTGGGTTTAAAAACAAGTGCATTCCATTCTGATTTATTGCATTAGCTCACATTAATTGAGGGCAACCTATACGCTAGAAGTCATGACCAGCTGATGGTTGACAAACGAATCGTAGAAAAGCACTTCTATCCTTTTCTCTTTCTCTGAGTCTTACCAAACCACACAAAAATTCAAAATACATACATTCTTAAACAACATCCTACCTGGAAGAAGCTGTAGGTGATCACATGATCACAACACAGTGGGCACCCAGCTCGCTTGCTCTGTCGAGTCATACTTCAAAGTGAAGCCCACCCCCACCATAACATACTTGAAACCTCACCTTTTAGATATCCTTCTTTGTAGGAAGCCATCCTCACCAAAAACTCTATTTCACAATTCATGTGTCAGTCCCTAAATAGCATAAGCTAAACAAACATAATAGAAAAGGCACTCCTAGGATCACATTTTCTTAGTGTTTCTACTTGGCTTGCGTTTTGAGGTGAGAGATCATGTTCGTCACTTTTTTTTGTTCATCCTTACATGCTCCTCATCATAGCTGGTGTATTATGAATTCACCTAAGTTTTCTTGGGCCATATCATCATCATTCCTAGAATTATGGGTCTGATTCTACATCAGATTTTAATTCACAACCACTTTCTTTCATCATTGTTTCAATTTCACAGTAACCGTCGTCGGTTACCTCTGACCGCCATCGGTTATACCCAACTGACGTTGGTTCCAAGTCCTTTTGCTAACCTACTCAAAAGGACATTTTTAATTCACTTTCTTCCACTTTTCATAGTCTCTGTCACTGTCATTATTCCCATTGACGTTTTAAACATCTTCAGATTTGGTATACCTGCGATTTTACCTTCGCTTGTTGTTGTTTACTCACTTTGTCCATTTTTTGTAGTGATGACAAAGGTTACCCCTTACCAAGCGTCCATTTTCCCTAATCGCATCGGTTAACCTGTTTCACATTCCAGCCACCATTTGTTACTTCATCCACTTTTTATCACCAGATTCACCTATTCCTGCTGTTCTCTGTATCATTTACAGAGAAGCAACCCTACCTGATCAGTACTAGTTCACATGGTACTGACCCGAAGATAAGAAAACACCCTCGTATTCCATGCCAGTTGTCAACCACTCCCACCTAGTCCTTCACCACCTTCTATTTTATCACCAACTATGGATCCCATCCAACCTACTACTATCGCTACCAGAGATGAGGAGTTTACACGACTCCTTGACCATAACCCTGTCACCTTGTAGTTTTACCTTTCCCACTTATCCACTCGAGACACCTCGGGTCAGTTGATATACGACATGCCCATATCTATCCCCCGACTCTCGCACCCACTTCTACATCAGCCCCATCTAGCTTCGTGCTACCTACATCCACCTTACCTCTAGTCGTTTCACAATTAGGTTCTATACCCGCTATGACTGCCACGTCTATTACCTCTATGGCACCCATTACATCCACCGTACCCTCGACGACTACCCTAAACACAACCTCATCTACCCCTAATGTCTCATACATACCTGTAGCTACATTCCCACCTCTAGTGTCGGTGACCCCTACCCCATTTCAGAACATGGTTCTTTCCATTCCACAATCATTAGCCCCTATTGCCACTAGGGTTACCATGACCCTTCCACCCCCATATACATACTACCAACAACCTCTTGTTTCATCCATTATTCATTCCTGGGTATGTACCCCCTATTTCACTACCTTCTTCTCCACCACCCTACATGAAATCCCCATACACTAGAGTGCCACCCCTGTTATATGCCCAAAACAAACCTCCTCATGCTATAGAGGCATACAATCATCACAACCCACCAATAAACTAATTAAATTGATGTTGGACAAGATGCAGACATTGGAGGCATCGGTTTCTAGCTCCCGCAACACTCTCACCTATGACGAGATTTGCAACGAGCCTATTCACCCATCCATTCCTATCCATTCATACCTTGTGCATTGGGAAATGCCTAAATTCAATCACTTCAATAGAAAAGAAGACCCCAACAACATTTGTAGTCATTCAAACATGGGTGTTATCTGATCGCTCATGATGATGTCTTGCTTTTGAGAACTTTTCCCATGTCCCTCATTGGACCTACATTAGATTGGTATAGTGGGTTACCTAAACACTCTATATTCTCATTCACTTAGGTAGCCCAAGCCTTCTTGGATCATTTCTCTATCAATACCATCAAGAAGGTTACCATGACCAATCTATATTCCATACATCAGTATGAGGATGAATCTATCACAGATTTTGTCGCTCGCTGGAGTAGAATGATTAATCAACTTACCTTCCAACTGCCACAAACTAAACTCATCAATCTCTTCACATGAGCTTGCGCTAGACATATCTCCCCAACCTTGTAGGTCCAAACCTTCCGAACATTCGATGAGGCATTCACTATGGCACGAAAGTTAGAGATTCGGGCCATCGAAGAGAAGAAAATCCAATTACGCAATAATAATTCGGCATTCAAGTCGAACAATACCTCTTCCTATTCCAAACCACAAACCAATTATTTAAAAGCTAAGGGCACCGCTAACGCAGTGGTACTCAAGGCCGGCCCAGCACCCATCGAATCAGGCTACACCCTCATCTAATCTCTCACCTGTCCAGACTTTTCAATTCAGATGAGAGTAGTGAAAATATACCCCAATTGGGGAACCTTACTCTTCTATCTTAGAAAATATTATTAAAGATGGAGCCATCACCCTTCCACCCATAAAACCACACACTGGTTTTGACCCTGCTCACCTAATGCCCGCATGGTATAAAGAACATGATTTCAGAACTATCATCGAGTAAAGGGTCATAGTGACGGAAACTACATCACTTTCAAGAATATTGTCCAAGAAATTCTCGAGAAAGGTGAGTTAACTGTGGATAATCCCAATGCCACCCCCAACCAAAATCTACAAATCTTCAAAAAACCATTTCCCAACCATGCCCCTTCATCCAATCAAACCAGTGAGACATCAACTCACGATACCCATACCCGTGAGGTTCATGCTATCTTTAATGAGGTACCTGTCACCTCTCAATTACCCCACATCCCTTCCATAGAGGAGATCCTAGCTTGAAATCCTCCTTCCACATTAGAACTAACCTCCCTTGTTCCTTCACCCATAGAGGAACACCTTTCATCTCCTTCATCACCTACGGAGGGGTCTTCCGCTAACATTGAGACCATCTTGCCCCTGACTTCTCCACTAAGAGAACCTTTACCTATAGTACTTCCTCCACTCATAGAGGAGCTCCCATTACCTCCTTCACCCACAGAGGAGCACCCATTACCTCCTCCACCCATAGAGGAACACCTATCCATTCCTCCACTTGTAGAAGATCTCCCATCATCTCCTCCACTCATCATCAACCTAGTTGAGATACCTTTTCCTCTTGGCGAGAATTCTCCATCAGCTACCCAAAATCCAATAGACCTACTTTCAGCTCTCTTACCCACAGAAGTTGAAGCTAGCCAATTCCCCATCTCTAAGATGCATTTTATAAGAATTCCCATTAGGTCCTCACCAACTCCACCCACAAACATGCTGTTCTCACATTTGGCCAATCACTTAGATTATGAGGATAGGGCTTTGCTATGGGGGTGCCTCTTACTCCCCATCTTAACACGGATGCATATATCCTCACCGATACCTCCATTATCTACCCAAACACATTTCACACCATCAAACCAAATATAACCACCTCTATCACAACCCCTTCCATGATACCCATTAGCACTCAAACCACACCCTTACCCGTAACCCGACCTACATCTAAACCCAAACCCATACCCACAACATTTTCCTCCACTAAACCTATTACCACTTTAGGGGTCACCCCAACCACCAGCCTTACTCATCCACCTATTAAACTAGATTTAGCTACATCCTCCAACATCAATACCACACCTACTCCAACACCCAAACCAAAGAAACAAACTCATCGACCTCATACCCTAACTACACCAATCACACCCATAATTTTCCTATCTGTCTTAAGGCCTCGGCTGCCCAACATGGTCCCACAACCTTCACCCATCCATAAACCAATAACACAACAACCCATTCCTTCCTCACAAACCTTTAACCTACCAGGGAACACAACATGACTTACACCCTGCACTGCAGCTCTTTACCACCAATACCTCCAATACCCTCACCATTTCTTCACTACCCACCACACTTCGGTCATTGTCCCTCACACCCCAAGCATGATCTCGCATCATCTACCTTCACAACACCCCCATTATCCCCGTGGGTAACTCACCTTCTTCCTCCATCCGCTTTTCCTTCTAGACCTCATACACCCACATCACCTTTACCCAAGAAGGTGTAACCCAAAAAAAAACCCCACTACCCCACAATAAGGTAGTGAAAACAACCCCACATCCTCCTACCCATCCATCTATTATAACCCCCTACCCAAATGAACCCGAATGATACCTCAAATCACATCGACACCTAAACCCATAGCTTAACCTATCACTACTCTCCCAAAAATAGTTCCTCGACAATCAACCACACCTACACCCAAACCCACATTCACTTCCCATTACGATCCACTAAGCAGGTCTTATGCCAAAATTTTAACCAACCTCCTTGAGACTTCTATTATCACATTACCGCTTACTCCACCCTTACGACCCCCTCAAACGTAAGACAAAAGTGTTTGATGATACTAAAATTTGCACATACCATCGTGTCCTAGGGCATGATGTGGAGAACTTTAAGGCCTTGAAAACTGTCCTTATCCAATTGTGTCCACCAGAAACCAACTTTGATGATGACGACCTTCTCGATGAAGATCCTGCTTCACCAACACCCATTCCCACACTACCCACTCAATAGCCACAACCTCCACCCTCACCACTCATAGAGCCACCCTCAAGATTTGAAATTAACATGGTTCGCATAAGAGAACTTGCCATGCCACCACCCAAATGTCATTGCACCCAACTGACCTCATAGGGTTTTTCTCCTCCAGTTGGTTTTTGCCCGTCGTGTCGTTATACCACTCACCCTACACCTTCTCCATTTTTAAACTTCCCTCAAATAAACATGATACACGTCACTACACGTGGGTAGAAGGGAAAAGAAAAGGCAACTGACCCACTAACCAATCCTATACCCAACATACCATCTACACCCATACCTAAAACCACTATCCTCGGCCCTACATACCCCATTTCAAATGGTGTTACACATCACACCATGCTCAAACAACTACACCAATCTCCCTCAAAATGTCCTTATATGACCTCATTAAAACCTTGAATCCCATCGTCAAGCCCTCATGGAGGTTCTTCATCTCTTTCCACATTGATGACATATGGGTACGCCGTGTGATGATTGGTGGAGGCACTAGCATTAACATCATTTCATCCCATGCATTTTCTCAAAAGTGCATACCGATAATTACATGCATAAAAATCCGGTCATGTTGCATTCATTCAATGATGCTATCACCTCCACACTAGGAACTGTCATCCTTCACATTCGCGTAGGCCCCCGCATTTTTCCAGAATTGTTTTATGTTTTGGAAGGGGAATTCCAATATAACTTGTTGCTTGGTAGACCTTGGATCTGTGTCATGGGTTACGTTCCTTCCACTTTGCATCATTGTGTAAAGTTTGAACATGAAGGACACACTTATACCATTCTGGTTGACCCATCACCTTTCAAAACATGCAACATGCTTTACCGACCCAATGATGTGCTCATACCTGTCAAGCCGTCTACCTCGGCAACCAATACCACCACCTACCACCACTCAAATTGCTTTCACCACACATACCGCCTCCATTCCTACTACTGCTATAACCTCCATGGCTGACCCATTAGCTTCCCAATCCATTAACTCCACCTCCGCATCGACCTCTGACACATCATCCATACCAACTACCTACATACCAACCACTGATCCCTTGGAAGGTTTTTTTCAACGCATCACTCTGGGGGAGTACCACCTATATAGTGTCAACACATTCCTTACTCCACATGAGTATGGAAGCATTCACCAACACCCTCACTATGATCACCGTATAGGAGAATTCCTCCTTTATGGTCCTTTTCATCTTCGTACTAGTCTCACCTATGGGGGACTTGATATTACCACTTACATACCTAAACCACCCTCACAACCCCACCCATTTTCCGCTGACTTCCAATCACTTACCAATCACCATTTCACCCACACCTTCCTGCACCACTATGCATGGAAGGGTTTTGGTTTTGGCTTTTATGAGCAAGGACGCCATACTATTATTCCATATACCACCCGCAAACATAATGACCGTAGTGGTATCGATTCCCGAACCTCCTACAAAAACAGCCCGCATTGAACTCATTGAAGACCCCAACCCTCTTCCACTTTCATCTTCATCACTACCTTCACCAGCTCCACCTTCATCACCACCCACACCGAAAAAGTTGATGGATCCTGAATCTATCCCCTCTAATTTTTTTTTTTTTTTTTCATAAAGACCATTTCCTTGGGGCCTTTGAGTTATCAACGTGAAGGCGAGGCCCATTCCAATATTCCCTTCCTCGTATCCTCGAGATGATCAATGATGACACACCTATAATTAACGTCATTCAATGTCGGGATGATGAATCCATACTCACTTACCATGGTGTAAAAGAATCATATATTCATCGGTCACTACCATCTCGAGATGCAAACCATGTTGAATGAATTGACTATCGAGATCAATATTCATACTCAAGATGACCCGCACATCCTAAAGATCGGATAATATTTAGATGTCAATTTGAAAAAGAAGCCATCACTTATTTTCTACGAGATCATAACCACGATTTCACTTGGTCTTACGTAGACATGCTCGGTATTGACCCCACCATAGTGGTCCACAATATTGTAACCATTATTGATGCCAAACTTATCAAACAAAAGATGAGGAAAATGCACCTCACATTGCTCTTCTCATCAAAGAAGAACTTCAACGCCTTCTTTCCGTTTCCTTCATTTTACCCATTGATTATCCTCATTGGATTTCTAACATTCTCCCTATTACTAAAGCAACAGTGGGACTCTGCATTTGCATGGACTTCCGTGACCTCACCTACCCGAAAGACAACTTTCCCTTACCCGGTATTGATCAACTGGTTGACCTCACCGCTGGTCATGAGATGCTCTCACTCATGGATGGCTTCTCGGGTTATAAGCAAATTTTTCTTGCCCCAAAAGATCAGCACAATACCACATTCATTACCCTTGGGGAACCTTTTTCTATCGAGTCATGCCTTTTGGCCTTAAAAATGCTTTGGTGCTACATATCAACATGCTATGACTTACATCTTCCATGATATCATGCATCACATATTGGAAGATTACATGGATGATCTCTTGGCCAAATCTAAACGTCACGTTGAGCACCTCACCATCCTCAAAACCATATTTGACCACCTCATTAAATATTACGTCCACCTTCAACCTAAAAAGTATGTCTTTGCGGTTCTCTTAGGAAAGCTCTTGGGATTTATTGTTTCCCTCCGTGGTATAGAAGTTGACCCTGCTAAAGTCAAGGCCATTATAAAAATGCCTCTGCCCACTAACCTTAAACAACTCTGTAGCCTGCAAGGTGAATTGTAGTCCATTTTCCATTTCATTTCAAAATTATCTGATCGGTGTCAACCATTTCATCATCTCCTTAGGAAGGATGTCTCATTTAAATGGGATGATGACTTTCACAAATCTTTTGAGGCCCTAAAACAATACCTTCTCCAACCACCTATACTCATTCCACCTAAAGACAATCAACCTTTTTACATATACATATAAGCTACCGATCATTCCTTGGGAGCCATGCTTGCTCATTGCGATGAACAACACAAGGAGCAGGTGGTTTGTTACATGAGCTGCAATCTTTTAGACTATGAAACCTAATACAACCATCCGTAAAAGCTTTGCTTACCCTTAGTTTTCATTGCCACTAAACTCTCGCCATTACGTACTCAACCACAAAACCTATGTCGTGACCAACACCGATCCCTTACACTTCATGTACACCAAACCTTATCAAAAGCAGCACGCCACATGATGGCTTATGATTTTAGTTAATATTGACCTTGAATTCATTCACCAAAATCCATCAAGGGCCAAGCTATTTCCGACCAACTGGTTGATGCACCTATTTCTGGGGATCAACCCTCTAGATTTGACTTTCCTAATGATTCGATTACTACTCTTTCCCTGGACAAACCCCCTTACCAAATGTCACTATTCTTCGATGGTTCTAAGTGTCAGTGTGGGGGCGGGGTTGGTGTTATCCTTATTCCTCTAGATGGAGAACCCATGCCTTTGTCTTTCAAACTAGACTTTGAATGCACCAACAATATTACCGAGTACGAAGTGCTCGTACTAGGTCTCTAGGCCGCATATGCCCTAAATGTCAAATCAATCCACATCTTTGGTGATTCAAAATTGGTCATAAACCAAGTCAATGGTATGTACCAATGTCGTAACAAGATACTTCAAAAGTATAAACATCATGTAGACATACTTTTGACAACCTTTGATCGTTACACCCTTCAAACCATCCCACGTTCAACCAACAAATTTATAGCTACCATGGCCTGCTTAGCTTCCCAAATACCCGCTTCCCCTGCCGATTCCAAAATATTTGTCACCGTACAACACCTCCATTCACCTTCTTATTTATCTCACGATGTTTACTCAATCGGAACCGACACCCCTAACTCGAGTGACCTTTGGTATAAAAATACTCTACCTTTCCCTCTCCATCTTACCTCTCGGATCTCATCCGTAATGCATAACACACCTTCCTTAACAAGGTCTCCTATTTCATCATTTTGGAGGGAATCATCTATAAATGCAGCTTTGATGGTATTCTCTTACAATGCCTCACAAGTTCTGAAATACCTTATACCATTAAGGAGGTTCATGATGGCATATGTGGAGATCACTTTAGTGGCCTTGCTTTGCCGCCAAGTGTATTCTTTGTCTAGGCTATTACTAGCCGACCCTTAACCATGATTGTTGTGACTATGTAAAATGTTGTGTGAAATGCCAACAACATTCCAACCTTCATCATACACCCATTCATGCCTTACAGGTCACTCGTGACCTGTGGCCCTTCTCTCAATGGGGTTTGGATCTTGTCGGAGAAATCAATCCTCATTCTTCCCAATGCCATCAATGGATCATAACTGCTACCGAATACTACACAAAATGGGTGGAGGCCATACCACTCATCTCCATGAAAGTTAAGAAAATATGTGAGTTCATTAACCATCACATCATTTGCCACTTTGGTGTCCCCATCGCCTTATCACTGACAATGGAAAACAATTCAAAAACAAAACACTACAAAAACTTTACGATGCCTTTGACATTCAACTTAGTTTCTCATCACCTTATTACCCACAAACCAATGGCCAAGCTGAATCCACTAACAAAACCCTCAACAAAATTCTCATGAAAGTGGTTGACGATACTAGGAAGGATTGGCATACGCACATTCCTTTTTCCCTATGGGCATACCACACTAGTATTCGCACTTCCACTATGGCCACACCCTTTTCGCTAGTCTACGGTAATGCAGGTCTGTTCTGCTTGTCAAAGTCCAGATCCCCTCACTCCACATTTCTCTCCATGACATGCTTACTGATGATGAATTTCGTCAGGACCACTTAGCACAACTAGAGTTATTAGATGAATGTCATCTTAACGCTCTGATCACCTTCAAGTTTACCAACAATGTATCAAACGTGCTTATGAAAAACATGTTCATGAATGAACCTTCCAAGTCGGTGACCTTGTCTTGAAATAAAATCAACATGTAACCAAAGAAGAAAAAAGTAAACGGGAAAATTCACTCCTAATTGGCTGGGACCATACATCATAACTCATACCTATGGATTAGGTGCCTATTGTTTATCCTCGCTTGAGGGTAAACCCGAACCTAAGCCCCTTAATGCATTACATCTTTGACCATTCTATTGTTGAATCATTGTCCTACCTCACCCTTTGTCTCTTTATAGGCTCATCCCTTGAGCACTATCCACTCCATACACCTCCCTAACGATTAAACAAGAATCATGTGAATACCCATCACTTGTTATCTTCTCTTGAATATGTGTACCATGACACTGCACATAGCATGATTCTCATGGATACTTTTTGTCTACCTTTAGATGAGATCCCATGGTTGTTCCACCTTGCCTTTTGAATAAGATTCCTATCCTCCACCTTGGTCTTGTCCATGATTTCAAAGACCTCACATGGGACCAAACTCCTTGAGTCAAAATTCTAATAAAAAGATGACTCCCTCAAAAGGACATCTTCCTCTCAACAAAATTGCTACTATAAATAGACTGCTCCTCGAAGGATAGCTATATGAAGATAAAAATAAATAAATTAGAGAAACCAAAGCTTCCTACATCGATCATCTTTACGAAGACCTCAAGGAGTACCATATTATTTAGCCCATATAGACTTCTCGCATCGATCGCCTCTATCACAAAAAAAAACTTTTTAGTCATGGACTTGCCCATTGTGACCTCGGACCTCTTGCCCAAAATCCCTGTCACTCAAAAACATATACAATTAACTACCTTTCACCTACCTTACCATTTCCACTCTCATTTCCTCAATTGCCTCAAGGGACATCTTGGAATTTTGAAATTTGGTGATCTTGTGACTACCTTCATCGTAGAATAGTTAATTGTGTAATGCCTTTCAGATCTTATGTTCATCACCCCCTCCAAGGTATGATCTACTCGGTATGATCCTACCCAATCAGGTGGCTCTATTGCCCCCTCTTATCTTTTAACCATCTTTGTTTATGTTTTGATTACCTTATATAGGACTTGGTACTTGACGCTTACCTTTGAGGTAGTCCTCCCCTCTTTCCATACTTGCCTTCACCTGCATCCTTTTACCTATAATCTACCCACACCTATTAAACCTAAACCCACAACATGCCCACAAACCTACTAACTCATTTTCATATTCTTCCCTAGCTCATGGGAGAACTACATCGGCCTGAGGTCCCTTTTCACCAAGACTATGTAGGTAGCACTCTGAGGGCATGGGGCCCTTGGAGGTTATCTTGGCTATTCTTTACCCTAAAAACAATTTATCAACCATGCCTAACTCACCATTTACCCCACATTTCACTTAGTTCCCCTTTTCTAACAAAATTGGAAATTATGCCACATACATAACAAGTTGCTTACCACAACATACATTTATTACACCTACCATCTCTCTATCATCACTATGCATAGATTATACAACATTTCACATATGACCCATAGTATCATTCATTGCCAAAATAATGAATCATAACTAAACCTACTTTCAACTCAACCATGCCTATGACCTAACTCAACCATGCCTACCAAACCTGACTCGATCCATGCCTATAACCTAACTCAATCCATGCCTATAACCTGACTCAACCATGCCTATAACCTAACTCCACCATGCCTATAACCTAACTCAATCCATGCCTATAACCTTTGACTCAACCATGCCTATAACCTAACTCCACCATGCCTATAACCTAACTCAATCCATGCCTATAACCTAACTCCACCATGCCTATAACCTAACTCAATCCATGCCTATAACCTGACTCAACCATGCCTATAACCTAACTCGATCCATGCCTAAACCAACCTAACTCCATCATGCCTAACTCACCTAATTTCCATCCATATCCAAGTAACAAATCCATATCTCATCTAACACAAGCCATACATCCAATATCTCATAAACATATTAACACATCACAAAATACCATGAATCTCATCATATAAATCAATAAATGTGTATCTCAAAATACATGCCTATCTCATCATGGCCATCATCTAAAAATCTTTGGCACACAGGCCGATATACAATCAAAATGTCATTGGCACGTAGGCCGGTCTCATAAATACAAAAAGAATGAATGAATCATCTCAAAAATCTTTGGCATGCAGGCCAATATACAATACAAAATGTCATCGGCACGTAGTCTGGTCTCATATATACAAAAAGAATGAATGGCTCAATACCAAAAATCTTCGGCACGCAGACGGTATGTGATAAAAATATAACTATCTTCGGCATGCAGGCTGGTATATATATAAAATAATCACTAGTATACATAAAAATTTGGGTGGCCACATATTAGACATCTCGCTGGATGTCCTCCATCTCTATGTCACCTGCCCCCTTAGCCTCCTATGTCCCTACTGGCATATCACCTAGCTCTAGTCACTGTGCACTGGTGGCCTCTCCCTGATTGGGCCTCAGAGCTCGTTGACCTCCTGTGCTCTCCACACTATGTGTACAGGATCTCATCCTTACACTAGATGCCTGCTGTGCCTTGTACTCTCTATAAGAGAGGAAGTCTATCCCGACTTCCATGAGCTGGTCCTGATAGTATCTCACATCACCTACGACATCCCATAACCTGGATATAGGCACGGTTTATGGTGGTCCCATAGGTCTTGGCCCATGTACCTGCCCTATGCTAGCTAGCTCGTGAATCGGGACCAGCTCCTGTGCATAGGGTGGTCCCCTGCCCTATGCCTCGTGGTGGTGCCCCTCGCCCCTTTGCGTCGTATCCGGGCTCTATAAGGTCCCAATCGTGCTTGGGATGTGGCCAACTAGCCACCGTAAACCTCGCCACCTAAGCCGCAAGGCCGCCACCGACCATCTCTATCTCCATCTCCTCCATCTCCTCCTCCATCTCCTCCACCCTCTCCCTCTGCCATCTGGGCCTATAGATTGGCCACTTATACTCGTAGCTCTGCTACCTCTACCTCTGACCCATCTAGCTATGTCTACAGTATACCTATCTACATGATCAGTGTCGCTACCTACCCATGTAGGGCATCTGTCTGCACTATAACGGTAGCTAAATCAGGCTACCTCGGTCTAGATGGTATCGCTCGTAACTAAGCCGCCCACCACTGCCTATACCTATCTGTGCATCTGGTGTCATTAATCCACTGATCCAATGGCTGCTCCTCCTCTCTTGTCGGCACTGTAGGCTATGGTAGAGGTAGAGGCCTCTCCACGTCATCTCTCTGATACTGTGGGAAGAACGGAGGAATATCTTGTACAAGCCCAAACTATTGTCAGATCTTGTCTTCCAGATCATCTCATCCTCCTCGGTATGGCAACCATGTATCTACCTCTCTAGCTAGAGCTTAGTTAGCTCCTCATGCATGTGCCTATATGAGGGGAATCCCACATATGGGCTCCAGATAATGTCCACTCTGACAACCCCTCCAATAATCGCTTAAAATGAGCCACATTATATGTCGGCCTATCCAACCTCCACTCTCATGCAATCGACACCCATCTCCCGTATCCCAATCATACAAATCTCACCGAGAATGAATCTGATCGGGAATCCCTATAGTTCGAACAAAGACTATGTGCTCATAGGCCCAATAATGCAATATAAATGTACAAGACAAAGCTAAACTCAGCGCAACCGCCATACACTCGCAACTCTCTATATAGCTACACCAAGAATGTTGGTGCCTAGGAAAAGTGTGTCTCATGCACCATCATATTGTGGAGCACCCCATCGCTGATCGGGAAAGTGTCCACCCTTTGCATCGGGTAGTGCATAACAAAGACACTACCTCCATCAATAAAACCACTAGCCTCGTCTCATCCAGATGGGCTAGGTACATCTCGCCATAGCTCAAAATGGCACTATGGAATGTCACCTCCATCGCCCCTCACCGAATACTATCTCGATCGATCCTCTCGAGGCCTCGGAAGAGATAGAGTACACTTGGACCCCCAATATGGGTAACCGTAAAATTTATAACACGTCCTCTAGGGTGATAGTCATCTCACCCGTCGGAAGGTGGAACGTGTTGGTCATAGAATCCCATCTATCGATGAGTGTGACCATCAAACTGGGCTACCAAAAACATGTCGGTAGCATTGATACCACTCAAGCCCACTACCTCCATGTGCTACAGCTCCAAAGGGGTCGCTAAGCTACGCAATGTCACTAGTAGCGGTGGAACCCTATCCCACATATGTAACTGTGATCTCCCCTGCATCCAATCCAAACACAACATTAATCTACATTTACCATGACCATATTCACCAATTATCATTACCCTCCACCCTATTTTTACTTTACCCATCTCAACTACCTGGCCCACATCCCTCTGGGACCCTTGTGCCTAAAATCCCGACCGGTGCCGGTTCATCCTAACCGACTCTCAGTCACCCTTAAACCGACATCAATCACCTGTTTGGTGACCAATACCAGTTCCTCTTTACTAACCTCGGTTACCACGTAACCAACATCGCAGTCACTGTTTGGTGACTCGATCCCGCTTCTACCTAATCGACATCGGCCAAGGTTGACCAACGCCGGTCACTGCCGCGAAAATACCACGACTTCCCAAACCCCCCTTTTCTATAAACCTCCCCCTTGCCCCTTTTACCCCACCTACAATGACCTAAACTCCCCTTAGACCCTTATCCACCCCACCTATACAATTTACTACCATCCCCCTCTTTTTGCCCGTTAATCCCCCATACCCACATTTTCTTTTTTTTTTACCCACTCACTAAAACCCAAAACCTAGAAAAACCCTACCAATAACAAATATCACATCATCTACTCTATTTTATCAATAATGTAATGTTGGGCACTTACCTCGTCATACTACCGCCATCTCGGTGGCACATCGCATTGTGTGCCGGTGGTCCGCCCGATCCCTCTCTAGCCTCTACCATCACCGAATAGCTACCCATAACCTCCGATCAATCAAATCTCTCACCCTGATCCCGTGGACCCGCTGCTCACCAACCAAACCCTCATCCAATCACACTACCAACTCACTGTCCCATTTTGTTTGGACACTTTTCTCTCTTTTCTCCCTTTTTTGTCATTTTCTCACTTCACAAATAACAAATGAATAACAAAAAATGTGGATTTTTTTTTATACAAAACCGACCTAACCGATGTTGGTTCCTCTAGACCGGCATCATTTGTGTGCCCTACCTAACCATCATCAATTGACTTATACCGACATCGGTTATCCATGACCGCCATCGGAACCCTTCCCTACACATTGACCTTACTTTTCCATTTTACCCCACCCTTTACCTTGCTCCTTTACCCCATCTAGCCTTTACCTAGCCCATTACCTTACCTTTACCGACCTCATCATTTCCTACCTCCATTTTTCCTCCTTCGGGGACTCATTATTTTACCCCTACCTTGGCCTTACTTGTCCGTGACCTAGATATTTGGACTGTACCATCGCTAGTGACCTTTGACCTCATGTGTTCACTATACCTTGCAAAGATCATTACTTGTGTTGATTGACCTAATGACCTTACCTATCCTATTTCCGTGACTATTTATCTTGACCCTACCTTTGGTGTACCGGAACATACCTAAACATTCCTGCACCTAACCTACGTTGTGTTTCCTGACCATATCCTATACCTTGGATACTGGATTCACTTCAACCTTGTTTGGATAAACCTATTGACCTTAGATGATGTAGAGTTTACTCGCTTTTAACCCTGTAGCATGCTACAGTTTATATGTGTGCGTGCATTTGATTGTTGCTACCTGTGACCCTGACCCATTACCTAGATTTTCCCGTGTAGACCTTTCACCCTTTTTCCTTATACCCACTTGCCTTTTCCTCACCTTTACCTTTTATCAAACCACTCACCACTTCAGCCTGCTACCTCGTCAGTTCTTGGTTTGAGGGGGATCACCTTCACCCACACATGGGGCAACCACATCTTATTTTTGTTAGCATCTTTTAATAATACAAGATACGCAACAAAAAGGGGCAAAATGTAGACACTAAAATTAGGTCACACTCCCCTTTGGTCCCTCAACATATAAGCACCATTTATTACATTTACCTAGCCATGACCCCCTTCACCCCACTAATATTAATTAAATTAAATTAATGAATTATCCTCACTATATTTATTATTTAAATATCTTATTTAAATAATATCCCCACATACAGTTCAATTAAACACCTCACCAAGCCAACTTAACCTAAGACATATTCTTATCCAGTTCCCATAACTAACTAAGACTTACCTAAACCCCGAAAATCAAGGCCTACATTCCCTCTAACCACATTCCCACATGCTCATAAGAATCTCCTAGTCTAACCCATGGGGTAATAACATGAGATCCAAGGAAATCAGAGGATCTTGCTAGTTTAATAAACCTAGAAAATCTCACCTTGACCGACGTCCTGCTACCCCTAACCATCACCAGCTAAGCCGGACCACCGTCGGTTTTTTCCCTTTTAACTCCTAAACTACCTTATTCTCAAGTTTGGTAAACATTGGGAGAGGGTTGACGAGTAAGAACGCATCTTCAAAGAGCCAATTCTAGCAAAAACTCACATCCAAGAAAGGAGTTTAAGCATCTTCTCCTGCACAACCATCCCAACCATGATCTGATCTATCCAAGCAAAGAGAAGTGTACATGCAGCCCATGCAGAAGCTTTTCTTCAGTTGGTGATCACTTTCAACCTTTAAACCCATCATCAGCACCTCCCTCCCTCATACACAAACATTCAGAAGAAATCCAAGTAAGTACAACATCATACTTTCTTGGTTATTTCATTTCATCATCATTTTATCATCCATTGTTTATCTTGCTCCCTATTGACCTTCTCCATATTTTCACCTCCGTATACCCATTAAAACCTCACAAAAGCCTACTCCAGTCACCTAATACCTCATCTTGACCAACCAAAGTCCTTTGTGCAATCACAAAGGAGACCCCAACTTATTTTGTGACATTTCCATCTTACATGAATCGCATCGATTCGCTTAACCACCGTCAGTCACCCCTGACCAACACCGGTCTCTGTGTTTTCCCACACAGCTATGAATAGAGACCTACCCACTTAATTTTATCTCACCCTCATTCACCTATGATCTACCCGAGACCTTTATTAGACCTGCAGAGACCCAAAACCAATCATTTGACCTTTGGATTCTATTCTAGCTTAGCCTATTAGATTAGATCTATTTCTTATTGTGTTTTTAAGTGAGATACCTAAATCATTTTAAAATAAAATAGGATTTACTTTTTTTACAACATTGATTTGTTTAAAAAAGTGGATTGACAACCATATAAGAAGTATCATACTTCCTAGATCTAGCTCATGCTAGGCAGTTCACTGCCCATATTGTTTAATTCCTTCTGGTGGTCTTGTTTACATTACAGGTAGTTCCTCCTAGCCAAAAGGAAACTATCATGATCAGCTATGGATTCATAAGTCATAAACACGCAACAACCCATCAACCGACATTTGAATAGGTATTCCTCCTATGCCCGTTACCCTATCTGTTTCGTCAACACTCCAAAGAGACAATCTAAGGAAAAGGTGAAACACATATAATGAGCATACAAGAAAAAGGGTATAACCCAAAACAATAACATATAATGGAAAAATAGTGAATAAAGTCTCGAAAAAATGATGGAAAATAGTAATAAAATCAAATGATGCACATGAAACACCCACTAACATGTTAGAAAGGTAAATAGTATGTAAAAACATGTATATACCCATGGAAAGTTTGCTATTAAAAACAAGAAGTAGTATAAAATGAAACAATAGAACTTGTGATGTGTAAGAGTAGAAATTTAGATGCCCCAGGAACCTTATTGGGACTGGTAAGAGGTACAATGCTAAGCATCATTGCTGCATGTAAAGATCTATAGAAAGTTTGCATTCACAAATAAATAACAAGTGAACGTGCATGTGTATATAAAAATATAATGAAATACTGGATATCCATCTAACTTAGTAAGTGTACATGTAACTAGTATAAGAAAGAAAGAGTATATGCAACCAAGATATGAAATATGCTGTGAATGAGTTAGATGGAATGATATACAATATGAATGTGATAGGAGAATCATGTCCCACAAGAAATTGTGTATGAGTATGAGAGGAGGTTCATTTATAAAAGACCCCTCGTAGTCAATAATGAACCATAAAACAAGAGTGTGTCACTAGGAAATGGTTTGAAAGAGACACTAGAAAAATCGATCATGAAGTGCAAAACGTAGAGTGTGTGAATGTGGCGGGGTTCATTTCAGATTTAGAATCTCAAAAATTGAGTATGAACCATGGAACTAGTGTGCATCATAGGGAAATGATGATACAAATTGTGTCAAGTTAAATTAGATTGCTTAGAAATAGAAAGTATGGAGCAAGAAGCATAAAATTAGAAATTGTAGACAACTAGTGATGCTAGGAGGGGGAAGAGAAGTAAGCATGACACCCCCAAGTGTGATATCCAGAGAAGAATCAAGTAACATTGTATAAGAGATCATGATTTTCATGATCGAAGCCAAATAGAGAAGCGTCGGAGACCTAGTAAGTAATACTATGGGGTGGATCATTTAAAGATCCATTGCGGCATAAATTGTACATGCCCATTATGTTTTCTTCATCAGTGAAAGTTGACAATGGACAACCATGTGCATACCAACAAGTAAGGTTATATGTATAGTTGAGAAATGAATCATTACAATTATAAACATGGATGAAAAGCATGTGAAATGTGATATCAATATGATTAGGATCTAAAGTGCCACCAATGTAGTCAAGCTAAGACTACCCAAGTGTAAGTGGAGAACTACGAGGAATGCATGCAAAAAGATTGATAGATGGAAAATGTAGAGGCCATAAGCGTGGTTATGCAAACTTATCGATGATAGAGGTGATGAGAATGAGATGGATGAAGGAGATCATCGACTTTGAATCTCAACCAAGCCAAACCATCATGTGTGCAAATAATATCAGAGTAGGTGGGATCAAATGGAATGTGATGCCAATAAGAGTTAATTACAAAGGAGTGCATGTGAAAGGAGGTAATGTCGAGGTAGAGTGAGATGAGGCTAGTGATATGATGTCCAATGTATGGAAAACCTTTGAAAAAGTATCATATCATTAGTGGAAGGAGGGGGTTCCTTGAATTGATATTCACCGGGGTAATAAAAAACAAACGTATCATTGAAATATGAATCATATATCTCTGAAGGTGTAAAGTTAAGATTGCACAATGTGGCATCATAAAGTTCCACATAATCAACCTCATCAACAAAATCATTAGTGCTAGCATTGTCATGTTGAATAGATGCATCAAGGATATTAGCTGGAGCGGAGCTAGATGTAGGAGCAAGAGGAATCTTGATAAGGAGAATAGTGGTAACTAGGGGAGGAGACAAGGTGGGTGAAATGATATCAGTAGTGTGAGTGGTAATGGATGATACACTTGTAGTGGTGGAAGAAGACTGTGGAGCACTAGATTGTCCAACATCATAAGTACCAATATTGCTATATGGAATGGGTTGGGATGGAGGAATGAGAATATTAGTAATAGGGTCTATGTGGTAAAACTTGAATGGATCCAAGTAAGAAAAAATGGTATGTTCATAGCCATCATATAAGAATTTAATGCATCATTGAATTATAGAAGGGAAATGTGCATTACATGAATCCATAGTCTACCCAATAAGAAATTAAAGTGAAATGATGCATCAATAATGAAATTTTTTTTGAACAATCCTAAGTCCAACTTGTATGGATAAAGTAAAGGTACTAAGACATGTGCTTTGGTGGTGGAGTCATAGATACAAACAAAAGTAGATTTTGTTCATAATTAGATTATCAAGAAAACCAATTTTCCTAAAAGGGAGTGATCACATAGATTTATAGAAGATCCATTTTGAATGAACACACACTTGATACTAGTATCAATGGTAGTGGTGATAAACAAAGGTGTGAATGGATTTTCAACATGAGATAGTGGGCTATCCTCATCATTAAATGATAAAGAGTGTGGTATATTTTAATAGATGATGATATGTGTGAATGTGACCGATGAATTATTACTTTTAATGTGAATAGAGTGAAGGGAGGTTTCTAATGTTTGACAAAAATTGGGTGCACTACACAAAAATCATAAAGAGAGATTTTTCCGGTGAATACTTAAGATTCTCTATGATGTCATAACCCTTAATGTAGCCTAGAATTTACCATTAATAACCCAGGCGCATTGGCACATCACTCAGCCTAGACTAAGCACTCACCCAAAGTGCACAAAGGTATCAGGCCCCTCTTTAAGGTTGTTGTTGTAGGATGTTAGCATGATGAAGACTTAATGCATTCAGATCCATAATTAATATAACATTCTATAGAGCATGTCCAGATCTAGATCTAAAGAGTAATAGATTTAAATAATAACCATAATGAAGTCAATCATGCAAGAATCAATTATACTCATGATTAATACTCGATTTAACTAATAGACTCCATTATATTAAGCACTATAAATACATAGAAAATTATTACAACAAGTAATACCGTAAGCTCATGCCCACATCGATATGGTAGCATAATCTCACAATAATTCATATCCAGTTCTATTCTAAGCGAGATCACTACATATTTATAAGGGTGGGGAATTTCCCTTCACCGCTTGCATAACTCCCAAAATAGGTTGCATGCTGAAAATAACCATGCGCCTTTACAATAATAGCCACACATGCAAGTGCGCTAACAATATACCTCTTGTGGTTAACTAGTAGTAGCAATTCATTTATTAGCTTGAACCCATGCAAAGTGCTTAGTATTCACTCTTCTAATAATAGCCCATGTATGTCACACTAGTCTTTATTTGATTTGTGTGCTCTGAACACCATCTCTAAAAATAGCTTGTACATGTGAAAATGGCTAAGTCCCAAATCTACCCTTGTCTTTCATGTGCATGTCCTTCCCTATCCTTCCGTGCCTTTGAATGTGCTTTACTCCTATGCGTGAATCTTTTGTGCACCCTCTCCTTCACATCATACTCTTGTCTCGCTCAACATTACCCCACACTAAACTGCATTGCCACCCTAATAATGGCTACTCTTTGAATAATAAAGAATAAAGAATGGAAAGAAATGAAAGAATTTCTACATAAAGAATGAAATCTCACTATGCAACATCCTTTGTCTCAACCGGAAGAATTAATTCTAGATATTCTTCTTTTATCTCTGCTTCCAAGGTCTACCATTTGGTTAGTGTAACTTCTGTCTTCTTTGGAATGTCCACTGCAATAGATTCCAACTCATCTTGGGAAATTTCTCCCTTCTCATTTTGTAGCACTAGAACAATGTTGGACATAACAAACATTCTTCCTTCTAATAGATCCATCTTCTGTGCTATACATTTTCCAATCTCATCCAATTTTTCCTTATGGGGTCTTGTGCTGCTACAAGGGCCTCGTGCTTTTGCTTGACTAGCGCCAATATTTTTACACATCCCAATGTCTCATCCTTCATTGCTTTCAGGACTTCATTGTCTTCTACTATTGTCCTGATCCTTATTACGCCTCTGGAGCTGCACATATGTTCAGTGCCCTGTGGTCTCGCTTGATTCAACTCCTCTTGTATATTTTAAAGAAATGTCTTGTATGAAAAAATATTTCTAACCATTGCAACCTTTTCCCTCTCTGCTTCCTGCTCAGGGTCCTTTGGTGCTAGCATCCAAACTAGTCCATCCTCAAGCACTAGATAAACTAAGGTACATACATAATGCATAGCCGAAGGGAAATTTTTGGGTACCTTGGGCTCTAAGTGTGGTCTTTCTTATAGGACATGATCCCCAATATCCTCTGCCATGTCGATAAAAAACCTATTCTTATTTTTTTCCAGGTCCTTCTCTCCTTTCAAACGCGCTATTTCTACATCTTTGGCCTCGATCTCTTCTCTTAGTGCTTTGATAGTGGTAGATTTATCTACATTCCTACACACCACCTCTGTAGACACATTTGCTAAGGCATTACTTACCTATTCATATGACATAACCATGGGTTTGATGGTTATGTGCCTATTCTGTGGTGCCTTTCTCATTATCCTTGATACACAGGACTCTTCACACACATCAAAATTAGGCTTGTCCATGTGAGTTTTCATGGACCATGAAAACTATTTCCTCGTGTGTGTGGTTGCCATGTCAGTGTCCATCAATTCCCATCTAAATAAGTCCTTAATACCCACTATATTATGTAATCACGCGTAGAACATTTTACTTGTGTCCTCTTCATAGCCCATAATTGGTGCAACATACTCTCCACTTGCCCTCCTTGATCTCAGCCCCTTAGGCACTTGAGCGCCAAGGTTTGGAGTTGGATCCTTTGTTTCCCGAGTACTATATTTCTCGATCTATTCTCGCTTCTGTACTCCTTCTTATTCCACCTTCATTTCTTCATCATTAGGCTCTTCCACATCCTCTGGTTATTTTGGAGATTGAGGCATGCTCTCTTCGAATCCTCTACCTCCTCATTCAACTTAAATTTTATCATTCTTTTCTCACTGTCTCCTTCTATGGAGAAAGTCATGGTGATCTCCATACTGATTATGGAGTAGCACCTTGAGTTCTTGTCCATCTGAAAACCATCTTAAAGCAGCGTTCTTCAAGGTCTACTCCTACTTCTAATTCTTCATCTCCTTCTTCTTATTCCTAGGGTGGAGTACTTGCATGCTTAGATTCTACCCTATCTAAGGGTTTCCTTCATCCTCTATGTACCAAGCTGCCTCTTTCTTCACACTCTTCTTCCTCATCATCTACCTCTATAGGTCCAGTGGGATTCAAAGTGGTACATTCTCCACTGTATGCTTACCCTTAGGCGGCCCTGGGAGCATGAACTCATTCTCCACATATTTGTTACCCTCCAACTTAGGCTTAAGATGAAGGTATATAAGCATGGATCCACTATCTCCAATCGCCAAACTCACAGGCTTCATGTTTATCATGTCTGAAATTAGCCTCTCAATGTAGGCAGTCTAACCT
The DNA here is from genome assembly GCA_018340775.1 of Taxus wallichiana var. yunnanensis. Taxonomy (NCBI): domain Eukaryota; kingdom Viridiplantae; phylum Streptophyta; class Pinopsida; order Cupressales; family Taxaceae; genus Taxus; species Taxus wallichiana. The sequence continues at coordinate 93,855,767 of CM031239.1, read as the reverse complement.
AGATATACATAAGTCTTTCACAGCGTGTGGTAGTCATAGTCTACCTTTTCTACAACAAAGTTCAAGTGTCACACATTATTGAAATGATGGAATGATTCCTGGAAGTAGCACGTTTTGAAGGCATATGAAAATTTACACCAGGGCTCCAAGTCCCATCCTTCATTACAAATCATGTGATGCAAAAGTGTTGATACACCGCAAACTGCACTGCCTTGCCCACCACCAAAGGTAACTCCTTGGGGATGTGCGAATCCTCTTTGAATGCCAAGTGGATCCTATTGTACCACATATCCACCCTCTCTTGAATGGCCCACTCATTGACCCTTCACACAAGTACTTGTCAAATATTTCTGCAAGGGACTTGTTTTACATGGGGTACTCCCAGATCTTGTTCTTTGGCCCATTGGGCACTCTGATCTCCATAAATACTAGGGACAATAGGAAAAAACTGAAACTGATTTTATTACTTGTGCACGCTTCCTCAATTATAGTCTCCGTAATTTATCCTGATCTATTTTAAATTATTCCTTGTGACATTCTCCTTGCAATGTGTAGCCACATTATATTCACCTGGGACCATCTCTCTTGATCATTCAATTTGGTTACTAAATGAGCATCTTCCTGTACTTATTAGATATTTCTTCAATTTGACGATATCCATTCCGTGTGAACCCTAGGTGTACCCTAAATCCTTCAAAGATCTCCAGGATTGCTGCTTTATTTGTCAAGTCACTATTCAGATCCACTCCTGTGCCCCTTAATCCTATTATAGTTGAAATCAAAGCGGCTGTTATCCTTACCCTACACCCGATGAAATAGAAATAGTATTCATGTACCATGTTCATCAACCACTATTAAAAATGTTCATACTTACTGAAATATGGAAGCTCGTATAACTGGTAGACTCCAATCTGCTTTAGCAACTTCTCTCTAATGTCATCATACACTTACATGTCCTCTCTGCACTTGTTCTTATTCATACTTAACAACGCATCCAATTGCTTTTTATTATTTGATGTGTGGTGGTTATAATCACTTATCTTACACTTCCAGATGTGAGAATCCCATTCTTGTCCCACTATCATGCCTTCTAGGTATTGCATCTCTAAGAAATTTCTCTCGGAGAAATTTCAACCTCTGCTTCCACTTTCTTCTTCCCTTTGGCTCCTACGGTAGGTGATTTCTTTGGTGCCATCTATAAATCACAACTTTCTATCCTCTGTAGTGTGTAAAATCTTTCCTTCTACCTTCTGTAACGATAAATTCCAAAACCACAGCTCAAATCCGCATGCCCTAGTTGAAATCACATTCCCTAGCTCTTTCGCAATGCTCTGCTTCGCTCAAACCCTTCACCAATGGGGACGTAAGCTTCTCTTGTGCACAAATATGATCTCCACATTTGGTTTCACACTCTCCACACCTCAACACGATTTGATCAACTCATTTTGTACTTGGATCGTTCAAATTTTTGTGATTTATAATGGTAAAAATGAACTCGCATCCCTTATATAGATTTTGAAAAAGTTAGTGCATTTATTGCTCCACCTACCAACAATCCTCATTAATTGTCCCTTTTCACATTTTTCCATGTGGTAAATCTTCATACCTCATCTATAACCTTTTAGCGTGCCTTACTACCTCCTAACAACATGCTTCTCTTCAACGCGCTTCCATGTGCTTGATTACCTTATCACTACGCCTTCTCCTGGTAGTCTCTAAGGCTACTACTTACCTTGCATTATACTATTCCTTCATTTATCTCCATCTATGGTCCTTATTTAGAAGCAATCTTCTATTCACCAACTCTTCAAACTTTGAATAAAACATGTAGTAGTTTGTTCCTTTATGTGTACCCATTTCTCAATAACCACCCCACACAAATGGTATGTGCAGTCCTCTACGCATAAAAATACTACAAATGGTAATTAGCTTCTAGTGCACAAACATGCTTATTTCACAAAACACCAACTAAATTGACAAAGCATAACAATGAAGAAGGAAATACATTAAGGGAATACATAATTGAAAACCTAATCTAAATGACAACATTGCATTATTACAATCACCAAGAAGACTTATTTATGGTAGGGCTTTAGCCTACTCTGTCAAGTGACCAGTAACCGTATTCCATCAAGCATTTCTAACTGGAAAGTGCATGTTTCAAGTATGTGAGTGATAACATATGGCCCCAACCAAAGGTACTTTGAGTTTTCCTATATGGTGCAAAAACGTAGAATCATAAATAAACACCATCTCGTCCCATATCAAGCTTTTTGTCTATGATGTTTCTATCATGCCTTGCTTTCTTCCTAGATTTTTCTTACTTTTGACTCCAGCGTGCTATTTATCGTCGCTCATCTAACTTAATCAAATTGTAAATTCATTATTCTAATGCTTTCTCATTAGCCGGACCTTCAACATGCGTAATACACAAAGAAGGCAACATAAATTCCATAGGAAGAACTCGCTTCTACGAAAACACCAATTAAAAGGGTGTGGCCTCTTTTAACCACTTGTATGTTGTTATATACACCCAAAGTACTACATAAAATTTATCATCCCAATCCTTTATTGCAACATCAATTTTTTTTATCAATGTCTGGCTCAAAATCTTGTTGAAAGCCTCAGAAATCCCATTTTCTTGAGGATGATATGGTGTAGCCTTATGGTATGCAATCATGAATTCATCCAATAGAATTATGATTGTCTCATTCGTAAAATGTGTGCCCCTATCACTCAATGGTCAAACTCAACATGCATCCATACCTTGTAATAATATTTTTCCATAGAAACCTAGCTAATGTACAATCCTTTATAGGTGTTTCTACCCATCTTATCGATAATATGTGCAAGTGATGATATAGCATGATCTAGTGCTACATGCAGTTGGTGAAATAGGAACCATAAAATCTATAGCCCATTTCTCAAATGGTGCTGCACTAGTAATAGGTCTTAGAGGCATTTCATCTCTTTCACCTGGTTTTCGAGGGCATTGATAGTGATCAAAAGCCTTGCAATATGCCTTAAAATATTTATACAGGTGGTCTCCCACCATAATCCATCAAGAATCTTGCATGTAGTGGCTTCACTTGCATAGTGCCCACTTGAAATACCACCATGAGCCTCCTCCATGATATCTGTGCACTCATGTTCCACTACACAACAGTGCAATACTTCATCCCGACCTAACTTGTACAGTCACCGTTAATCAACATAAATGGTGCCGCATGAATGAAAAATTATTTCTTCTCTAAGGAATTCATCCCTTCTCAAGGCGGCATACCTATTTGTAGAAAGACAAAAATTTCCTCTGATTTTGATGGAACACATTATAACCTACCTAACCCCGCATCGACATGGTATCTTTAATTGCCCACGCTTCTTCTCATGACTATATTTTGGATAAATTATTTGGTCCAATTACTTTTTCCTAGATTTACCACAACCGTGAAATACAATTCTTGGAATAAAAGTACCCATCAACATATGTGCCCCTGTAAAATAGTCTTGTTTACCAAATAATTCAATGTCATGTGATCAATATAGAATACAAATGGTGTTGCTAATAGGTACTATCTAAATTTATGTAGCGCATAGATCATTGACAAAGCTTTGTGCTCTGTAGTTGTATAATTTTTCTCTGTAGGAGTCAAATTTCTACTAGCAAAATAGATAGGATGATCTATAATACCTTATCTAGGTTGCGCCAACACCACGCTAATGGATATGCTAGAGGCATCCACTTCTACATGAAATGGTTGGTCCCATGAAGGAATGCACAAAATAGGCACTTTAGTAAGTTTCTCCTTCAATGTCTCGAATGCACACTGCTTGCGGTTATCCCCAGTAGAATGTCCCTTTTCCTTTTAGTAACTCCTCCAAGGTTGCATCAACATTAGCATACCAATTTATAAATTTTTTATAATACCCAAGGTGTGACCCAAGGATCTGCATGCACTTCACTTTTACTTGGTAGGCTCTTCCAGTGCCGATAATGATTGTAACCTTAGCTGGATCAACCAAAAACCTTCCTTCCGGATGATGTGCCCTAACATCGTTCCAAATGGTGTAGCGAATACACATTTCTTGATGTTCAAAGAGATGCTTAACTTACAGAATATTTTAAACATTAGGTGCAAATTGTCACAATGATCCTTGACAAGTCCATACACCATCTAGTCATCTAAATAAACATGCAAGAATTTATGATTAAAATTTTTGAATTCTTGAACAACTATGCGTGAAAATAAAGTGGGCACATTTTTTAGACCAAAAGGCATCATAGTATAGGAAAATCTGCCCCATTCAGTAGTAAAAGTGGTGTAGTGCCTACTTCCCTTTGACACTTTTTTATATTGATTTTGATACTGTTGATTACATTATTGACATTCTTATAGTTCTGATTTAGTATGATGTTAGAAATTTGATCATGGATTATCGTTGATCTTGATTTGGTTATGATGCATGATGATTATTAGAGACCACTTCATATGTGGATGATGATATACTATTTGACATGGATATATTGTGAATGGTGTTCGGACATGTGATTTTTGGATATTGTGAGTAGACTCAGAAAATGGACATTATATGATGAAGATATAGTTGTTGATATAAATTGTAAGTGATAATGTTGATTACCTTGATGTGTTGTGATTCATATGTATAGTTGATTTTGTGATTATATTTATATCATGTTGGATGTTCTGATATGGTCATGAGGCTGAATGAGGTATTTTATTTTTGCAGGTTTAAAATATCACAACAAACATCGGGGATTGGAGACCAACCACAATGGAATTCTAGGTGAATTCAACAAGGTCACCATGGCAACTTGTTTTGTTGTGTTTGTGTTTGATTTTTGTTAGGGATTCCCATGGGGGGATCACCTTTATATGTGACCATGGGTTTTGTGTATTTTATTAATGTGGTTCCTTGTTTTATTGTATGTGTTTTATTAGTGATGTGTCCCTTTCTTTTAATTAAGTAATTGTGGAGAATTAATGTGAGTAATCATATTGTTTTAATAAATAAATAAATAAATCAAATTGGGATATGGGAAAGTAATTATAGAAGTTGTTGGATTTTGTATTTAATATGTAAGTGATGTGTAAGAGTTGTGTAAGTTAGATTTTGGAGTATGAAACACTCCACCTTCTTGGAAACTCGAATTTGTCATTGGGGGCTATTTTTGAGGCTTGTGGGACAAGTAAAACTTGTCCCATACCTCTTAAGTTTATTTACCAACCATACCTATGGTTGGAAGGCTAAATTTAGACTTTTAAAATGTATTTTTATAAATCATGTTGCATGTTTTTATTGCACTCTTCTTACATTTTATTTAATTCAGTCCTTTGGGGTGTGGGTTGTTTGGAGTGTGCAAGTAAATTGTCATATTTTCACCCACCTCTTTATTGTGCTTTGGAGAATGGAATTTTTGACTTTTGTGTTGGATTTGAGGATGTGTGATGTGGCATCCTACATGGATCCACATCATCCTCTTCTCTTCCCTCTTCTATAAAATTCAAACTCTTTGCCTTGTTTTGGGTTGTTGAACTTTTGCATACTTCCTTTTGGGGCACATTTTCTTGTTGTTTGGGAGCTCTTGCTTGGAGAATATTTGGAGAACTTTACATGCTTGTTGGTTGCTAATTTTGGACTGTGTTTTTGGCATTAAAAGTTTGCTGTTTGGAAACAAAAGCTACCATGGAGAGGTAGGAGCTTAGCTCTTCTTTTATGTTGTTATTTCTTTTGTGTATGTATGAATGGTGCATGTTTTTGTGTATTTGTTGGCTATTTTAGTAGAATTCCATAGGAATGGTATGGGAGAAGGCTATGGGGAAATCATGTGGGGGGGAATAAGGGAATGCAAGTGGCATCACATTTTGTGGAGGGAGTTTTGGTTTGGGATCCACCATGGAAAAGAAATATCTTGCATTTCTTACTTTGTGAGGGGCATAAGGAAATATGTGGGGGGCATAAGGAGGGATTATGGGGGCATAAGGATATGTGTGATGAATTATTTTGGTAGTTTGTTATAGGTGGATGCCCAATTCCCATTGGGAGGCATAAGTAGCTTCCCCCATAGTCCTTGCTCCTTTGGCTTGCATGATAAAGCCTGAGTTCTATTTGAATGTTTTCAAATGCAGTTGTAAATGTCTTGTGTTGAACTGTGTTTCTAAATTGAGATGTGCATGTTGAAAGAATGTTGTGTGTATGTTTTGTGGAAGCCTGTTGTTGCCATGAGTTGGATCACACCTTCTATTGCATTGTGGTTGGGGCTTGGGGGCCAATGATGAAGGATGACTTCTCCTTTCATTGGATGTCTTGGTTGGGTGGAGAGCGTTGCCTTTCCCCCACTTTTGTTGTGATCAAATTGGAAGAAAAAGGAAACTTGCATGTTACTATTCTGGAGCAGAGGAAAATTTAGTTTGACAGTCCCTTGTGAAATATATTTTATTGTAACCTTTCCCACTTTGAAGTGGATGAAATTGTAATGTATTTTGTGAAGAAAAGATGTATGTAATTGGTTATGAAAGTTGTATATTTGAAATGTGAAAGATATTTATACTCTGTTCTGTTTATTGGAAAGAAAGAAATAGAAATATGTTATTTGCATTCAAACATTGAAAGATGTAAAGTTGTATAATTGAAATCAATAAAAGATTGCACTACCTTATCAATTTACATTGCTATGTTGAAATTCTATTATTCTGCCTTGTTTAAAATATATGAGTTTTGAAAAGATAGAAACTGAGTCTTGTTTTAATGTTTTATTGAAGAAGGAAAAAAATTAAGGCTAGTATGGAATGAATTCAATGTTTTATTATATGGAGAAAGAGATAGTTAAATCTCTGTTTGAAAGGAAGAAATGTATGTGGGAATAATATAGGATTTTGTATCTTTTGGAAATGTATAAAATTGAATTCAGTATTATGTTTTGATCTTGAATGGTTTGATTAAAACAACTGAATGTATTAGACTAGAATAGAAATGAAATTTCATAATTGAATGATGAAAAATTTAGATGGACCCCCTTTTTAATTTGATCTCATTGTAAATTTTAAAACTGACAAATAATTTATTTAAAATGCATAGTTCGGACTTGCAAATAATAATTAACATTGAAACCATAAAATTTAGCATGATATAATATCAATGAACTCATTTTGACAAAAACACTTAAGGAAATAAATCAAAACATTGCAAAATTGGGCCCAAACCTTTCACAAGTCATTTTGCAGTCCTTTTTCAGTCAATTGTTGGAAAAATTCAAATTGGAAATCAATTGAGCAAATTTACCTTCCTAAAACATCCTAAATCCTTCTCAGAATAATCCTCCATGTTTGTTTGGCATGTTGAGTGAAGGAGGAGATCAAATTGAACCAAATTTATAAGTTAAAATTTACCAGTTGGCTTTTTAAAATCCTGCAGAACATTTTCATGAAATTGACCCCTTAAACTTTATCAAAATCTAAAATTTATGAATCTTGTGCAAAGAGGGCATTGAGAGATTTCTTTAAAGTCCTTGCTTGCCCAAAAAGAGCTTTCTAGCAAAAGTTATGGTCCTATGAAGTTTTCCTTCCTTGGCGGGAAAATTCGGGAAAATTTTCCTTGGCGGCCCACAGCACTCAAACATTTTCCTTGGAAAACTTAGAAAAATTCTTGAGAATTTTTTTGGCAAATTTTTAAATTTTTTTCCCACTGCCCGCCCACAGCCAATCAGAGGCTACCACGTGGCACGACAGAGCGGCGGAACCCTTGTAAACTTTGTCCCTTTTGAAATTTTGTTATTTGGTAAATTTTTTAAAGAACCCTTATGGCCCCGTACTCCCGCCTCTCCTTGGTGAGGTCAACTCCACGGATGTGCGGACTGCGTGTAAAACTTCTCCTTTTTCCCTCCCTTTGGAAAAATTTCCCAATCACCTCCACCACCCTGCCTTTCCCTCATTCTCTCCCACTTCGGCTTGTTGAGTGCCATGTGTCCTGGTAGACCCATGGGTACGCAGTGCTAATTGGATTTTTCCTCGCTTTGGAAAAATTTCCTCGAACCTCTCGCCACCCCCCCTTCATCTTCCCCACTTGGAATTGGGGCTCGCTACGTGTCCTTGGCGGCACAACAAAAGTGTGGGTGAAAAAGTTGTTTTCACCCCGCATAAGAGAAATATTGGCAAAGTCACCTGCGACCCGCCAACTTTCCCTTTTGGGAAATTTTGCATCCTTGGGCCAGCAGCCCACCCTTGGGGGAAAATCTTCACCCCAAGGTCCGCAGCTCATAACTTGTGTTTTATAAGGAGTTAGGAGGACTTATATCATCGAGAAAGGTGAGAAAATTTCCTATACAATGAAAATTATTTAGGGAAATTTTGAATGCATTATGTATGAGAAAAATTAAGTTGAAACTCTAAACTCATGTTAGAGAGAGTGGGTATGGAGAATAATTTACCCTCCGAACCTAATTGAAACTTATAACCCTAAATTGAGAACCTTGTGACTCTAATAATTATTAATCAAAGAAAAGTATGTTCGAGTAGATTAAAATTTCTTGTGAACTTGCTAGTGACAGTTGTTGCCTTACTGACATGGTTGTTGACAATTCTAATAAAAAAATTATTCCATAATTTTCCTAACTAATCCTAGGTTGTTTCTTGGGTCTCAAGCCTATGCAATCCTTACTTGATGATACCCGGATAATCCATCTATAAATGAATAGATTTTTTGCCTTGCAATGCCTTCTAGTATTTCCTCAGTGAATGGCGTAGGAAAGGGATCAATCACACATGCAACATTCAGCTCCATGTAGTCCACATAGATCCTAATACAACCATCCTTCTTGATACTGATCACCATTGGGATAACCCATTCTAACTTTTCTAGGGGCTTGATGATTTTAGATTTTAACATTTTTTCACTTTATTCTTTTACTTTTTACGCAAGTTGGGTTCATCTTATAGGGTCTCTTTATGGCTGGGTTCACACCTTCCTTAAGCTTTATCTTCATTTCTCCTAATGATTCATGCACACCTTTGAGTTCACGGTATCCTTGAGGAAATAAGTCCTAATAATCTTGTATTAACTCAATGATTTTTGCCACTTTAGAGTCAGACCAATAGTCCCCAATTATGGACTCCTTAGGCTCAACATCTGATCCAATATTAAATTTATTTGTTTTCATAGGTTCATGATAGGTGCATGTGGTCTTATCTCGCACTTTTTAAAAACTCACACCTACCTGTTGAATTGTAACATTCTCATTTTAAGACTTTATAAACAAGGATTTTTTTATACGAATGTACTCTATTCTAAATAATCATAATTTAGAACACACATTCCATGCCAATCAATCTCATAACAGATAACCATATGCAATTGTAATGACTCAGTGAAACACCGATCTCTCATTTCATGACTCGGTATCATACCGATCTCTCATGTTAACTCATTGAATTGTATACTAGGTATACTTGGTTCTCTTACCCTTTTCTGGGTATTAAGTGTTCTGTTTAAGAGGCCTATTTGAATATTTGTTACCAATATTCATCTAAAATCTCACTTCTTAAACTAGGTGACATAGGACAACGCAACCAATAACTTGCGATACTTTGGCCAAAGATTTCCAACATACTATTCATATTACTATTCCTAGATGGCATACTCATCAAATGGAATACGTCCTTCACCCCACTTCATCTGTTATCTAGAATGGTCTTTACTGACTCTTGTCAGTCCACTTGTTCTAGGTTTTACCCTAACCAAGGGTAGCAACATCGTTTAGTGTAGAGGACTACTCGCAAGGACTAAGGATACATAGGCATACTCGATCAACCTAAGTCAATCATGTGTGTCTAGTTATCCTAAGTCATCGAGATGTCCCCGACACTAAATCATGCTTCTAACCTAACTTAGGGTATAACTAAGGACAAGTCTAAGTTATGTAAATCCAGGTGATTTAACCCTAAAGGGTGTTGCAACATGTCAATTTTAGCACAAGTATCCTCATGAAGACCCAAGTCTTCACGAAGGTATTGTACTATAGTTGGCGTGTGCCAACATCCGTCTGAGTCATCCCATCTGGATGTACATACCCTAAAGAAGTTAATTACTTAATTATTTTCTATAATTAAGGTCTAATTATAACAACCCTGCTAAATCCCTAGTTTCATTAACCCCTAAGATTGCCAACTATCATTGAGTTGTAATTGCTTTATAGAAACATCAAGATTGCCCCTTTTATTTAACTTCCTACTTTAGGATTCAGTTTAATAAAACATAAGCAACAATCAAATAATATGGTTCACTCAATTTACTCATCCATTCTTAGCTTGTTTAAGTTCCGAATTAGATCCCTTTATATTAGACTTCATTGAGATGAAGTCTACTTGTTAAATGTTCATGTTTACCTTTCAATTGTCTTATACCTTTAAAGGTATTGGTCAAGAGGTAGTTCATCTTCCTCTTTCTTATTAAGAATTAGGGTTCATTGCAACCCCTTACATTATTCAAGATATCATAATGAATTTGCACTAACACCATTTTATTAAACCATATTGATTTAGTTAAATGATCAGCCATGAATGCCAACTTGTTAAGTTGCATTTTAATAAAGGGATAGTGTATCTATTTCCCTTACCACCTAATTCATTTTAAGTCAACTAAAAGGATTCCATACAGATATGAATATGAGAGAATAAAGATAATCCTACAATTTCCTTCACACAATGTACAAAGAGAATGACACATCAGTACTAATAAACCCACAATATTTTCCATTCATCTAAGTGGAATACATACTTTACAAGTCCAAACATTTCAGACATTTTTAATGTCAAACAACATTAATAAGCTCAATTAAGAAATACAAATTTTCCTCTTCAAATACATTTCAATAATGAATCATATTTCCTCATAAAAGTTCTAGTCTTTAGGTAAACAAAAGTAACATCATAAAAGAACTTGTCTCCTTTTATCACTTACGAAGTCCATCTACAAAAATTTCTAGCACGGGTCAGTTCATTGAACTGAGCATGATAAGCACTAAGCATTAAAATGATGTGCTTTCAACTAACTGTTTCATAAAAAGAACTCTGCTTTTAAGAAATAGTTAAAGCATTACAGAAAGATACATCATAAATAAATAACAGTCATGAAAGGAAAAACAAAGTGTTAAACCATATTATAATTAAATAGAGATCATGGTGTAATTAAAACAATGTTCAACCAATGATTTCATAAAGATTAATATCAGATAAGTAATATTCCAACCAACTTATTGACCACAATTCTACTATAGATATTTATAGTTCATCTCTTGATTCATTCTATCCAAATCAAAGAAATATACTAACTCTAACAGTTCATAAAATAGAATTATTTTTAAGAAGCAAAGTTCCACAATACTCCGCAATAATTTACCCCATCCTAGAATATCTAATGCCAAGCTCATTTAACTCAATGATGAACTTTAGGATGAACCAACAACACCTCAAGCAAGAGTTTCATATTAAGGAAACTAAATCCAAATTTAAGGCCAACTCTAGCCTAAGTTATGGGATTAGCATCAACAGGTTTGATAATGGATATACATTCAATTTACATGCACTTGGAATTGGTCACACATAACAATAATTACATCCCTATCAAGCATTAGTCAAGGAGAAGAAAGTAAGATTTATCCTCCTACTACCCACTATAATTCCTTCCATCTAATGTAACCAAACAGGTCAGCTCCATACATAGGAGTAAAATAGATGAAAGAATGAATGAAAAGAGAGAGGAAACAACTTCTATCTTCCTTCAGAGTTTGAAGAGAACATAATGGAATACCTTAACTCTAAATAGAGAGAAGGAATGAATCAAATAAAAAGATGAGATAAGATCTCATTATTCCTTACTAAAAAGAGGAATACATATCGGAATTAAAAGAACTAAGACAGGTCCAATCGAGAGATCATTCCACTCTAGCGATTATTAAAAACACACAATAACTTATTCGATACGAGATATAGATATACAACTGCAACATAAATATTAGAAATTGAAGATAAAGTTCTCTTAGCATACAAACAAGAATTGCTATAGTAGTACATAAGCTACTACTAAAAAGAGTTAATCAAATGATTCAGTTAGCAACCGTATTTGAAACAACAAACAACTATTGAACATTTTAATTCATCCCTAACATTAATAACATCAGTCTAAAAATTTCTCAATTTTCCCAAACAAGAGAGAGAGAGAGAGAGTAGTATTTAAATGATTTATTCTTATGCAACTACAATTTCTTCTCAAGTGTCATTACACATAAAGCATACCCACCCTTATATGGTAAAATGAATACAAGACATAATAGTCACAAATTACAGTCAAGCCAGTCTAGATCCCCAACTTCACAAGAATCAATGGAATAGGCTACAAGTTCAAGAAGGAAAGAACCCAACCTAGATTCGACCACAAGGGAAAAACAAAAAAAAGTGACATGACCCCAAGTTAGGTGCTTAAAGTTGAGTTCAAAGAGAAGAATAAAACTAAAAACATTCCAACCCATTTCCTTAAGATAGTCAAGACTGAACTAGTCCATAATTCAACTTAAATATCCCATTTCCACAATATCTCATATATATATATATATATATATATATATATATATATATAAAATTTAAATGTAAGGATCCAGTAAATCCAACAAGATGAACCGATAAGGTAACTCCTGAAGCATGAAACCTTATCTAAGAAAGGATACATAAAAATTTGATAATCCTTTCCACAAACATGACAATAGGATAACTATCAACCTTGTTATCAGACAGATTGTATCAAGGGGGATTCGTTCAGACCCAAAATTAGGTAAGTCAATATCAAATCTTCTCATAACATACAAGTGTGAGAAATAAAAAACAACATCATATAAGTTCAAGCAGAAGCTAAGCATGTTTTATCAAATATCAAGCAAGGGAGAATGAAGTAATCCTTTATTAGCAATGACTTCTACTAACTACTTTAGAACAATCCAACAGGGGTTCTCATAATCCAAACCTCTCATCTCAGCAAAGGTAAAACATGATTATTGTTTCTTTCCAATAAGGATGACTCCCAAACTTGAATATGTCCATCTAGTTTAACATAGTTTGAATAGTCATAACAAGATTTGAAACATCTCGAGCTCAATAGAAGTGAAACACATTTCATACCTTCACCCAATAAAAGAAACAAACCCAAATCTTATCATCATCAAACAATGAACCCTCTATTCCATTTTTTTGAAAAGTTAATAGAAGTTCACAAAATTTGTCAACATTCTAGTTCAAACAATGGTGAAAGCACGATTCACTCATTTATCCAACAAGGAACAACCCAAATATAATTTCCTCAAACAACAAATTCAAGAAGGAGTATATAGTGAAAAATACAAGCATGAAAGCAAGATAAACATCACATAAAACCCATTGTTCTCCAAGAGCAGAGTTATTTTAATGAAAACACTTAGTAAAAAGTAGAACAACTTAATGGGTAGATCCTATCATGCTTGATAGAGCTTCTTATCGATTTGTAGAAGATTTCCAGCCGAGCCTCCATAATCTCTTCTTTTCTAAGTGACGTCAACAACTATAATCTTTGTACTTCCTCTTATACTTCCACAGGATCCAAAAAATAGCCCAAGAATGCAAAAATATCGATGAATGAAAAATAGAACTGCTGGTTCGAAGAACTAAAAACTCCATGTAGAGCAAAAATTGAAATGAACCAAAGATCAAACAACCTTCCAAAAATCCACCTTGTATATCTCCTAGGCAATTTCTTCACCATTAATAAAGCTAATTAATGCAAGGATTGTCAGTTTTCCCTCTTATCTCTCCTCACCACCGCCATCCAAGTTTGGTGAGTTTCTTAATTCAAAAATACATGCAATTTCCATTTAGTGGTGATGCCAACTAGGCATCCCCTAACTCCCATGCCTCCGCCAAAACTGGCAGTTCAAAAGTCATTAAAACCAAAAATAAATTCTCATTAATGCCTTAAAAACAACGTCACCACCCTTACCACTTGCTAAGTAGTCCATAGGTACCCCTTAGGTTAGTATTAGTTTAGGTTAGATTATCAACCTTAGTTCCTAGGTAGGTCTTATTACCTTAGGTTAATTTTATTTGCCTTAGGTTGTTTTAAACTCCACAACCATAAAACATACCAACTTAGGTTAGGGTGTCCACCTTAGTAGTTTAGTAATAGGTCTTAGGTTCTTAGTCCTATCATACTATTCAACGTTTTAAAGTATTTAACAAGAAGGCCCAGACTTACTAATTACCGCATGATGCAAAGCAAGGACACCTAAAGCCGGGTCCTTCAATTTTATAAACAAAATAAGACTTAGTCCCACTTCACCTTCCATTTCGAATGCCAATTAGACTAAACAAATTAGGTAAGGAGAACTGAAGCATACCTTGGATCAATGGAATTGATCCAAGGTTTTGTTGTCAACACTCAATAGTTAAGACAACAACAATACAAGCTCGTAATCCCCTTTTTAAAAATGAATTAAAGCTGTACAAAAAGATGAATGGCCTCGTTTTCAAGTAAGAAGAAATCACAACAAAGTGAACCTCTTCATAGTAATAATTTATCCATTGCAAACATGATTTCCAAAATTCATAAGAGTACACCTTCCTAATCACATGTCAATGTTTGCAATGTTAAGAGGGAAAGTAATTACAATAATAGTTTTGTCATAGATGTTACATGAATGCTCAACATCCAAATTTTGTACTTCTTCACCATCCACTAAGTTGACCATATTTCCATTTTCCTTCTCAAGGAAATCACGCCTAAGCAAAGGTGGCATCTACCTCTATTTCTTCAACAAAATTTGCTCCCGAGTCTTCTTCATCAAATATCTCCCGAATGATTTCTTCCTCCTTGCACTATCTCCCATAGTTAAATGATTTATAACCCTTAATTCCTCTTCTACTAGAGGTTTAGTAGATAAATAGTCAAACATATGGATCATTCCCGTAATCAAATCCCGACAATTTCCAGATCTCTATGGAGTTCTGCATATACATACATACCATGCACGTATCCTTATAAAGTGGAATAAAATTTGTGCACCCAGAGTGATAGTGGTAAACCTTCCCCCCTTCATCCGAGTCTCTCACGTTAGTGAACATGGTGTTGAATAGGTTGATAGCATGATAATTATAGATTTGAGTAGGTGCATTTCTCTTGGAAAAGTGAGTAGAAAGAGAATTCCTAATTTCATTCCATCCTACAAGATTATCATTGTGAACCACCCATCGGTGCACTACTATCTTGCGCAGATTATATGCTAGCATATCCCACCTCTCCAAATGATATTTCTAGTGCTCCTCCATAGTGTACAAAAATATCGTAGGATCCCCTTATCTAGTGTAACGAGGTACCAAGTTTTTACTTATTCTCCTGATACAACGAGGTCTCCGTGTCCTATGTAAATGTGCTCTTTACTTACGCCCTATTAACTTATAAGTATTATGATCCCAATTATCACAAGAAACACTTTAGTATCGCTAATATATTATGTATCTTCCCACCGAAGGATTCCTTATTTAGATGGCTCGGTACCTCTGGGTCCCAAATGTCACATACATAAATCCTATTCAGATCTTCCTCACTCAAAGGCTCAACATAGGGTGCAGATTTTCCATCTGTTAAAGGGATAATAACTCTTTCCTCCTTGTTTTCAAAATTGATATAACCCTTGTTGAACCAAAGATCAACATTATTTACACAGCACCAAGGATTCCCAAGTAGAGTTGGGAAGCTATCTTCTTTTCTAGTGCCAAACCTCAAAATCCCCAACGACCTTGGCTCCTCGTATGGTAATGGATGCATATTTAAAAACTCGATGGTAGTGGCCTTAGTTTGGTTATTCATGAACAATACATTTGAAGATGGCTGTAATGGAGGTCTCCCATTTGTACCCATGCATCTAAAGTAAGAACATTGACTTCCGTGCCTATATCAATCAATATATTACTCAAAATCCATCCATCCACAACAACATTCAGAGTGATTTCCTTGTCATAGTCTAAGCTCTGAGGGGGAAGATTTGCATGCAAGATTTTCCATCCAATATCAATACTTTCACACAGAGTGTTCCCTTTATCCAATTCCCTAATAGTGGAATAGTATTCTCCTGGCACAAAATCTTACACACCTCTTTTAAGTCATCAATATTAGATTGGACCGTCTCTCCTGCTTTCTTTTGCTCCATCTTCCGTGATTGTTCCCTTAAACACTATCTTTCACCATGAAGATTCCCGAGTACCTCCTTGGTTTCATGATAAACCTCCTTTTGATGGATAGGATCTGGGTACCGTGCATATAGAACCTCCTCATTAGTGATGGTAGACTTCTGCTGCAATGCTTCTTTGGCATGTGCCGCTTCCACATGGGTAGTGATATTTATAGGAAATGCCTCGGATTATGGTTTCAACTTGGGCATCCGTTGATTTTCCATAGTGTGTTGTACCCTTACCATCCACGTGCCTTTATTTTCTTATTTATGCTACTTACTAAGATGCTCATATAAGTCTAGGAATTCCTCATAACTATGATTCTTTCCACAAAAAGAACATGTAATATTCTAAGGAAATTCACGCCTGTAGTGGATAGGAGATCCACATGTTTAACATGTTCCGAAAGAAAAATCACCTCATCTACCACCATGGCCTCATCCTCCAAATCCACCATGATATCCTTGACCTCTGCCATGACCTCCTTAAAAATGCCCTTCGCTTCGATCATAGGGCACTTGATTATGATCCCGATTATGATGCTCGTTATTTCCTTAAGAGTTATCCGATACTCATGTCTATCAAACACACACACACACACAACATCATGGATATGACCAATCAGCCAACAGATCTTTCGTGTAATGAGTTATGGACTCAGAAATTTTACACTAGCAAGAGACGTTCTTCCTTATTACTTGTTGTAATAATGGGTAGTGGCTATTATCATGGTTCAAATGACATATCTCATAGTTTAGCAAAAATGAGCATACTGATATGTGGGGACACCTATCCTTGGTGTGACCTTCCACTTCAAAATACGTGCACCAAATCCCCATGCGTATCTCATGTTTTGAATTTTCTGATAGCTTCTCCAACTACTTTGCCATAGCTATGATATGTGCTTCCAAAAATGGGATCACCTTAGTGTTTATAGTTATGAATACCTTAACATGTAAATCTTCTTCAAGTGCTTTACACAGATCAGTGTATGTCTTATGTGATAGTTCCCTTCTAAAAGGTGTAATCATACCTCCAAAAACCATTGCACATGCTGGATTACATGAATATCATAAGAAAGCTTAGATAAAAGCATTTTGAAACATGCATCATACTCTCTGACACTCTCAGTAGTGCCTTGCTTAATATCCTTGAGTGCGCTTATACTCTTTTGCTCGAACTCAGGGATGTGAAACTATTTAAGGAAAGCATCTTTTAAAGCTATATACTCTATAAAATTCTGATCAGGGTCAAAATTTCTATACTAACTATGTGTACGCCCTTGTAATGTAGTGGAAAATTGACTTTTCTTGTGCTCATAAGCCATGATTCCCTTTGCATGCCATAGGATTTTACACATGTACACATGTTCAACAACATCTTCTATGCCCCTATACTCTGGAAGAAGAAGAGACATCTCCATGTAAATATTATGGGGTTGGTGCAAACCTTTCCCACCTTATCCGAACCTCCCATGTTTCCTTTTCCTCTAGAACCACCAGATCCACTAGAGCTAGAACCACCTATACCTCATAATCCTCCACCTGTAGCCAAAGATGGACCGTAATATGTACTTCCATGTATCCCAATAGTAGTACTGAACTGCACTTCTATAGTTTATGAAGTGTTACCACTCCCAAAAGTGAGTCCAAAATTGTGCGTGCTTAAATTCTATGTGGATGATACACTTGAAAAGGTACCTCTAAAAAAAATGAAGAAATCTTCCCTACCATCGATGTAATTTCTATATGAATTACTACTACTCTCTCACCGCCTAAATTAGTTTGTTGATGGTTTTCATACTAGATATTGAAAAAACCAAGCGTAAGGGCAAGGTTTACAAGTAGATTTAGATGCGCGCCCATGTCCCATGTCATCTCTATTAACGTGCTTCTACCCGAGGTTGAGGGGGTTCCTATCATGCTTTCCTAAATGGGGGAGTTCTAATGTTTTGGCTTCAAACCTTTTGTGTGAGCTTCAAATCCTTCGCAAGTCATCTCTCTCCTCAACACCATTCACTCTGCAACATCCCACTTCTTCTCTATCTCCATCTCATACACCTCATTATACTTAAGCTACCTTTCTTCTCTCTGCCTTTCTACTACTAGGTTTGCCATCTTTCACCAAACCTACTCCCGCCCCGTGTGTGGTGGGGTTTAGTTCGCCATTGGTTTGATTCCCATGTTCAGGGTTACCATTAATATTTTGATCACTAGTGGAATGAATTATAGGTAGGTTCCCATGGGATACCGTAAAAATTGAATTCTACTACCATTGGGCAAGAATAAGTGGAAATTTAGTACTCTAGAATATAGGTGTTCGTAACACCACAAAACCAAGTATCCATAACACGTGTCTAAATTAGATCAACATTAGATGGCTTGAAATTCTTCCTACATCCAAAAAAGTGTGCGATACCTCCAATCCATTTTATATGCATTAGCAACCAACCACTCATATAGTTATACAAGAAAAATAGAGAAGAATCTCTCATAAAAACTATCATACGTTTCTGCTCCACCCATGAGCATGCATTAAACTCGATCTAGTGCTAAAACTCCATGCGTATTCTTCTTCTAGATCATGTATCCACTCAACACTTGTTAAGGTTAACTGGTATGTCTTCATCATGAACCATCCTTGAAATAATCTGAAAAGAGGTCCCAACAACGGAACCAATGATGCAGCCTAGAATTTACCAGTAATAACCTAGGCACGCTGGCACATCACAAACCTAGACCGAGCACTCACCGAAGTGAAAAAAGGTATGAGGCCCCTCTTTAAGGTTGCTATTATAGGATGTTAGCATGATCAATAATTAATGCATTAAGATCCATAATTAACATAGCATTCTACAGAGCATGTCCATATCTAGATCTATAGAGTAATAGATTTAAATAATAACCATAATGAAGTCAATCATGTACGAATCAATTATAGTCATGATTAATACTCGATTCATCCAATACAATCCATTATATTAAGCACCATAAATATATAGAATCTTATTACAAGTAATACCGTAAGCTCATGCGCACATCAAATCTGTAGCATAATCTCACAAAGAATTCATATCCCAAAATAGGTCACATGCTGAAAATAGCCATGCGCCTTTACAATAATAGCCACACATGTAAGTGCGCTAACAATAGACCTCTTCTGGTTAATTGGTAGTAGCAATTCTATTATTAGCTCGAACCCATGCAAAGCACTTAGTAGCTGATCTTCTAATAATAGCTCATGCGTGTCGCACAAGTCTTTATCCGGTTTGTGTGCTCTACATGCTATCTCCAAAAATAGCCCGTACATGTGAAAATGGATAAGTCTTGAATCTTCCCTTGTCTTTCACGTGCGTGTCCTTCCCTATCCTTCCGTGCCTTTGACTATGCTTTACTCCCCAATGTGTGAATATTTTGTGCACCCTCTCCTTCGCATCATACTCTTGTTTGCTAAAAACCCTTAGAAATGGTGGTAAGATATGTAGAAGTGATAGGTAGTGGGATAGAAATGGGTTGTGCCATAAGAGGATGAGTGTGGCGAGTATTGACTATATTTATATTTAGATCAACCATAGAAGTAATGAAGTAAGAAGGGTGTTGAGTACAAACTTTCATAAAAAGAAATGACAATAGTAACCATTCCCTAAACTTTAGTTGGGTTGAAAGAAGGATAAGATTATTAATCCATGAATTAATAAGAAGAAGAGATATTTTGATACATGCTAAGAAGATTGGAATTGAATGGAGGTGTTCACCACATGATTTAACAAAAATAATTTTTTAAAACCCTAATTACTGAGTAATAGATGTAAGCTATAATAAGAAACTTCTAGATATGAGATGAAAAAAACAATAATATAGATAAATATGAAACCCTAGGTATAAGAGAGAGAGAGTAAAAGGAATTAGCTTATTCATGCCTAATGCCGAGACTCATGTGCAGACTTGAGAAACTAATGAATAGGAAGGGTAGAGTGTCACAACCGTGCTCGGTAAAATATAGAATTGTCAGATATGCTTGGACTAGGTTAGGGGCGCCAGGCACTGAGTCGGCTTCGGGTGTCTATGTCTGTGAAAATGGCTGGAACTTGAATTCTCTAGTGTCTCAAGGTTATTGCTGATGGTCTTTGTTGGTCACTTGTATGTCACTAGATGATCGCAAAATTTTCCTATAAGCTATAAAGAGATGGTGACCTACAATACCCTCAAACTACATCAAATACCAAAAATAAAAGATGTAATATGGGGAGTTAGAATGATCCCTGAGGTCACCCAATTGAGTGAACTTACAATGAAGTGCTGCACTACATATCGACTCCATGTAATTCTTGTGTGTGTGTGTGATAAAATCATGTCCTAAGAATCCCTTGTGAAAGTGCATATTATAACATATGATAACTAGATGTATCAATGTAAATAGATGTGTAGATGGAAAAATGAACTTCCCTTCCTATGTGTGTATGCATTAAATGTAGTCCCTTTTCCCTTGAATGAAAACTAGATGGATTCCTTTGATATTATTATATGCCTTTGGATGTATCACTTGCTTATTTTTGTCACATAGGTTTGTATTTATATGATTCCCTTGGTTGAATTTCATGATTTACAATTGGAAGGATGAATCATAAGAGAATAAGATGCCCAAAAGATAAAAGAAGCCCAAAAAAAGTGATTAAGGTAGAAAGAGGCCGAGGGCACCTGTAAGGATGAGGGCGCTGAGCGCCGACATCATTTCTAGGATCCGGTGTCCGAGTCATAAAAGATAAAGAAATAAAGTACTTGTCGGGATGTAGGTTTTGGAAGACCAGAAAGAAAGCAAAGAGGCCAAAGATAGCTATCAATTACTAGTTTTCTCACTTAGGAATAATATGAATGCAAATATGCTTTTAGGACCTAGAAATGTACCCAAGTGCATGATTTTGTGTCTACACTCGCTGAAGAGGAAATGAACTCAAACACCTAGGAATTACCCAACTTTAAACCAATAATATTCTTTAAATTAGGTGTTTAATCAAGGTTATCAATAACAAAGATCTCAATATCCAAATCATAGATACAACCAAAATAATCAAACAAATAGGTTCCACGACCAATCTCCAAATTTACCTCTTCAAGTAATTACCTCTATACAATAACTTCCTACCAGTGGAACTAGAAAATCCCTTGTTCCATTATAGAAAAATGTAATACAAGAAGTTGAGTGGTGTTTTCCATGTAACCAACCACATAATCAAAATACTTGTGCAAATGGTGTACAAGTTTAAAACCTCATGGTTAAAAACTATTTAAATCACCAGAACCATGATGGAAGTGATAAATTGCAATGTGGGAATGGTGTAAGAATCTACAATAGAATATTATGTCATGTTTTGTAGTCCTAAAAATTCCATGCGGTTAATACAGCCACAAATAACTTGAGTAGACCAAAAATTCATGTTGCATATTATACAAGGTGAAAGAAGAGGAAATAGGGAATTGTTGATCCATTCTCTTCTATGCAAAGTATACTCCTCAAGGAAAAATAATCCACATAATTAAGTAAACTTCACTAGTAGCTACATCTAGTGATCCACCTTTACAAAAGAAATCACCCACCGCCCAAAGCTCCAATTCCAAAAAGTCAACATAAAATAAGAGAATCATCCTCACCTTTGATGCATAAATCCATGGGTATTACTTTGAACATTGTTGATAAAATGAATAAGACAAATATAAACATAACAATGTGGGATTCCTTATCTATCCCATCTCAGAGGAGTCTCCTAAAAGAAGATTTGTAGCAATTTCTACAATTTGAATTGGTTGTAGATGACAAACTTTACAGCTTAACCTGTACCAATTAAAGGATGAACTAGTAAGTAAGGTCAAAATCCTCAACCCTTATACATTTATTGATTGTGGGAAAGCACATAATACACAATTTCATGACATATTTAGGTGCTATTACTTATTTAATGCCTAAGAAAATAAAATACATTTTAGCTATTCAATATAACTCAGCTTCTAGAGGAGTCTTACACCTTGATGAATCAACTACCAAGATATTAGGAGTTGTAAAATATCTTGAGTTGAATCTTCAAGATTATCCTAGCTTAACCATTACTCAAGATATATTAATAATTGAACTACCCCCTTTCTTTTCCATTTACTTATCAAGATATTTCACAACCAAAGTGGGTGGGTAGTTAACTTCTGATTTGTCTCACATGCTTTTAAGGACTAGATATAGAACAAAATTTACCATAAGAGATAAACCATTTTCTTCTTACGACATTGAATATTATGACCCTACTCTTCTCAAATCCAACCGCATGATTCAAAAGGAGGAAATAAGTGAATTAGTATTGGTACAATAACATGATCCTTCTTGTTCAAGACTAAATCTTTTTAGATGAATTGATAAGGAAAATTATTAATTTGATCCTAATGACACAACCGAAGAAACTATTTTGGGTAATTATTATATCCATGAAGAAGCGTTCATAGCCCCCATATCACATAAACAAGAAAATGATGCTTTAGGTTTATGGAATATGTTATTTAATGGATCTATAAGTAGAAATGGGGTTGGGTTAGGTGTTGTTCTAATTTCTACAAAGGGTAAGAAATTATTCTTCTCCCATAGATTGTAGTTTGCATGTTCTAACAATGTAGTGGAATATGAATCCTTAATTCATGGATGATTTTTATAGAGAAAAGGAATATCAAGGCCTTGTAAAGTGTTTGGTGACATTGAGATGGTTATTCATCAAGTCGAGAGGAAGGTGTGTTTCCAAGAACACGCTTCCGAAAGCTTACGGTGTATAGAGTAAGGGATCTCATGTAAAATTTTGATGCTATCAAATTACAAGTGGTGTCAAGAAAGTTAAATGTAGAAGAAAATCAGATGGCATAAATTGGATCAAAATTTTCTCTAGTTGAGAACTTTATTTAAGGTAACAATTAACATGGTAGGATAGTAATAAGGCTATCAATTCCAAACAATGAGGTAAGGAGGTAGGTTTTTGATAGAGATGAGAAAATTTTCCAATTCATCCAAAACAAGGTAGTATTTTCATAAGAATTACAACTTGAATTGCAAGAAAGATGTGGTGAGTAGATCATAAAGTTAAGGAAAAATAAATTACTAGAGGTCTAACCACACTTGAAAATATCTTCATCTCTGATGATGAATTAAAAAGGGAGAGGAAGGACATAACAAAAAAAGAAGGAAGATTACCCACTAGTCACCTTCACACAAGACAAAGAGTTGCTACTTGAAAGGTATGTGATGAAACTAAAAAATAGGATTTCATTTCCTTGTGTTAAAATCATAGTGATGTTTTTTCATAGATTTATGACGACCTTAGTATTTTTGATCCAAATATTTCCCAACATGCTATAGATCTTGACCCCAATGCCAAACCAATTAGGTAGAAGCAAAGGCATGTTAATTTAAAAATAGAGCCCTTATGAGAAAATAATTATCCAAAATCATAAAAGACAAAATCATATTTCCCATTAAGAATTCCTCTTGGGTGGCCAACTCGGTCCTTATTAGGAAGAATAATGGAGAAATATTGATATATGTGGATTTTAGAGAATTAAATAGAGTTTCTCTCAAGGATCACTATACTTTTCCTTCCATAATTCTTTTTGGAAAATAGTGGTGGGGGCTGAAAGGTTCTCTGTTAGATGGTTCTTCTAGCATTAATAAAATCAGAGTTAAGGAGGAGGATCAACATAAGAAAACCTTCACAACCAAATGGGGAATATATGCCTATGAAAATATGCCATTTGGTCTAACTAATGCTAGTGTTACCTTTTAAATGGCCATGGATATTTCATTCAAGGGTTATATAAACAAATTTATCCTCATATACTTGGATGATATCAAAATTTTCTAAAGACTAGGTGAAGATTGTATGAAACATCTTGAAAAAGTGTTTTAAAGGTGTAAGGAGTTTAGACTATCACTTAATCCAGAGAAGTGCATCTTTTCAGTTCTGCAGGACAAACTTTTTGGGTCATGTCGTCTTAAAACAAGGTATTTCTATCGACCTAGAAAGGATTGATGTGAAATTGATAGTATAACTAAGCTACATATAGAAAAATCACATTAATAATGGAGGAAATTTGCAGAATACAAGACTAAAATTGCAAAGGACAAATTATAACAAAAATACCATATATTATTGATTAAATAATTTAGAGCACTTACATGGTGAGAGAGCTTACAATATATAGCCTTTCCATTTCCTATAAACAAGGAGATGAGGCTTACCAATATCATCCCACTAATCTCTCCAACATGATTCTCTCCACCTTTATTTCAACTATCCCTTTATTCTCATGTGATGAGTTGTCTATTACAACTCATTATTCACTCACATAATGTAATATCTAAATATTACATTTTACAAATAGTAACTCACACACAATATTAATAATGTTACAAACAATATATTCGTAACATTCACTCCCCTATTGTTAACATTATTAATTCCCAATATTCACTCCCCTAATGTTGATATGGTATAACATAGCTCCTTTTTTTTTTGAAACACATTGTATGATCTTGCCTTATAATTTGGATCAAACAAAGGCGTGTAAAATTCCAATTGGCTGACTGTCTTGCTGCACATGACCCCAACTATGCAAAGGAATGCATCGTGCATTTACTCCATGAAAAGAATGCACTTGGAATTCCACTGGTGGATCATCTTCATAAAGAAGGAAGGTAGTCAGAGGACCGCTATATCAGTAAAATTTTATCTACCTTTTTACATCTGTGGTTTTCTGGATCTACCACCAACCCTTTCCAAATCTATGAGTGTTACAATAAACTTAGAGACATACTCTACAATGTTTTCTTCTAGGAGGTTACATATAGGAATTTGTCACACATTACAATTAAACAAGAATGTATCATCTATTTTTATTTACTACCACATAGCTGAAAGCAAACACACCACATTACACACAACTGAAAATACTTGGCCACCAAATCAATACCGTGGCCTCGTCGATGGTGCCTGACGAGAGGTCGCTGATCAACCTCCTTCCTCCGTTGCCTCTAACCTCCATTGTGATGATGCTAACTCAGCCGAATTTTTCTTTGAGGATCATTTTACAATTCTATTAGGTGTCGGTTTCAACCGATAATGCACCCTTACAATAATAATCAACTTTATATTTAACCAAAATAATAAAGCATATCATATTTTTATTGCTGAAATCAACCACTATTTTTTACAAAATAATTAAAAACATTTGAATTGTTTCCATGATTTCTCTTAAAATATGAAATGGGTTTCTGTAATTTTTGATAGAATTTTCCCATAATACAAATAAAAAAACCAAAAAAATTTAAGAAAATTCTGAATTTAGGTTTTTGATAAAAACACGAATTACCAATCATTTTTTTGGAAGATCGAATCCAGCAAATGGTGACTGAAGCTTTAAAACTCTCAGATTTGCATCCTTGAGGCTGTTGTTTTGTCTTGTAATCACTCTCATAAATATTCCTAACCTGCTCTAATACCAAATGATGTGAAATTGATAGTATAACTAAGCTACATATAGAACAATCACATTAATAATGGAGGAAAGTTGCAGAATACAAGACTAAAATTGCAAAGGACAAATTATAACAAAAATACCATATATTATTGATTGAATAATTTGGAGCACTTACATGGTGAGAGAGCTTACAATATATAGCCTTTCCATTTCCTATAAACAAGGAGATGAGGCTTACCAATATCATCCCACTAATCTCTCCAACATGATTCTCTCCACCTTTATTTCAACTATCCCTTTATTCCCTCATGATGAGTTGTCTATTACAACTCATCATTCACTCACATAATGTAATATCTAAATATTACATTTTACAAATAGTAACTCACACACACTATTAATAATGTTACAAACAATATATTTGTAACAAGGATATCAACTATTATTTCTCTTTCATTTCCAACTCATAAGAAAACATTGCAATATTTCCTTGGGAAGATTAATGTTAGAAAGCTCATTCCTAAATTTGTGGGACTTGTCAAGCCCATCACCTTAATGCTCAATAAGGATGTAGATTTTAAGTGGACCAAGGAAGGAAATGAAATATTTTCCAAGATCAAGAATACAATTTCTCAAGCACCCATTCTCATCAACCCATATTATTCAAGGGACTTCATTCTCTATGCCTATGGAGATAAAGTTAGTATTTCCATTTTACTAACCTAAAAATGATTAAGGTTCATAACAACCAGTAGATTTCTTCACCAAACATTGAAGGAATATGATTTGAGGTTCAAGAAACTTGGAGAAACAAGTTTTTTCCATCATGAGAGATCTTAAGAAATTAAAATGTATGCTCGTACCTAACTACATCAAGGTATTGGTCTCCCATCCTAGTGTGAGAGACTTCATTATGGGAGCTAATATCAATGAAAAGAGGGTAAGATGGGTGAAAAATATCATGGAGTTTTCTGTAATTATCAAGGCCACAAAGATGGTTTGAGGTAGAGGACTGTGTGAACAATTGGATTTTGATGCTGAGAATGATCAAGAAGCATCTTATGTCTTAGAGGAAGAGTAAGAATAAGTTGTAAGAGGCCCACCTGGTGATAATAGTTATATGAACAACATGGTTATATTCCTATCTATTGAAAAATATCCTCCTAGTTTGATTAATGATAAAAGGTGGCATTTAATGTTGCAATATATTCCTTATGCATTGATAGGAAATGTTCTTTTTATAAAGAACTTGGATAGAGTATTACTAAGGTTTGTTGAAGGAGAGCAAGTGAATAAGGTTATGGTGGAATTTCATAATGGATTATTTGATGGTCATTTTCCCCAAGAGCTACACCAATCAAAATCTTGAAAGCATGGTATTTTTGGCCCATGTTATTTGTGTATTCTCATCAATGGGTCAGCAAATGCAAGGAATATGCTCTTTTTAAATGGAAATAAGAAGATGTTGGCCCTCTCACTTCATCTATTTCATGTGGACCAACCCTTTTATAAAATGGGACTTGATTTTATTGGTATGATCAATCCAATATCAATCATGGGCCATAAATGGGTTTTTACAGTGACGAATTACTTCAAAAGATGGATAAAGGTTGTAGCACTCAAAAAGCATCTGAATCAACTATCCTTGATTTCTTGGAAGATATTGTAATAAGGTTTGGGTTCACCGAACTATCATCTTTGATAATGCTAAGGATTTCTTGGGTTACAAAATCTTCAAATTGGGTCCTGAAGCTTGGTATCTACTTGAAAACCTCTTCTAATTACTACCCTCAAGGTAAAGGCTTAGTGAAGTCTACTAATAAGAACTCCGATTAGGATAATGAAGAGAAAATGGAAATGAATTAGAGATAATGACATACAAAAATATGAAATTATCACTTGGTTGAAGAATCACACATAAAAGAGAAACAAATAATTCCCCTTCATCCCTATATTTGGTAGAGAATCTAGGCTCTAATTATCTCTGGAATTACCTTAATTGGATTTAGCACATTAGTTGGAATTCAAGGGTGAGGATGAAAGAATAGTTAGAATGGTGTAACTGGTTGAATTAGAATAATTGAGGTAATTTTCCATAATCAAATTATGAGATCATCAAGATTGACCAAGAAATGGTTTGATAAGAAAGCTAAAGCATGAACTTTCAAAACAAGGGACTTGGTTCTAAAATGGGACACAAACAAAGTTAAAATAAGGTATCACTCCAATTTCAACGCACTTTGGAGTGGACCATATATCATCATAACCTATAAGTAGGTGAAATTATTTGAGCCGTCAAGGATCGATGGGGATACACTTCAAATTCTAGTCAATGGGATTTATATTAAGCCTTCTCATTGATATGCATTTTTCATCTTGTAAATAATTATTTTTTTCCCCATTTTCCTTATCGTTATTGGAGGGTCCCTCATGTTATTTGTTGTAATCAATGATTAAGATATCTTTCTTCAATATTTAAGGTGATATCTTGAATAATTCTTTGCAGAAAAAGTGTTGTTGGTTCCATTTACAATTCTTCAAGATAGAGAGGCTATGAAGCAAAGTTTAAATGTTACACCAAAATTTTAAAATCTACGGAGAAAGGAAAAACCAGGTTTTAGGACCAATTTTTAAGATTAGATGTTAACTACATGCGTAGTGGATATTCCAGGCTACTTATAAAAACATATATAGGGAAGATGTCCCTTGAAAGTTACCAAATTGGTGTCCAAAACAAAACCCATGTTATTTTGAAAACTTCATCAAAGTTAGAGACTTAGAAATATTCATAAAGAGATCCACAAAATGAAGTAATTTTTTGTTCCGAGGGAAGGAGGAAATACAATGTACAACAGAGTTTAAAAATTCCACAATACAAAGGAATTATAACATAGGGCCATATACCGTAGAACAAGGAAAAGGGCCACACATCACCAAAATATGAAGAAAGTAAAGTACAAGAGTGAAGAATAAGTCCATAGAGAATAATCTACGTAACTTGAAATGCCCATAAAAAAGTATATTCAAAAGTCCACGATATAAGGAAAAATTTGAATTTTGTGGAACTAAGAGTATGTGATACAAGGAAATGCCACAGAAGGAAAAATTCCACATAATGCAATATAATCTACGAGATGAACAACAATGAGGTTACGATGGAGTAAAATAGATGTAGAGTTAAGGATTGCCCATAGATAATGGCGAGATCAAATAAATTTGAAAGACATTGGACGTTTGCCAAAAAAAACATTTTTTTTGAAAGATGAGAGAAAGGTGGTGGAACATCAAAAAATCATGGAACTTAACGAATCCTCTCCTGATTCAAATTAGGTACTCAACCACTCCAACATCCAACATTAAGTTTTGAATGACATCATCCTCGTGCACTAACAATTTGACAACGTGTGATTAGAGAAATGTCGACACCCATACCTTGCCTATGAAATCAATGATGATTGGTCCTTGGTGGTGGTACGTTGGTTGAGTTTAGTCATCATTGGATGTGATTTGTTTTTTCTTCCTCTTTCTCTAATTTTTGAAAATGTAAGTAGAAAGATATATGTAAGGGTTCCATTTTTCATATAATTCTAAGAGCTCTTCCCTTTTCAGCTCAAATATTTTTCTTGTAGAATTATGTAACAAACCTATGAATCATTCACATTCCTCAACTCTGTTAGATTGTGAAAGGATAAGTTTTGGATACTATATACAAGTATGATTTCTTTCCTTTGAGTCCGATAGTGTTGAATGTAGATATTTTATTCCTCTTATTTACTTTCATTTTTACTCACTTGATTTTGTTGTAAGTTTTTGTGTGCATTATATTGGATCTTCACATGTATTATTATATCTATGTCTCTCGAGCTAGAATCGAACCCTATTTTAGTCCGGTGCATCACCTTCCTTTTATTTTCAAAATTTCTCTCTCAACCCTAGTCCTTGGAATACTAAAGATAAGATTATGTAGTATTAGTATAGTGATAGTTAGTTATTCACAATGATCTAGGGTAGAAGGATCCATACTTCTCTAGAGATTGACCTAAAAAGCACCATTGTCCCAAACTTTGGAGGTCTTTCCATGTTTCACTGAGGTGATGATCTTGGTCTAAATAATGGGTGCAATATTAGGTAATAAAAATAGCTACATCACCATCAAAAATTAATTATCTACATCACTATCTAAGTACTAGGTCATAACATTACCATCTAATCATTTGGGCATGTTGTGTTTCCATCACATATGATGTTAATATAGTCATACCATTTAATAATGTATGTGTAAACCTATAATATCTCATGAGTAATTATGTGAATACTATCACACTGTCTACCCTATAACACTATGGCTATAATACATGTGAACTATTAGAAGAGTCCACAATATGCTCCTTTAAGATGAGGGATCCTGTAAATAATAACTTATCTCAAAAGATAAAGTTCTAGCTATAAAAATTATATATACAAAGAATTCAAGTTGTGAAATATATATAACATGTATTTACTAACATGGTGATATAGATAATGTGCATAAGATTTTATCATTAGAGAACAAGTAGTGTATGTCATCTCATGGGAAGGTATATAGCTAACATATCCAATAATCCATATAAATCAATAGCTAAGAGCATAATAATGAGCAATAGAGTAATATGAAAGTAAATATATGTCCCGACACCTAAAATATCCATTAGGACATGACACGACATAATATGATAGGTCCACCATAAAGAAAATGTAATGAATAAGACATGATGACTTGACCAATGTTAGTAGTATTTAGTTGTGTGTACTTAGCAAGTATATGCCAATTATTTTTCCATGGGAAATGGATAAAAAGAAAAATATATATCAATCAATGTGTTATGAGACACATATGTAGTAATATATGTGTCAACCAATGTTCTATGATCAAGGTATGTATTAATCAATGTTGTATGTGAAAGTGCAAACATATGTGCTATGAATAAGTGCTTATCAATAGATTGGGTAAGTGTGAACTTATAAAACACAAGTTCTATACATTATGGGTCATATGTAATTTGTGTATAAACAAAGTGTATCATAAGTAATGTGTTTATAAATAACCTATCTCAAGACATATACCATAAAAATGTGTTCCAATCTTTAGGTTTATCAATTAAAGTGTCCAAGAAATAATATGGGTGACATACACCATGTGTAATTGAGTATAAACCATGTAATTCACGAGTAACCAATGCATAGAGATAATAATGAAATGTGAGAAAACATATCATAGAAACAAATTACATAGAGCACATAGATCACAAAGTTATAATGGCATAGAGAAAACAAAACATGAATCATATAATTTCATAAAGAAAACAAATATTAAAGCATACAATAACATAGAAAAATGGAGCATCAAGCACACCATGTCATAGATAAAATAAACCATAGAGCATACAATGACATATAATAAATAGATCATGTGGCATATAATATTATAGATAAAATAGATCATACAACATACAATGACATAAAGGAAAACAATACGTAGATAATAAAATGACATATATCATATAGAACATAGGGCATATAATGATATAGAGTAAACAATGCATATAACATACAATGACATAAACGTAAAAATTCTTAGAACATATAATAACAAAGAGAAAACATTGCATAGATCATATAATGACATATAAGAAAACAATGCATAGAGCATACATTGGCATAAATGAAATAGAGCATGAAACATACTAGGTCATAGAGAAAATAAAGCATAGAGCATACAATGATATATACCAAATAGATCATAATACATACAATGTAGTATAAAAAATAGAGCATACATCATACAACAAAATAGAGGAAAACAATGACATATATCAAATAAAACATATATTATATAATGGTATAAAATATATAATGCCTATAACATATAATGGCATAGAACTAAAAATGAATAGAGCATATAATAACATAGATAAAATGTTGCATATATAATATAATGATATATAATAAAACAAACCATAGAGCATATAATAGCATATATCAAATAGATTATAGAACATACAAAGTGGGATATAGAAAATAGTGTATACAACATACAATGCCATAGAGGAAAACAATGCATAGAGAATACAATGACATGTATCAAATAGAACATAGAGCATATCATGGTACAAAGAAAAAAATACATAGAACATATAATGACATAAGAGAAAATAGTGCATAGAGCATATAACAACATAGAAAAAACATTGCATAGATCATATAATGCCATATAAGAAAACAATGCACAAAGTATATAATGACATTAAAGGAAATAGAACATGAAGTATACACATGCATAAAAGAGAATAAATAATAGAAAATATAATGACATACAAGTAAACATTATATAAAGTGTACAAGTGCATGGAGAAAACAATAGACAGGGGAATAAAAGGGCACAAAAATAAACAATATATAAATTATACAATACAATACAAGAAAAAATAGCAAAAAAGTAATCATGGATCAAATAATATGTAGCAAAATTATAAGTGATGTATGAAACAATGTGAAATATACAAAAACAGAGCCGAATGCCAATAATAGTTAAACAATCATAGAAATGTGTAGTAAACAAGTAGTAAAGTAAATAATCAATAATATTTAGGAATATAGTACTTCAAACACATACATAAAGGTAAGCATTGCAATCATGGAGTGAAGATATGATGCCCCATAATTAATATGTTAATGAGAAAAATTACTATTATTTTTGAAATAATTAATGATAAGCTAAGTTTGAACTTACATTATTTTTGTTCACTTCATCTCACCATGAAGGTGTGTAACTTGACTTGATCCTAGATGATTCAATTAGGTTTATTAATTTAGGGATAAGACTTGCGGATAGATTAGCTCTGCTAATAAACCTAACTAGAAATATATTTAATATATGTAATTGGTCTAATATTTATGTGGCAATGTTGGGCCCTAGAATATTGGCTAAGTACAAGAAGGTGCATGGGCATGCGGGGTGAAGGTGCATAGGGAAGGTTTATAATAGGGTTTTGTAGAACACATGGCACACACGCAAGGCAAGACAGGTTTAGGGACTTATCCATATTCGACATTCTAGGAAGCACATGAGAAAAGCATGACCCGTCTAGCATGCAGAGTGGATAAGGTGCTAGCCTGGCGGTAGTAGGATCAAAAAGGGAATATTCCATGCATGCGATGGACGGTTCCAAAATAAAATCATTGCAAAAAGTGGAGAGCTCAGATAAAATAAGGCATGATACATTGAGGACCCTTGGACACTTTACACTGATCTGTTACCTCGAAGGCATGGCGGAAGGCGTAAGGGCTATATATTAAGGTGCGTGGATAGTAGAAGTGGGTACAAAGAGAGGATCTACAGGGTGGTGAAAGAGAGGTGAAGCTCTACATAAATACTATAGAGGATTCTATGGGCTGGGATTAGTGAAAATATAGGAGTGATGGCATACCTAGAGGGATGGGTTTGTATTTATCCTTGTAATGTGAAGGACATAGTGTAGTTCTGATGCATGAATTTTCTCTGCAGTATTATACGAGGCCTATCACGACCTCAAGGCATGTAATGTGGTTATTGGACTCATCAATATGAATATGAGAATCTGTTCTAAATCATATATGTGTTCATGACTATAATCCTTTTGCATTTCCTTTTTGTATGAATTAGTTCTATATGTTGTTTGTTATTTCTCTTTTATGGATGCAATGGAGTGATAACTTGTCCTA
Source organism: Taxus wallichiana var. yunnanensis (assembly GCA_018340775.1). Taxonomy (NCBI): domain Eukaryota; kingdom Viridiplantae; phylum Streptophyta; class Pinopsida; order Cupressales; family Taxaceae; genus Taxus; species Taxus wallichiana. Next base: position 93,822,265 of record CM031239.1, on the reverse strand, counting down.
GGTTCTCAAAATGATGCATAGTTATTTTCTATTCATTTTCTCTCGAGTATTTGTCATAAGATGATGTATTCTGAAAATAATCACATAAAGGAGAGGCTCAACACCCATGTGTGCCTCGGGTGAGCACCCAATGCTCGATGGGTGATAGGCCGATGCACATGGGATTTTACTGTTAATCCAAGGGTATAAAAATGAATACATTTTGGTTCCATTTTTGGGACCTCTTTTTAAAGTTGTTGTGAGAAATGACATGCATCTTGGTCCCTGTGATGCATGATGATAGAACATTTGACCTTGGAAAGTGTTGAAATATGGTTCAAGAGCATGGAGGACAAGTTTGCTCAAAGATTCAACATTGGACCTGAGTTCGATGCATGTAGAAGGGTAGAAGAGAACCTATACCATGAGTTTTATGAGACATTCTTTTTCTATTTCCAAGTAAAAATATATGAATGGTTTTCAACATATGCATCTAAATCGAGTTGGTACTATAGATCGCGCATATGGATCCAAGATGATTATCGAGGTCAGCAGGATGCAAATCTTACTTGGACGTGTGCTGTTGATCACTGGTGGAAAGGAGTGCATACCAATTATACTCTTGAATATATGCCATTTCTACATATAATTTCCCAGAATTTGCTGAGTTCAATTTTCTAAGGGAGCCCAGAGCATCATTTTTTCATGATATTCCTTTGGCTATGAAGATCTTAGTCATTACCTTAAGTTTAGAGGCATTTCCCATGGCTGGATAAAATTCTCTAAGAGTTAGGAGAGGAATCTAGGGTGGAGGGAGATGGAAGACATTACAACTAAGAAGGAAAGGGAGGAGAGATGAATCAAGTATAGATAAGCTTTTGAAAGGGAGATGACTAGAAAACACGAGGTTGCAAGTGTGATGAATCTATGGAGGTAGATGTTGTAGGAAAGATTTGAGGTTCACGTAGAGGATGTGGAACCTGAGTAGTTTGTGCTACCTCATCTTGGAAAGCATGGGAGATAAGCTCCTTCAGCTTATAATGAGAGTTCATCACATGGAGAAAGGAGAGCCATCGACATGCATCTAAACCCACCTGGTGACTAACCCTTGGCGCTTGGTTTTCCATATCAAGGGAGAAGTATTGTTAACCCAGTTGGTATCGGTGGGAGTAACCGATCTGCACCCAGGAGATATAATTTCTCATTTGGAACATCCATGGTTGTGCAAACCATTGCGGTATTTGGAGGAATTTTTAGACAAGTTGCAAGTATGCAAATTTTGGGTATCACATTTGGGAGTAGCGTGAGACACACAACTAGCAGTGGAAGAATATCACAAACCATCGGTACGCAGTTTAGTGGGATTTTGGGAACACTAGGTGTGAACATTTTAGGCCATTTGACGGCTATAGGAGGTGGATCTAGTGGTGTAGGAACTAGAGGACCTAGTGGAATGAGTGGATTTTGAGGGTCAGGAGGAACATGACCTAGTGGATCCAGTGGATCTGGTGGAGGAGGAAACACTAGAGGGAACCAAGGCTCTAGATCAGGAGGACAAGGGCCTCAACCACCTCCACAAGTATTTTTTGAGATGTCATTACACTTAATAGAATACAGGGGTATTGAAGATGCTGTAGAGCATGTGCAAAAGTTTGAAATACTATAGTGTGTGAAAGGGATCACTACCCCAGAGCGTAAGGCAAGTCAGTTTGCAACAACATTGCAAGGACACACGTATAGTTGGTTTTGGAAGTATGACCCCCATTAGATGGTGATAGACTACACCGCATCGAAGAACACCTTCCAAGTAGTGTTCCATATCCCTGAGTTTTAGTAGAAGAGCATCAGTGCTCTAAAGGAGATCCAACAGGGAACGGAAGAGAGTGTGTGGGAGTATGATGTGTGGTTCAAGAATCTCTTGTCTAAACTATCCTGTGACATTCATCCTTCTCAACATTCTCAATGGTTTGTTGGAGGATTGATAACACCATTTAGTAGGGCTTTATCAAACAAGACTTTCCTGCTGCACCCACATGAGGCCTTGGAAAATTTCTTACAGTCAAGTCAGTTGGGAGAGTTGATACTTGTGTTAGTCCTTTTCTATATGCTTAAATTGATGCAATGGCCAAGAAGTTAGAGAATCTATTTGTAAAATTAGTGCATGAGGTTCATAGTGGGATTTGGTGTACAAAATATGAGGTGGAAGGGCATGCAAAGGATAGTTTCCCTCAGAAGTCGGTATGCACTATGGCGGTAGACTATGAAATTTTCCATGGGGATGATGATGCAAGTAGGTTTCCTCTACTATAGTGCACAATCCACAAGAATGTTTCTTGTTATTGCAAGATCTGTACCTCTATGATCCATGATACCAAATATTGCAGACTAATTGAGAACATTCATGATGCTATTGATCTTGGTGTGTGCTAGAATAGTCTTGCAAGCAGTTCTAAGGATGATGATCGTCGTTATGAAGGGTACACAGATGGAGGAGCACGTGGAAGAGGTTTTTGTGGAGGATTTTGTGGTCATAGTAACCATGGTGGAGGATGAAGTGAATTCCCACAAGGAACCTATTATAACTGTGGATCTACAGAGCATTACAAATGTGAGTGTCCTTATCTATTGCAATGCTCCCGGTGTGTAAAGAAACATAAGTATGAAGAGTGTTCGAGATTTATGAGCATATGAACCAACAAAATTGAAAGGAAAAAGGCATTGGGATGGTAAGCATCAAGAAAGCCGCTGCTTCACAATGGATGCCAAGAGTGGCGTGTGAGTTAGGAATAAAACCCGATTGGTGACAATGTAGGAAGAGGCCACACATGCCAGGGAGATGCCAAGAGAAACGACACTATTTTCAAGAGAGGAAGTGGTACACGGAAATTATTCGGACCGTTCTCATCAGAAGGAGGTATATCAAGAGACTTTGGATGTGATTCAGATTTTGTAAGGGGAGATCCAATGTCTAAAGGAGAAATCAAAGCAGTTGGAGCAAAGGAAGAATGTCGAGGCTCCAAAGGATGACTTGGATGAGGTCAAGGAAGTATGTAGGATGTTAAGGCAAGAGAATATTATTCCCTTACTAGGCTAATGGCTGAGGAAGAAGGTAACACACACTTTGGATCGAGTGTGAAAGGTAGGTTTTGCATGTAAACCTTCCTCCTCACATCCTTGATTATGACAAGGAAATTACATTGAATGCAGTTTTGATGGATGGATTCTGAGTAATATCCTCATCGAAACATGAGTAGAGGTCAATGTTCTTACCTTAGATGCATGGCATCAAATGGGAAGACCCGCATTACAACCATGTTCGAATGTTTTTTATATGGAAAAAAGGACTAAGGAAATGCCCATTTGCATCTTAAAGGATACAGTTATCACCATTGAAGGGGCCAAGTTCACTAGAGACTTCAAAGTCTTGGTGCTCGCTAAGGCAGATAAATTTATAGCATTACTTGGGTGCCCTTGGTGTTACAAGAATAATGTTAACCTTTAGTTTAACAAATGGTATATCATCTTTGAGAATAAGGAAGAAAGGGTGATTATCCCTTTGGTAGATGGGAATTCAAAGGCCATCGAGCATTTAGGAGAACAATTCCTTGACATAATCTATGTGCGCTACATCAAAGATCCTAAGATAACTCATCCCACAGAGGAAGTCATCCAGTTTGAAGATGCTCAGTCCTTGAGTGATAAAACTAGCATGACATGCAAAAATTGTGCGCATAGGACTTATGAGTTGAGTGGGTGATAGTTAAGATGATCTATAACAAGGGTAATAAAGGTGCACTCATTTAAGTGCCTAGGAGGAAAGAAGTTTCCAAGTTACTCTGGAGGAGCATACCCTAAAATTTTCTTGCAAGAAATGGAGGCTCAATGGAAGAATGAGGATGAGAGAAGGGGAATGCTCAATTATAACCTACTCGAACTACAACACGCTAATGGGATACACATCAAGAGAGCCTCCTAGAATGGCACAAGGTAAGAATCACATTTTCTGTAAGGTTATCTAGGAGCAACATGCCCACTGTCATACAAGACTACCATGGTAAAGAGACCACCTCATTTCATATCCAAGCATGTGAGAAGGTCTAGATGGGAAGTGCAGAAGCATTACCACCTTTTTTATGGGTGGATAAGTTGTATTTCACCTTACAAGGCCATGCACATGCATGGTATATTCATTCAGATATGCCTCATCAAATAGGTAATTGGTAGGAGTTGATGGACGATCTCATTCAAGATTTCGAGTATACGAGTACCATGCCATCAGTGGATAAGGTGTTATAAGTAATCAAACACCTTATGATGAGAGATAGTGCTATGGCAGAAGATAGGCTAATGGAATTATTGGGTGAGCCTTATTTGGAAGTGCACCTCAATGAAGAAGAATCATAGGAAGTATAATTTGAGCCTACACGCATGGAAAAAGAAAAAGGAAAAATGGTCTACGTAGTAGATGCAGAAGAGATGGAAAATTTGGATGTTAACCATTCTTAAGGTATGCACAAAGTCATAGATAATGTGGATAAGTGTGCACGAACCTACCATGAGCCCTTAAAAATTAGAAGGTTAACATTAGGATAGAGACAAAATCTAATTAAGCTATCATTGGGGACTATTGGTCGTGAAAAGAAGTTTCAAAGGTCATTGATCTATTGTGCAAGTTCCAGGATTTATCCCCTTGTGGGTACCATGAAATAAAATGCACCCACCATTCCTTAGGGGAGATGAAGATCAAGTTGAATGAAGGTGCGCTCTCGATTCGAAAGAGGCCTTATCAAATGAGTCCAAATTTGCGTGTACGGATCAAGGAAGAAATAGACAAGATGATATCATCTGGTATCATTGAGGTAGTGGAAGAATCATAATGGATAAGCCCAATGGTTATAAGTATCAAGAAGGATGGGAGGATAAGAAATTTTGTTGACTATAGGGATCCGAATGCAAGATGTGTCATTGATACTTTTCCAACCCCCTTTATTGAAATATATTTTAGAAGGATTAGCCAAGCGCCAAGTCTTCTCTTTCACAGATGGGTTCTCGTGGTATCAACAAGTCGAATTACAAAGGAATATCGAGTAAGATAATTTTTCCACCGAATGGGGATGTTTTTCCTACACGCTTATGCCTTTTGGATTGCATAATGTGCCTGTTGTGTTCTCGTACATCGTGGTACAAGCATTTCAAGAATTCATCCATAAATGTCTTAAATTTTACTTGGATGAATGGACTATGTATAGTTTGGTAAAATACCATTGTGACAATTTGAGGCTGATGTTTGAGATATGTTAGAAGTTAAGGATATCCCTCAAAATTAAGAAATGTGTCTTTTCTACTCCTTTGGGAACCCTGTTAGGACATATTATATACAAAGAAGGCTTACTAGTGGATCCCGCCAAAGTTGTAGTTATTGTGGGATTAGGGGAACCTACTAATCAAAGCACAATGTGTGATTCCTTGGGCATATGGGGTACTATAGGAAATTCATTAAGGGGTATGCCAAGATCGCCACACCCTTGGAAGAATTGCTAAAACATAAGAGTGCATTTCATTGGGGAGAGGCACAATAGAAGGCATTTAACAATTTAAAGGATAGGATTGTCACGACACCCATACTACATTTTCCCTCTTGGGATAAGCCTTTCCATGTGCATGTTGATGCCTCAGGAAAGCTATGGGAGAAGTACTATCATAACTCGGTGAGGGATTGTTAGATCATTCCTTGTGTTTTACAAGTAGAAAGTTGACACAAGCATTACAAAATTACACAACTACGAGCATGAAGCATTATCTATGATCTACGCACTGCATAAGTTTAGGTAGTACCTGTTGGCAACACCATTTATATTCTACATGGACCACATGACATTGAAGTACTTAGTTAAAAATCCCGTTCTGCAAGGGCACATATGTCGTTGGGTCCTATTATTTCAAGAGTTTGAGTTCACAGTGGTTGTAAAACCAAGAAAAAGTAATTCAGACTTGACCACTTATCAAGGATTAAATCAGGGGAGGATGCACAAAGCATTGAGGATACCATGCAAGATGCACAACTGTGTATTTTGTAGCACATGCTCTTAGAATTAGAAGATATCATAATATTCTTGAAAATAGGTGTGGTGCCGTAAAGGATGAAGGATCCGGGAGGAAGCAGCTAGCAATATGCACCACACCCTACATGTTGATTATTGGAGACTTGTATAAGTTGGGTCATGATGAGGTACTACAATGATGTGTATTGGAACATGAATGTGTGGAAATTATGGAGGAAGTGCATGGTGGGATTGTAGGAAGACAATATGCAGGAAATGCTACCGTGTAGAAGATTTTATTAGTAGTGAGTTGGTGGGAAACCATCTACTAGGATTGTATTGAGTTTTGCAAGGCCCGTGACCATTTATAGCGCCTTGGAAAACCTAGGAAGAGGGATGAGATGACCTTGCGACCAATAGCTAGTGCTGAACCATTTGAAAAATGGGAAATTGACTTTATAGGGATAATTTTTCTAGACGCGCGAAGGACTACTTCGCGGTGTATCATTACTTGCACTGATTTCTTGAAATGATGGGTAGAGGCAATGCCTAGCACTGTAGTGACAACTACTAGATATTTATGGGAGAACATAATCAAAATGTATAGTTATCCTTTAAGCTTAATAAGTTATAGAGGTACACATTTCGTCAATGAAATTGTCATGATTCTATTAGCAAAATTTATGGCGGTCCATAAAAATACTACCCCTTATCACCCACAAGTAAATGGAACTACCGAGGCATTCAAAAAAATACTAAGTCACACATTGACTAAGATCTATGACGTTGGAAGACAAGTTTGGGATGAAAAAGTATAAACTATTCTATGGGCATACATGACAACCTACAAGAGGTTGAACAAGGCCACATCCTTTCAATTGGTGTTTGGCATGGAGACTATTTTACAGTTGAATTCATGTTACCATCTCTCGTGTATAGCATGCACAAGAGGTTTGGATGATGAACAAGTGCTTGGAAGAGAGGATTGATAAGTAGATGTAGTTAGACGAAAGGAAATTAATTGCTAGATGGAGTCGAAGATAGAGAAAGGAAGACAAAAGGCATGGCATGATTGTCATGTAAAAACAAGCAGCTTTGAGCTTGGGTAGATGATGTCTTTCTATGATTCCAAGTATCTCGCACCATCATGGGAAGTTGGCAGTCCATTGATTGGGACTTTACATCATCTCATACATCCTTGATTTAGGCATTTTCCAGCTTACAAGCGCTTGATGGGACGAGATTTCCAAGTCATTTCAATGGGAGTAGGCTAAATCCCTACTATAAATAAGTCTTCTTGGTGTTTTTAATAAGGAAATATTTCCAATTAGCTTAGAATTTCCCTTTATGCTTTTATTTTCTTGTGTTTCCCTTTCTCATTGCTTGTTCCTTTCTTTTTGTTTCATTTTGTACCTTGTGCATCGGTAACCACATTATTTTTCCAAAGTTGTGTATGTGCAGAGGACCACACATTTGTTTTAGTGTGGGGTGGAGTAATGCAAAGAAAAGTATAGGCCTGTAATACAAGTTGAGTGGCCCAATAGAAGGAAGCGCGTAAGGTTAAGAAAGTGCATGAGGAAATGGTGGATAATGAATTATGGTGTCAAGAAGGTCTGTAACAAAGACCATGTACAAAGGAGGAAGAATGCATGAACAACATGAGGTAGGTGAGGGTAAAAATCAGGTAAAGGACATGATGCATGTGTAATAGTATTTAGTCAGATTAGGATTTTTACACGCCAGAAGGTTGTAGAAGGTTTTTCACGCAAGATGTGGCATGTGGGTAAAGGTGCTTAAATTTAGCCTTTCGGAAAAAGATGCATTTAATGTTAAAGTACGTTGGTAGGTGGAATAACATTTATTGCTAGAGGGAAGAAAAACCTATAAATATAAGGTTGGGAAAGTCATTATTCTACCTTGCTATTATGAAGTTAATGTGCTCTTGTGAACTAGGGCATCTACATATATTTGTGCGAAGGAAGAAGAATCCTAATAATTTAAGTGTTTGACTAGAGTAGATCTGCAAACCAAGAGGAAGGAGTACATGAGCATGAGGAAAGGTTGTGTGAAGTGCACTATCTTGTGGAAGGTTTTCCTAGTTAGGGTTTGGCAGCTAGGGCATGGAGATAGAAGGATTTATTCCAGGAGTTGAGATTTGGAGTTAAGAAGAGTAGCAGAGAAGAGTAAGGAGTTCTTATTTTATCCCGACAGAAAGCATGACACCTAAGAAGGAAACCATTTCACCAAATAAACTAAAGGGAAAGGGAAAAGGAAAGTAAACCACTTTCGTTGCAAGCTCTAATGAAGAATGGTATGCAAAAATGTAATACCCTAATGGATTATTTCTAGGAAAGAAGTGGGTGTCACATTTAAGACAAATGACCATGAGTGATTATAACCATCACACAAGCACAATTGAGAAGGAAATGGCATTAGATTTGGTCTATCCAAATAATAAAAGAATACCGGATGGGATGCCCATGTATAATTACGAGGTGAAAGTCAAATTGGAGAAGGTTGGGTTATTGCAAATATATGAGTTGCCTTATTTTGGCAATTATAGCACCTTTATAAGTGGTTGATGTCACACGTGCATGAGGATCACTTCTATTTTGCAGGGCACAAGATGTGCATAACACCAAAGTTGATATCCAAGTTCATAGGGTTTATTTGTGAAGGAGAAATTATAGATGATGATCTAAGTGACAAGGAGGCAATCAAAGAGATGATAGCTACGTATGAGTACAATAAGTGTTTGTGATACTTTGGCATCGCAGAGATTCTAGACCTCGTTATGAGGATGGCCGCATGCTTGGTGACCGTACGTACTCCAAAATTACATGTGCTACATTATCGAGAATTTTTTTATAAAATTCTCCAATGATGATTTATGTCCTTTCAAGAAGGTGTTCGAGCTCCAAATACCATTCAAAATATATATTTATGGCTGAGACATCTTTACTTAGATTTTCCATGCTCTCTTCCAGCTTCTCGCTCTTTCTACGCATGTTTTAGCCTTCAAATAGGACTCGCGCCCTACTTGAGTAGTGGTTCAAAACCGCCACCCAAAACAAGGTGGCAGCCTGAAACCATTGCCCTATGCAGGCGGCGGGCTTGCCCACTTTTTCGCTTTTCTTCACGCATGTTTTAACATGTGACGGTTCACTTAATTTCACTTTTTCATGCATTCGTGAGCCAAATTATCTAAAATTAGCTTTGATTTCTTGTTTCTCCTTCCTCATATTTTTAAATATTGCTAATTAGTTGAACTGCTCCTTCTTACCTTGTGCATGAAGGCACCTCCCATCCTCCATTCCTATATATTCCATTCTTGTATTCAAGAAAGGGCCTAAGAATTTTGTGTATCTTGCATTGTATTGCTATTACGATCTTGCTAGGAATTGTATATCCAAGCTCTGATCTCTTGTGTTATCTCTCTTCTACTTGCATTACATCCGGACTACCATCAAGATGCCATTACTCAAGCACCATCCTCCTATTGCTGTTCTTGCATTCCCAATCTCTTGGACTCACATGAACACTTAGAGAAAGAAAGGAACATACTAAGGGGACAGATACAGACACAACTAGATTTTCCAAAGCTCTTGCTTTTCCAGGTTGGAATTGTGTGTTTGTTTTCCTTGTGTGTTGAATTGTCAATTTCATATCAAATAGAGTAGAAAATCAATTATATCAATAGAGTAGAAAATCATTCATATCAAATAGAGTAGAGAATCATTCATTTTAGTAAGTTTTCCTTTCAACATTACTAGGGAAGTTGTGAGGAATAATAGCCCCTTTCAGGGTCATGATTTGTTCTTCACCTCTGAGGTAGGGTTTGGAGGATTTTGATTAGATTAGGTTGTTTGATTTAGATTAGATTCATACATTTGCACAAGTAACCAGCTACATCTGGTTGATTACTTGTCTTTAGTTTATTTATTAGATTAGAACACATTGCTTAAGGATTAGAAAAGAACAAAAAGATTTCCTTTGATAGATTAGTTTACTTTTATTTCTTTAATCCAAAATATTTTGAAAACTCCAAAAACATAGATTAGATCTCTTTTAGTAATTAGTTTGCTTATTAAAAGTCATTTTATTTCATTTTGTATGACCATCAACGGTCCACAATAGGAAAAGACATATAGTTGTGATCCATTGGTCCCACAACCCAACGGGATAAAATTGATAACTAACATTGATACCAGATTATGTTTAACAGTCTTACGCACACATACAAATTTTTCTCAAAAGATAGAACAACTCAATACACTAAAGATATATGCTAATCAAGCATACGATTATTAGTCTGTCTCTAGAAATAGGTTTTGATTACGTGCATGACCATCTAAGGGCCATAACCCCCACGAGTATTTTGTTGTGATCCTCAGGTCCCACAACCCAATGGGCCTACCAGTCAGTTAGAAATTGACACTAGTTTGTGTACATTAGTATTCAGATCTTCACCACTTCCACCAGATATTATCAGACAACTTTCCTTACTGAACATAACAACCGATCATGCTAAGAATTTCTGGACTAGACTGAAAATCACCCAGTAAATACCTATGGCTTCATCATGCATCTCATTCTTACTTCCATGAACTTGTCTAGAAATCTATACGAGGTGCCCATAGGTCATTTTCTCGCATGTTCAACAACCAATGAATATAATCTCAACCGAGCTCAACATTGATTGGAGTCTACGAGTGGCTATTATCTCAAACCGAACCATCACACCACTTCAAGTTAGGAGAGCATTCTTTGCTTTAGACTCATAGATCCCGACATTATGTGTTGAAGATATAAGATTTCCCAATTATCTTGATCCTCATCACCACACTCACATTCACAATCATTTTACACTAGATGTCTCGGCATGACCTCGAGAGGTCGGGTGTAAAGAAGGTCACGTGTTGATTTTTTGTCATACAAATTAGTGAACCAAACATGAAGATCTAGTCTCTAAATGTTTCCACTTTCTTTGTCCATCCTTTATTTTGTGGGTATTTTTATACCCCCAAATATGTCAGGATACGACGAGTATGGTTTTCCCATCCCAAGTTTTGACATGTACCACTACCAATAAAGTATACCACAACAATCACCTTCACTTTCAACATGGGTGGACAACCATTCATCCGCTCAAAACCCTCTGCTTTAGGGAACCAATGTTGGTTCCTCTGTACGTATTGAGGAACTTGACCAGGTCACTTAGACCTATCCCCTCAAACAATCAAGTTCAAATAACATGAATTTCATTGGTGAAGCAAGTTCATCTCCTCGGGTATTGTTTCAACCCATTAGCATGCAATCCGATCAACTCCCCATCTAGATGAGGAGTATTTAGCACGATATGCTAGGAGTGAACAACACTTCTAGAACATGAACCAATATTTCGATAGGTTGCAAGGACAAGGTGATTTCCTACTTTGAAACAAAAAATGCTACGCCACCACTAACTGAAAATACTACTAATGAGGGGTGGCAACATCATGAACAATTCATAACAGGATACCATACTCCTCAACAACCTCTCGAGGGTTCAATAAAAGGTACCTAAGAAAAGCACCACCTTGTTAACAGTGATGTCATTTCAGAGTTCTCCTAGACAAAGTCAAGGAGTTAGAGCTTGCCCAAAATACACAGAATTCATACACAGGGAAAGCGCGAACTCCTTCCTACCCACAGAATTATGGGAAAATACCTACTGCACAAAATCCTCTAGTTTACATGAATACTCAAAACCTTGGATATCTACCGGGATGGGCACCTTGTTTATGCCCCCAAGCCATGTATGGATATCTATAATAAGAACCAACAGAAAGTGCATTCTCATACACCATACCATCCAAAAATGTAATGTTCCTTGGCTTCGTGCCTTCGATTCCATATTAAGGTAATCAACCCCCTATGTACACATGTATTATAAATCTTCACAAGGGGACATGTATACCTACCTGGTCCGTATGGACAACCATAGGGGATTCCATACACCCTAAAAATGTCTATGCTCTCCCATTTCAACAAATGATGTAGCCCCCACTTCCCCAACAAGGATATTTAATGGTGGAAACATATGCAATGGGGACCTATTCTGAATATCTCAAGGAGCCCCTAGACTTCTCCATTCAGACATCATACTCCCGAGACCATTTCTTGATCTTCCAAAGTTCAAAGGGGATGGTGATCCTAATGCCCACATCAAGGATTATGTAACAACCATTCGATATCTTCTCCCATGGGACGCAGTTGTTGTAAAAATTTTCCCTAAGACACTAGAAGGTATTTCTCTCGACTGGTATTATAGGATACTAGAGGCTTCAATACACTCATTTAAGTAACTCGTATTAGAGTTTATCAAATCTTTTGATATGAACAAGATTTTGAGAATAAGAATTAGGGAATTTCTTCATATCAAGTAAGAACACAATGAGTCTGTAGCCCACTTTATTCAAAGGTGGTAACAAGTTCTCTACTCCTCTACGAGTGCTCCAAATATGGATCAAATGAAACATTTTGATTTGTTGCTTCACTCTCTCAATAAAGAGACAAAGTAAGAGGTTCAAAAGTTCCCACTAAGGAGATATGAAGAGGTGTGTTGTCCCCTCAAAATTTTCCTTCTTTTTCTAAGTCCTGGATTTAGAAATTTTTAGTTCTTACCCTTTGAAAATGGTCTAGTATGAATATTTTGAAATCTAGCATTTCCCAAGGGATCAAGGTTTATTAAAAACACCTTCATCGTATAGATAATTCTTTCCCCTTTCCATAAAGGTAAGGAATTCCTCCTAACTCCTTGTATTTTTCAAGTTATGGCTCGACGGAGTTTGGAGGGGAAATTTTCCCTAGGCGGGCCCGCGGAGAGAAATTCGACACTTATCCCTTTTGGCTAAAAAGTGCAAAAGTCAAAAAGCATCCCGCACACCTGTGGATGGGAAGGAAGCACATTGGCAGAGGTGCGGAGGAAAACTTGGCACTTAGCCCTTTTGGGCAAAAAAACTCAAAGGAAACATTCGGCCCGAAAGCCTGCAGAGGAAAATAAATGGTTTGAGGCCCGTAAATAATCAAGATGCGCCACATGTCAAGGTGGAGTGGTAGGGCATGGAGGTAAATTGGGAAATTTTCCCAATTTAAAATTTAAAAGGAAAAATGGAGCTGCATACCCGCGACACTCCGAGAGAGCACCACATGTCTCGTGAGTGGCAGTATGCGTAGACATTTTTGGGAAATTTTTCCCAATATGAAATCAGAAAGAAAAAAGGTAGGTCTTTAGCATTAGATGAATCAGAAGGTGCCACATGTCTCAAAGTAGTAGGGCCGTGGAGATTTTTAGGAAATTTTTCCAAAAGGGAAAAATTTAAAGTTTGACCCCACCAACCCTAATTTTGACTCTATTTTTTACCAGTTTTGCCCTAAATCTTCAAGAGGCCATATGTTTCGATCTAAAGCTCCAATTTTCATGTTTTTAGTATCAATGGAAAGCTAGTGAAATTCTTCACATGATGGACACTTCAATTTTAAATTTTGATGTAGTTTTATGGAAGAAAATTGAGAAAACGTCTATGGCATGCAAAAATGCAAAAACGTTTCCCCCAAATTCACTCCAATGTTCTCCTACCATGTGGATGGCCTAATTTCAAATAAATTAGGGCAAAGGATCAAATGGTTCATATGAGAATTGGAAAATTGAAATATGAAACTCATTTTTACACACAGAAAATCTTTTTGGGCTCGTTAAAAGTGTTTTCTTTGCGGAAGAGGAATCTAGAAGAGGGGAAATGATCAAATTTGTTTGTAACGGCTTTGGGTCAAATGATTTAATGGTTTTTCAAGTCTTTTTGAAAGTCTAGAAATCAAATTTTGAAATTAGAAGCACGTTTTTTGTGAATAGAGGACAAAAACAATTGTTAGTCTTCTTCTATTCTCCTCCTCTGCATTTTTCTTCTATTCCCACTCGTTGTACAAGTTTCAACTCTGAGATCAATAAAAAAGGAAGGAATTTTATGTCCCCCGATGGAAAAATCGATTGGTTCTTTGTGACCAACGTGTTTTATTCAAATTCCAGTACTCGAAATTGTAAATTTTTCTTTCTTCTATTAATTAATACATGTAATGAAACTTCCAGTTGATGTGTGTGGGCATCTGACACTCTACCCACAACATTTATTTCCCCCTCCTTCATTCTCACTCCCTCCCCTTTCTCAAATTGATTTCTACTATAGCAAGGAGTTGTTATTATTGCCATAGGGATAGTGGAGTGTTCTTGTGGATCTCTGGTTGAAAAACTACCATAAATCCACTTTGGTTTTACATGCTAAACAATAATAGCTACACCATTCAAATGTAGAGGGAATTTGATTCTCATAGCATTGGCCTGAAATCCAAAATTTGTCCACAAGACAAATTTTCTTACCAACAGATTATTAGCACCCATCGTGGGGTAGAGTTAAAGATCTCGCTCCTAAAAATGACCACAAGGTTTTTATAATATCATTAAGTTTTCCTTTAAAGTCTGAAATTCCTTGTGATCCAAAAATACAAAAAGATTCAAATAGAAGAGTTCTGTAGATTGAGCAGCCATATGAACTACATGGATGTAACTCAAAATTCTTGCAAATCCTTTTAGAAAACCTTCTTTTCTCTGTCATATCAAAAGGAAATCATTTCAGACCTGAAAGAGGTTACTTGGCATATTTGGCAGAGTGTAAATCACCTCACCATTGCTACAAAATTATGGGCTGTGAAAGAGAAGACAATAAACTTTCAAGCTGGCTGATAGAAGGTATACTCGCCAGATGAGGCAAGGAGTGATTGACCCTACTTTTGAGGAGTTAGAGAGAGAAGAAGCAGATATTATAGCTCGGTTTGATAGAGAGGAAGATATTAGAGCTCAACTTGAAGAAATTGCAAGACTCCAAGTCAGTAGCAGAGGAAAGAGAAGCAACCCTAGCTGTTGAAGAAGCCAGAAATAGAAACAAAATGGCTGATAATGAATGTGAAGCACGTACACCCAATGTACCATGGGGAAGAAATACTGGTCCACTTGCTCTCCCATGAATACTCCATGATCTGCCAAGAGGTTCAAGAAAGAATTTTCCCAAATTCAAAGGAGATGGCTCCCAACTCCACTCAAGAACATTTAAAGACCTTCATCATTGCTCGTGGTGTTTTTAGGTGTTGAAGATGAAGATGTTTCAATTAGAATTTTTGTGGAGTCATTCCAAGAGAAAGCTGCTAAACGGTTTTACATGCTTCTTGCAAGATATATTACTAGTTGGGAAGATATTAGAAAAGCATTTGAAAACAGATTCAAGAGCACCGAAGATGGTCTAGATCTCACTGGTTCAATTAGTCCAAATAAAGAAAGAAAGCTCTGAATCCATGAGGGAATTTGTAACAAGGTTTGACAGATTAAAAAGAAGAGTCCCTGAAGATGTGCTACCTCTTGAGAACCACCTAAGAATATTCTACATCAGTTCATTTCCATCAGAAATTGGTTTCTTCCTAAGAAGAGCCCAACCAAACACACTGAGGGAAGCTCAAGACTTTGCCATTGAAACTAATGATGACTTAATCCTCTCTGGAAAGGTGAAAGGCCCAAATGGGAAGCAGAAGGGTCAGATTTTGACTTTAGTAACTACAGATCCTATGTTCCAGAAAATGGCAAATGATCTGGTTGCCTTGAAGAAACAACTATCCCAAATGACAACAAGAAATGCTCCAAGGAGGAAAAACTTCCTTGATAGGCAAAGAATTGCACCACCTCCTCGCCAACTTTCCCTTGAAGCACCTCTTGTAAATGATTTTTGTGACATTAGAGAATCAAGAGAGGATGATAAAATTGATGAACTTGAAGGAGAAATAGCAGAGGATTACGAAGGCTACCTCGAAATTGAAGAAGTTGATATGCACAATGGCTTGTTTGAGTTTTTGATGATGGGGAAGAAGAAGAGGAAGCCCCAAGCTTCTCATGTGCTGTCTTCACTCAAGCTCAATCCAAGAAAGATGCTCTACCCTCCATGGCTCAAAAGGAAAATAAAACTAAAGAAGATCCCACTCCAGCAGCCACACAAAAGAAGATCATTAGCAGAGGCTCACCATTACCACCCTCAATGGATTCAGCCAAAATGAAACCAGGACAAATGGCTGCTAGAGATTAGGCTATTATATCTAGTAAGTCACCTTTTCCTTCTTCTAGCTCAAAAGTTATTAAAAACACTCCTCCCTCTAATGAAGTCTATCCTAAGTCAGCTAAAACTCAGACCATAGCTTCACCTTCACCTCCTTCTAAGCTGATGGCCTCACCCTCAGAAGACAATCCAATTTCCAAGTTAGCCAAAGTTCCTCAAAGACCCTTACCATGTAAACCTTCCCTCACTCTAGGAACTTCCCCTTATCCAACATTGTCCCATTTGATTTTGTGGAACATGCAAGTAAGACCAAAGTGCAGCTCTCAGAGATTGAATACTTGCAAACACACCTTGCTCGCTTTTGATAGACTAATAAATGCTATTCGGAGTAGCGGTTCTAGACCTTCAAGTTCAAATTATAAAGGTTTGCTCCCAACACCATTTACACCACCTGCTCATAACATGCTAGCCCTAAGTGCTTCCAAAACAGATAAGGTGGAACCCTTCTACTTGTCTCTTCTCATGAATGGTTTTAAGATAAAAAATTGCATCATTGACTCCGTAGCTTATAATAACGTAATGCCAATCAAAGTTGCCCATGCTTTCACCCGACACTAACCAGAGTTAATGGAGCTTGTTACTCAATGGAATCCAAGAAAGTACCACTAGTAGGAAGGATAAAAGATGCACAAGTGGCTTTGGCTGAATACCCTGATAAGAAAGTACTTCTAACCATCTTAGTGGTAGACATTCTAGCATCTTTTGGCATGCTCTTGAGTAGAAGTTTTTATAGAGACCTTGGTGGAGAGATAAAGATGGATTAGACCTCTACAACTATTCTAGTAAAGGGTGAGATGAAGAGGTTGCTTCCGGTAAGAAAAATGAAGTTTACAGTAAGAAGTTCTAGTGACCCAAGAGCTAATATCCTCTTTCAAGATTGTGGATTAGGAAACTATTTCCTTACTTCACAATGAGAAGAAGACTTGCCACTTTCCTCGGAATTAGAGAAAGATCAGGTCTAGACTATGGAGTTTGATGGAAGCCATTCCAAAGCAGGCTCAGGGGTTGGTGTTGTGTTGTACTCTCCTTCCAATGTGATGCATCCTTTTGCATACAAATTATAGTTTGACAACACCAACAATACAACAGAATATGAAGCTCTCCTCTTGGGCATAAGTGAAGCAAAAGACATGGGAATAAAAAATTTGAGATGCCTTGGTGATGCAGAAGTGATAGTGAAGCAAATCCACCAGCAATACCAGGTGAAGAACCCAAGGCTCATGCATTACAGAATAGAGTGTGGGATTGCATTGAATTATTTGATGCATTCTCTATTGAAGCCATCCCAAGACAACAAAATGAAAGAGCTGATTCTCTTGTAGTATCAACATCCCTATTGACTCATCCTTCTTTTGGTAAGGACAAAATAATCATTGAGATGGTTTTCAGAAAAAGTATTCCTGATAACATAGATCACTCTCAAATTTTCAATGACGACAATCAAATTTTAGCCTTCTTAGAGAAAAGAGACAACTTCAATAATCTCTTCTTTGAGGGAAGTGTTAATCCACATAGAGAAGTTATGGTTGAAGATGCATCAGATGAAATTGAAAGAGTGGATGATGAAGGCATGATCAGATTGAAAGGTAACAAGATCCCCAAAGGTCTAGTCTCTCTAGAGGACCTGTTTGACAAGCATGAAAAATTTATTCGTGAAAAGAAAATCTATCTTCTCGCTGTCCATCTAATTTTGAAAAGGAAAACATTGGGACTTCTGAAGATCTAAGGATGGTCAACATTGGAAAATGCTGCTCACCTGAAGAGAAAAGGAAGTTCATTTCTTTTCTTAAAAAGTACTCTGATGTGCTGGCCTACTCTTACGACAAGCTCAAATATTTTCAACCGAAGGAAATGCATCATTCCATTCCTCTGAAGCAGATGCTAAGCCCTTCAGAAGAAGCAAAGACCCTATAATCCAAAGATTGTTGATGTTATCAAGGAAGAAGTGAACAAGATGCTGAATGCCAAAATTATTTTCCCTATTCACCACTCAACATGGGTGGCCAAAATTGTACCAGTCAGAAAGAAAAATGGGGAGATCAAAATATGTGTAGATTTCAAAAATATGAATTAGACATATCTCAAGGACAATTACCCTCTTTCGATCATGGATCATATCCTACAAGTAGTTATTGGATATGAGATTCTCTCTTTCCTTGATGGCTTCTCAGGGTATAATCAAATTAATGTGGCTGAATAAGATTGTAGTAAGACAGATTTCATAACTCCTTGGGGCACTTTTGCTTATAGAAGGATGCCTTTTGGCTTGATCAATGTGGGAGCCACCTTCCAAAGAGCCATGGAATTGTCTTTCAAAGACCTCAAGCATTGCATTGTCATATACCTTGATGACTTAACCATGTTTTCAAAGAAGAGAAGTGAGCATATCTTTCACTTGGAGCATATTCTTGCAAGATGTAGAAAACATGGCATTTCTCTAAATCCCAAGAAGTGTATCTTTGGAGTCACGTAGGAAAGTTGTTGGGACACATCGTGAATAAGCATGGAGTAGATATTGACCCTGAGAGGGTAAATGCTATTTAAGCACTATCTCTTCCCACCAACGAAGAAAGGAGTGCACTCATTCTTTGGGAAGCTAAATTTTCTTCACCACTTTGTCCCCAAATTTTCTGAACTAACAAAACATATCACCTCTATAATGAAGCCTCAAACAAGTTTCAAATGTATTAGTGAAGGAAAATCTGCATTTGAAGAAATCAAGAAGGCCATTGCTAAAGATCCTACACTAGTATCTCCAGATTTCGAAAAGAATTCATCATGTACTTTATGCCTTCGAGCACACTCTTTCTATTGTCCTAGTTCAAGAATGATAAAGAATTAGAAGCACCTATTGCTTTCATGAGCTTTCCTTTGAAGAATCATGAAATAAATTAAAGTCACTTGGAGAAGCATGCATACGCAAAGTGGTCAAGGCCATGAATAATTTTAGATTTTACATACTCAACTCACACACCATGGTGATGGCCCCTAAGTGAAATCAAGTCCATTTTGACACAACAAGATCCCAAAGCCAAAAAAGGAAATTGGATTGCAAGGACCTAAGAGTATGACCTGAGATTAAGCCCTCTAATTTGGTTAGAGGAAATGTTTTGTACAAGTTGATTGCTAAAGATGAATCTCTCAAAGTTCAGCTTGGAGAAAGAGATGAAACTTTCCCAACCTACTCAGAATATTGCCCACAAGTTCTCTTTGTGAACACTACGAAGAATGGTATGCAGACATCACTTTCTTTCTTACCTATTGGAATTCCCTCCTCATTTAGATTACAACCAATGAAGAACTCTCAGGATGAAAGAATCCAAATATGTGATTTGGAATCATGCACTCTATAAGAAAGGGATATATGGTTGTTTTCTCAAGTGTGCCGATAAGGAACAACAAGAAAAAATCCTTAAAGCCTATTATGATCAAGCTTGTGGTGGACACTTTTCAGCCATGGTGACTGCCCACAAAATTTCTTAGAGGTAGATATTATTGGCCTTCTCTTTTTTGATACTCATAGCTAGGTTTCTAAATGCAAAGCATGCCGAAAATTTATTGGAAAACCACAGTTAGCTGCATTACCTCTCAGGCCTATGATTACTAAAGAATCATTTCAATAATGGGGGTTGAACTTCATTGGCATGTTGAATCCCCATTCAAGTGTTGGGCATAATTATGTGCTCACTGCCATGGACTACTTCACCAAATGGGTGGAAGCCATTCCAACCAAACAAGATAGTTCGAAGTTGTCTACAATTTCATAAAAGAGAATATCATTGTTCATTTTGGAGTTCCTCAGAAGA
Organism: Taxus wallichiana var. yunnanensis; assembly: GCA_018340775.1. Taxonomy (NCBI): domain Eukaryota; kingdom Viridiplantae; phylum Streptophyta; class Pinopsida; order Cupressales; family Taxaceae; genus Taxus; species Taxus wallichiana. The sequence goes on along the minus strand of CM031239.1, from coordinate 93,802,246 downwards.
TTTTAGTAGACAATGCTACTTATTTCTCTTCAAAGGAATTGACAAAATTCTATTATGGCTTCAAGATTTCTCTTGCTCATTCTTCTGACTACTATCCTCAAGGGAATGGTCAAGCTGAGTCAAGCAACAAAAATATTGTGACCATTATCCGCAAGCTTGTTGATGAGAATCAGAAGAATTGGCACAAAAAATTATATGATGCATTGTGGGTTGATAGGATCACTCCTAAGAAGGAAATAGGCATGTCACCTTTTCACCGCTATATGGAGTTAAAGCAAAGATTCCTATTACAATTGAAATGCCAACTCTCAAGCTAGTTTGAACAAGTGGAAGACAACCAATATAGAGATTCAATTGAAAAGAGGATCATTTTCCTTGAGAAGCTAGAAGAGAGCAGATCCTAGGTAGTGGACAGAATCAAAGAACATCAGCTTGAAAGTGAAGAAGCTCTTTGACAGAAGAGCCAAAGCAAGGGATTTTAGAGCTGGAGATTTGGTCCTACTTTGGGACAAGAGGAGAGAGCCAAAGGGTAGTCATGGTAAGTTTGATTCTTTGTGGTTGGGTCCATTTAAATTTAGGAAGCTTGTGGTGAGAATGCCTTTCTCTTATCATACTTGGATGGAACTCCATTGGGATTGCCTAGAAGTGGGAAATATTTGAAGTTGTACCATTAGTGAAAGTGAGTTGTCCCTCACCCTGTACCATATTTTTTTGTTTCCCCTTTTCTATTGTGTTTGTTTTCTGTTTTGGTGTGGTTTTGGTTTGTTGTGTTTTCCCCTCCTTCCTTCTTCCTTCCTTCAGTATTGTACATGACTCTGCAAGGCCCAATGGATAAGGCACTGGTCAATGTTATATGTTTTAAAACTTGAGATTCTGGATCCTCATGCCATGTTTTCTCCCTGTTCAATCCATGCCATGTCCCCAAGCTAGAGCCACTGTTGTCCCCTCAAAATTTTCCTTCTTTTTCCAAGTCTGGACTTAGAAATTTTTAAGTTGTTACCCTTTGAAAATGATCCAGTCTAAGTAGTTTGAAATCTGGAACTTCTAAAGGGAAAGGATTCTTAAAAACCTTCATCAAATAGAGAATTCTTTCCCCTTTCTAGAAAGGTAAGGAAGTCCTCCTAACTCCTTGTATTTTGCAAGTTATGGCTCGACGGAGTTTGGAGGGGAAATTTTCCCTAGGCGGGCCCGCGGAGAGAAATTCGACACTTAGCCCTTTTGGATAAAAAGTAAAAAGTCACAAAGCAGCCCATAGGCCTATAGAGGGGAAGGAAGTGCATTGGTGGAGGCATAGAGGAAAACTTGGCACTTAGCCCTTTTGGGAAAAAAACTCAAAGGAAACATTCGGCCCGAAAGCTCACAGAGGAAAACAAATTGTTTGAGGCCCACAGATGAATCAGAAAGTGCCACGTGTCAAGGCAGAGTGATTTGGCATGAAGGAAAATTGGGAAATTTTCCCAATTTAAAATTTAAAATGAAAAAATGAAGCCACAAACTCGCGACCAGTCAGAGAGCACCATGTGTCTCGGAGCGGCAGGGTGTAGACATGTTTGGGATTTTTTCCCAATATGAATTTAGAAAGAAAAAAGGAAGGTCTTTGGCCTATGGATGAATCAAAAGGCACCACATGTCTTGGAGTGGCAGGGCCGCATATATTTTTAGGAAATTTTTCCAAAAGGGAAAAATTTAAAGTTTGACCCCGCCAACCCTAATTTTGACTCTGTTTTTTACCAGTTTTGCCCTAAATCTTCAAGAGGCCATATCTTTTGATCTAGAGCTCAGATTTTCACATTTTTTGTATCAATGGAAAGCTGGTGAAATTATCCACATGATGGACACTTCAATTTTAAATTTTGATGGAGTTTTTTCAGAGAAAATTGAGAAAACGTCTTTGACATGCAAAAATGCAAAAACATTTCCCCCGACTTTGTGCCAATGTTCTCTTGCCATGTGGATGGCTTGATTTCAAAGAAATTAGGGAAAAGGATCAAATGGTTCATATGAAAACTAGAAAATTGAAATATGAAACACATTTTTGCACACAAAAACTCTTTTTGGGCTTGTTAGAAGCATTTTCTTTGCGGCAGAGGAATCTGGAAGAGGGAAATGATCAAATTTGTTTGTAATGGCTTTGGGTCAAATGATTTAATGGTTTTTCGAAGTCTTTGTGAAAGGCCAACAATCGAATTTGGAAACTAGAAGCACATTTTTGTGAACAGAGGACAAAAATGATTGTTAGTCTTCTTTTATTCTCCTCCTTTGAATTTTTCTTCTATTCCCACTCATTGTACAAGTTTAGACTTTGATATCAATAAAAAGAAAGGAATTTTATGTCCCCTCAATGGAAAAATCGATTGGTGCTTTATGACTAGAGTGTTTTATTCTGTCTTGTGCTCAGAAATTGTAAATTTTTCTTTCTTCTATTAATTAATGCATGTAATGAATCTTCCAGTTGATGTGTGTGGGCATCTGACACTCTACCCACAACATTGATTTCCCCTTCTTCATTCTCACTCCTCACCTTTCTCGAGATCAATTTCTCCTATAGCAAAAATATGCTATTATTGCCATAGGGAAAATGGAGTGTTCCTATGGATCTCTCGGTTAAAAAAACACTATAAATCCACTTTGGTTTTACATACTAAACAATGGTAGCTGCACCATTCAAATGTAGAGAGACTCGATTCCCAAAGAGTTGGCTTGAAATCCACAAATTTTTCCACAAGACAAATTTTCTCACCAACAAGGTGCTAGAGGGTGCTCTTTAGATTAACTAAGGAGCCATTGACAATGGTCGTAAGACTTATGGAGAAAATGGGAAGTTAGTCACTCCCAATCAAAATAATCTTGGTTACTCCAACAACACAAACAATAATCAAGGACCAAAGATCCTTAATAAGAATCATGGAGCCATGACCGACAGTGTGACTGACTAGCCCAAAAATCCTAATGTTGTTAATCCTACTAGTATAGGTGCTACAAATAACAACAAAAATAATGGCAATAATCAGAGAAACAAAAATTTATCACCCTTAGTAAATGCTGTGGATTTTAATCATCCTCAACAACAACAACAACAACCTCAACAACAAAGAAAAACACTAACTTCAAGCCCTAGTTGATACCCAAGGGGTATCCAAACCAATTCCAAAACCATGGCCAAGGGTTCCAAAATTTTAATTAAAACAATCAGCCACAAAAAAAAACCATAGTTTCGGATCACAACAGAACAAACTAAAGGCCTCGAGATTATAACCACGACTTATACTGCAGCTTCCATAGGGTTCACGGGCATGACACAAGAACTGTCGCGATTATTACAATTTTTGCAGCAGATTTTCTAGAGGAAAAAATACATTTATTTGTTGACATGTTTTTGGAAAACCCAAAAGCACCCACTCAGAATGCCTACATGGGACCAATATCTCCGTAGAACACACTACTGGGATCTTCAATGATCCTCTCCCCACACATCCAAAGGATGGTAGATTATATCCCAATGGTTCAAATAAAGGTATTGTAATAGGGACTCATGATCGTGAAGCCTCAACTTCATCAAACCCATAGGTGGTACCTCCTTTGGATGGTCACCAAAAACAAAATTGTGGGGTTGGTAGAGTTAGATGTTGAACCCTAAATTAATGCTGCCACAAGAACCAAGGATTATTCTTCACAGCCAATCCCAATTTATCTGGTTATGTCAGAAAATGCTCATGATACGCTAAGAAAGCTAGTAGGGGATTATGATCTAATCAGTGATCTAACCAAGACCTTTTCACACATTTCCTTCTTGGATCTACTGAAGAATTCCCCTGCTCATCGAGTCACTCTGTTAGAAGCACTAGGTCTCGACCATTTGATTAATGTTACCCCTCCACTAGAGGCACAGATAAATCACATAGACTTTGACATTATTCCTTCAGGGTATCCTGAGAGAGATATTGGGTTCATGTTTGACATCAACAAGATGCCCACAGATGTTGAGATAGCTTGTAGGGGTGACCCATATTTTTATACAAGTTTGGATTTACAATAACTACGTAAAGTGTGTAATGATCGATGATGGGGCAATAGTTAACATAGTTCCCTTCTCTTTTCTTTAGAAGTTAGGGTATGGGGAGACCAATTTCTCCTTGACATGAAAGATGCTGAGAGGATAAGATATTCTCAAGGCAACATCGATTGGAATGATAGTGTAACCGATTACTCTTAGGCCTAAGATAGTACTAACTGAGTTTTATATTATAGACCAAGAAACTAACTATAATATGATCCTTGGCCATCCTTGGATCCACCACATGAAGGAAATCCCCTCCACTCTATTCCAGGAGGTTAGATTCCTATATTTAGGGAAATTATTTGTGGTCTAAGGTGATCCAAAATCATTTTATATACATTTGGCCAACTTAAGGAAGAGACCAAGGGTCCACTTTGAGTTTTAACTTCCCATGATTTAGTTTAAAAAACCTGTAAATGTGGTACCAAAAGAAATGCTAGTCCCTACAACATAGTTAGAATTCACGGGGTTGATTGAGGGCATTCTGGAAGTTAAGGATGAAACCATTATGGTAGAGACAATGTCGCTAGGAACCAAAAGAAAAATTGTCGAGCTATTGGAGAAGGATTTTCCTATTCCACTCCCCTTCGATTCCATGGGTATCAAACATACCATGGGACTCAATTCCATTCTAGTAGATGAGGTTTGCATGGTTGAAGTAACCAAGGTAAAGGGAGAAGGTACAAAGGATGACTCAACGTCCATCTTTCTAAGTAGTTGTTGGACTCTCCATTTTGATGGAGCCAAGTGTCGTTTTGGTATCGGGAAGGCATGATCCTTACTTCATCTGAAGGAAGGATTCAACCTTTTAATTCCAAGTTAAATTTTGAATGCACAAATAATGGGGATTAATACGAGGCTATCCTATTAGGTCTCATTATAACTAAGAGAATGGGTATCCTCAATATTAGGGTGTTGGGTGATTCACAACTAGTCGTAAATTAGATATCTAAAGTATATGAGACTAGAGATGAGAATCTACAACTTTACAAAACAAAAATACTAGGTCTAACAAAAGGGTTCAACTTCCTGTCAATCCAAGCGCCACACGAATTGAACCTTCTCTCACAGCACTCTATAACATTTTTTTCTTCGCTCTTCACCCCAAGTAGTGACCTGGAAGATACCAACTTCACAGTTTTAGTTGGTGCCAAGCCTTTGATTTGTAAAGTGACAATGACCCCAATGTTGACATATGTAGAAGCCTAGAATCAACCTGGTTGTTCAATCCATGTTGATGGTGATGAAGCAACTTTAGGATATTTAAACACTTTTGTAGAGCTGCATCTCACTTATCATGAGATAGACCTTTCCTTAATTTCGCGTTCCTCTTCCTATTTTGGGAATCCCATGATCGAATCCTCCCTAGGAAAATATCTTGATATTTATGAAGTAGAAGAAGAAGGGGATTTAGAGTTACCTCTAGCCCCACCTGAGTTTGAGGAGGGAAATGCCTCCTTAATCGAGGGAATAATCGATGTAAATATTGGAATAGAGGAGGAACCAAAAATCTTAAAGCTAGGATCCTCCTTAACTCTAGAGGAGGTGGAAATACACACCGAATCCTTAAGGAACACCAAAAGGCCTTCATATTTAATTACAAAGAAATGACGGAATTACACCACATATTGTGGTGCACAATATCATCACCAAACTAGATGCAAAACTGATTAATCAAAAGTCAAGGCCCATGAAGCCAAAAGTGGCTCTCATGGTGAAAGAAGAAGTAATGAAACTTCTCTAGGTAGGATTCATAAAGCCAATCAATTATTCACAATGGGTGTCTAATATCGTCTCCATTCTAACAAATAATGGAAAGATCTCGTATTTGCATAGACTTCCAAGACATTAACAAGGCTTTCCCCAAAGATGATTTCCCATTACCATCCATTGACGTTATTGTTGACACAACAACTAGATTTGAATTGTTGTCTCTCATGGATGGGTTTTCTGGGTATAATAAAATCAAAATATCTGAGGAGGATCAAGTAAAAACTACATTTATAACTCCTTGGGAACCTACTATTATGCTATCATGTCATTCAGTCTTAAGAATTCTGGCGCAACATACCAATGAGAAATGACATATATATTCCATGACCTTATTCATAAGATCATGGAATCCTACGTGGATGACCTATTGGCCAAGGCCAAAAAGCACTGTGATCACCCCAAGGTTCTTCGTATCATCCTTTTGCACTTAATTGAGTATGGCGTCACATTGAATATAGAAAAGTGTGTATTTGGCATAACAGAGGCACACTTCTGGTTACATTATATATTTATGAGGGATTGATGTCGACCCTAGACAAAATTTGGGCTATGCTAGAAATGGTTCCACCATCAGATGAGTCTGGTATCAGATCATTTCTTGGGAAACTCGATGCAATCTGAAGGTTCATCCTTGAATTAACCTTTGCTATTCATCTAATCAACAAATTGTTGAAGAAATATTATAGCATTGATTGGACAAAATAATGTAACAAGGCCTTCAAGGTAGTTAAATGATTCTTGTTATTCCATCCCGCGCTAATGCCTCCTAGATCAGATTTCCCTTTGATCTTGTATTCATCAATACGGATGTTTTGCTATCCTGGATGTTGGTTCAAGAGGATGATGATAAAAGAGAATGTGCAGTTTATTTTATTAGTCAGATGTTACTTGATTATGAAACACGTTACACATAGGTAGAAAAGGAATTCCTTTCCATAGTATTTGCAACAAAGTGTTTAAGGCATTATATGCTGAATCAAGAAACAAGGGTTATTGTTAAGACAAATCACTTGCAAACATTCCTCATGCAAGGATCCTTGTCTAAAAAGGCCAAGTGTTTCATAACCTTAATGGGAAAGTTTGAACTAACATTTGTAAATTAGAAATCCGTTAAGGGACAAATCATTATAGACTGGTTGGCTGATAATCCATTAGATGGGGTGATCTGGTAGATCTAGACTTTCCCGATGAGTGCATGTACTTTGTCAAAACTAGGCCCCCTATCTTTGTATGTCCTTGGTATACCAACATTGTCAATTTCATCATGGACCACACATACCCAAAAGGGGAAACATCACAAAAAGAAGGTGATTATGTGTCATTGACATGAAGTATGTTATTTTGGAGCAAGTGCTCTACCGCAAAGCCTTTGATAGAATGTTGCTAAGATGTGTTGACGCTGAAGAATATGAAAATATTCTTTATGAGTCACATATTGGAGTATGTGGAGGTCACTTTGGTAGCCATGCCACTTCTCGGAAGATACATCAGATGGGCTATTTCTATCCCACCCTAGAACATGATGTAGTAGAGTTTGTGTGTAGATGTCAAAAATGCCAAGAGTTATCCCACAAGATCCACATACCGGCACAAACTTTGCAACCAATCACAACCCCATGGCCTATTTCCACCTAGGGCCTAGATTTGATAGGGAATTTCTCTCCCTCCTTAATGGATGGCCATAAATTCATAATCGAGCCACATAATACTTTACTCAATGGTAGAAGCCATGCCCCTTACCACCATACCTGGCTCTGTAATCGCTAAGTTCATCTTGAACTAGATCATTTTTAGGTACAAGGTGCCATAATTCATTATTTTGACAATGACACGTCTTTCAAAAATGACGAGGTTTGTGGGTTGTGTAAAAATTTTAAATAAGTGATCACACGACTTCTCTCTACTATCCTTAGGCTAATGGAAAAGATGAGGCTACAAATAAAATGTTAAAGGCCATCCTTCTCAAAACCATTAAGGAGAATAAATGAGATTAGAACCTAAAGATTTTTCTAGCCTTGTGGGCCTACTAAACTTTGGTTAGAACACCAATGGAGAAAAAATCCCTTTTATTTAGTATTTGGTTCCGAGGCGGTTCTATCGCTCGAGGTTGAAATACCTAGTCTCCGTATTTCACTACACAAGATCCTAGGAGAGGAGGGTTATTGAGAAGCATGAATCTCCCAATTAGAAAGTCTTGATGAGGCTAGAATTAACACCGAATAATGGAAAATCATTTAGACTAACCGATGGCTCAGGAAATACAATAAGAAGGTTTATGAATGTGAGATCTACGAAGGAGATTTGGTATTAAGACTCAATAGCTGGATAGACAAGAAGACTGGTGAAGGAAGGAAATTTAGACCTAGGTGGTTGGGTCCATATTGAGCAAGTAGAAGACTACAAAAATGGGGCATTTCACTTGTGTATAGTAGAGGGTGAGGAGTTTAGTGAATCCATGAACTCTCTTCACCTAAAGAGGTACTACACATGATCCACCAACATTTTCATATGTACATTACGCATCTGCTAATTCATTTTGTAAAATTTATGATCAAGGGATTTATTCTTATAGAAACTCCTAAAAACTTCTAAAAACATTGGAAAAAAATTCAAATCATATCTCTTCAAATCTTCATAGTATCGTCAATTATTTCTGAATCATTTCATCACTTCAAGCAAGATAAGACAAAGTTTTGACCGTGATCATACCAAGGCCTGCATACTTGGTTCTGCTTATAGTTTATTTCTAGATTAGGTGTCTTTTCCTATAGTCTGTTATAGAAGCTTCATGGTGTCACATATATCCCATAAAAATCTCTTTGGAAATAAGAACATACTAAACATTTTTCCTAGATAAGTAAGTCAAATGCAAATCCATAGAAAATTTTTATTTTACACATTTCTTTGCCCTACCGAGCTTCGATGTTGAGCATGCATCACTTACTTGGTGATGTAGGGTTGGGAAAGGAGAGAAATGCCCTTAATTGCCTATTCCTTGTCCGTGGTGATGAGCCCATGCTTTCTCCTGGTAGCATGGGGCAAGGAATAGGGGGTCTCATTGACAAACTTGAAAGTTACAAGTAATTTATTCAAATATTGTGAAATCATAGGTCAAAAACAAAGTGAGTTAGATGTCCAAAATTCCAAAAGAGCTTAAAACCCCAAATCTAGATTTTGTCAACCAAGTGGCCATCTACGGATCCAAGTCTAGATAAACTGTAAAGCAATTCACATTCTAAACTATGAGGTAGCTTGAGTAGGATAGGGTTGTAGCATCTCAATTTGGTTCTGCCAAACCTTTTTCTTTCTCTTGTCACTATCATTCAACAATTTTTCATAACTTATGTCCCCTCTGATTCTCGGTGTTGAGCCCTCGTATCTTACTAGTTACATGGAGTTGGGGGTGGGGAACATCTACTTATCATATCATTTTGTCACCACATTTTTCCAAGACAATATGAGGTATCAAAGATTTCTTAAAGAAACTAAAATTCAAACATCACATTGTGCTCACATCATCATATATCAACATTATGAAATAAAAAAGAAATCATTCTGTTATCATTTCACATCCACTTGCATACATTTTGAAAAGCATAAAAGTGGAAATTCTAGATATCTAGAGTACACATGAGAGATAAACCAAAAGGAATTCAACTCAGATATGTTGGAATACCAAACCAAAAATAAGAGTCTATATATATCATGGTGAATCAAGTTTGTATACAATGTCACCATGCACTAGGCATGGTCAAAACACTTGCAATGAGCCCAAAACATACAAAAATCATATAAATGATTGACAAAATGTCATAAAAGTAATAAAAATGGCCCCATGGCCATCAGTCCCTGTGAGATCCCTTGGATGGCACTCAACTGCATATGGGGCTCCTACTACGGCTATGATGATGCTGGGAGTGAATAGAATGATGTGAGTGCTCATGGTGGTGTCTGCTACCCATGGCCTCACTGTGAGAATGGCTCTATCTCATTAAGCACTCGATAGTCTCATATCTAGCCACTTGGGTATGGAGGGAAGTCACTATCTCCACTACCTTCCACATAGGGGAAAACATGTCAGTGTGTCTCACTCCTGCGGCTAATGGCTAGCTCGAGTCAATAGTCAGCTCAGCTCGGGTCTTCCCTAAGGGGATAAGTAGAGTATCCATACACGCTTGATGAATGCCATCTTACCACTCTTGTAACGTCACTACAAGGAGAAAGCAAGAAGTGATAAGTTAGGAAAACAAAAGAAAGAAAGAGATACAAGTCAACATTCCTAACTAACAAAGTAAAAAGAAGGACGTATTGAACTTACTCGGATCTCCAAGTATCCAAGTAGTGTTGGTAGCTGCTACTACTAGTGCTACTCTTGGTGCGAGGATTCCCTAAAGCTAGAAGCAAATCAATTTCCTATGATAGACTCATCATCCCCTCTCCACCGTGAGGAAGTGTTGAATTTGAGACTAAGGTCTCTCTCTCAACACTGGCCTCCTCGTATGACACTCTCATCATCTCCAGAGCATCATACCACTCAAGATCATTCTCCTCATCCTTTTCCTAAGTCAGCTTCGCTAGTCCCCACACAAACTCTCCTCCATGTCCTCTCCAACTGAATCCTCCCCTTCTCATCCCCGTATCCTCCTCAAAGTTAGAGTCTAGATCAATAGGCTCATCTTTCTCCCTACTGTGAGCAGGAGCGGCTACAATCTGAAGTAAGGGTGCTTGAGGGGAACTAGTTACCCAGTGAGCATGCACCACCCATCTAACTAAAATGGGCACACTCGGAATGACCATTGTCCAACTAGGATCCCCTCTAGGGCCCAACCGAGCCTCTTGAACGATCTTATACACTCAAAGCAACTAGAGGGAGCATATAAATATATGAAATGACAAAATGCTAGGGGACCCAATCAAATGGGTGGACCTCAAGTCTCCCTACTTTGTCAACCAACTGACCTCAAAGAAAAAGATACCATCATAGTCACCTCTAGTCCCCATATCCCTGCCATGTCTTGGTAGGGTGTGGTAGTCATGTTTTTCATAGTTAGGGAAGCCACTAGCTAATGTGGCGTCCTAAGTACTAACATACTTGTCCATCTAGCTACCCAAACAACCCCTGGATCTGAAACTAGTACTCCCCTACCATAGGGGATGAAATGCTCATAAACCCAACTCATAACAAGAGTGGGGTGGCTCAATGATTGCCCCTACAATCTGACTACCCTATATAAATCATGGTAGGTAGTCCCCAAGATATATATGCCCCATGCATACTTAAGTCTACGCCCCTAAATCTACGCAATGATAGGATCCCAAAAATATAAAAGGTTGTCACCGCCATTTTCCATAATCAATCGAGGGGACAAGATGCCGATGATGGCTCTGCATATGAAAGGAATGGGAGCGGTGGCAATAGACCAAACCTTCATCCCCTTCTTTAAGCTAGATGAGACAATGCCGTCTCCCATATATGTTTCCCATTGCATGATCATGGTCAGTGGACCTCGCTATCTCTAAATTCAGTCTCCTCCCAAGTATCGGGAGCCCAAGAATATGGTATACATCCTCCAAGGTGATAGTCCACTCACCCTAAACACCTGGGAACCGAGAAATGATCTGTTTCTACACCCATTAGGAAAATAAGTCACATAGAATGTGACTAGCAAGAGAAATGTGGGGAACCCATGCAATCCTCCAAATATTGGCCCTCTAGAGAAGATCCATCTCATCCTGTGTCACCGATGCGGGATAATAGGGACCCAATCACATTCCCTCTCTCATCTCCATTTGATGTATTCCTCCTTCTTTTGCATTCACCAAAACATGGAAATAGAGGTAGTTAGTAACATATACCAAATAACAAGCTCACTAAAAACATTACAAAACATAAGAAATCCAAAAATTTTAAGTTAAAACACATGTTTTGGTCATTTTGTTCAGAACCACCACCCGTGTAGAGTGGCGGTTCCGAACATTGCCCTATAAAGGAGGAGGTCCTCGTGACCATCGCCCGCTTTAGGCGGCTTTCCTAGGACAATTTTCCAAACACGTCTTTTATTCTAAAAATGCTCAAAAAGGCAAAAAGACCATTTTCGACAAAATAAAAGCATTCCCTATGCCCCCCTAGAGACTCATTTAAGAGATTTTTTTTTGAAAATAGTACCCCTTAGGTGAAATTTTCAACATTTTTACATTTAGTGTATAAAAAGAAAAAATTGAAAATAACCAACCTTTGACCGTGTTGGTTAATATTCCACACATGGAGGCATGGTCATGATCTTTTCATGGTTGTATCACCTATACTCTCGTCGAAAATGAGCACCATGGGTCCAGAGCTCTAGATTCACCAAATCAAATAGCACAAATGAATTGAAAAATAAGTTGTTTTGATATATGTATATGTTGTTTTAAACTCATTTTGAGTGTTTACGTTCACAGGGCTAGAGTGGTGGTACATTTATATTTCTATATCCCCGCACATATGGTAAGCCATCTTTACGTTTTGATCTAGAGTTTATTTTTCAGTATTCTATCTATCTACATGTGAGTCTTCCTTTTCTCTTGTAGGTAACGGGAGTTTGGGTGGTGAGATTTTGACACACAGGCGTGTTAGGTATAACTTCTAACTCCTCATTTTAGGAATGCCATACTCAAAATATATGTTTTATGCCTTTTCATGGCTAAGACGCTTCTCCGAGGGGGAAATATGTACGTACCCAATATTACATGTGCTACATTTTCAGAAAATGGCTACAAAAGTCCCCAATGATGATTTAGGTCCTTTTAAGAAGGTGTTCAAGCTCCAAATACCATTCGTAGTATATATTTGTGGCCTAGACATATTTACTTATCTTTTCCACACTCTCTTCCAGCTTCCCACTCTTTCTGCACATGTTTTGGCCTTTAGTGTTAGGGGACCGCTACCCTACTTGGGTGGTGGTTCTAAAACCACCACCCAAAATAGGGTAGTGGTCTTAAACTGTCACCTGCACAGGAAATGATCCTACCCACTTTTTCTAGATTCTTCACACATTTTTAACATGTGACAATTCACTTAATTTTACTTTTTGCATGCATCCGTGAGCCGAATTGTCTAAAATTAGCTTTGATTGCTTGGCTCTCCTTCCTCCTATTTTTAAATAGATTTAATTGGTTGGAACTGCTCCTTCTTACCTTGTGCATGAAGGAACCTCCCATCCTCCATTCCTATATATTCCATGCTTGTATTCAAGAAAAATTCCTAAGAATTTTGTGTATCTTGCATTGTATTGCTGCTACGATCTTTCTAGGAATCACATAGCCAAGCTCTAATCTCTTGTGCTATCTCTCTTCTATCTGCATTGCATCTCGTAATACCATCAAGATGCCATTGATCAAGTGCAATCCTCCTATTTCTATTCTTTCATTCCAAAACTCTTGGACTCACATGAACACTTGGAGAAATAACATAACATACCGAGGGGACAAATACATACACAACTAGATTTGCCAAAACTCTTGCTTGTCTAGGTAGGAATTGTGTGTTTGTATGCCTTGTGTGTTGAATTTTCAATTTAATATCAAATAGAGTAGAAAATAATTCACATCAAATAGAGTGGAAAATCACTCATATGAAATAGAGTAGAGAATCATTCATTTCAATAAGTTTTCCTTTCAACATTACTAGGAAGTTGTGAGAAATAGTAGCCCCATTCAGGGTCATGATTTGTTCTTCACCTCTGAAATAGGGTTTGGATGATTTTGATTAGATAAGGCTATTTGATTTAGATTGGATTCATAGATTTACACAAGTAACTAGCTACATCCAATTGATTACTTGTCTTAGTTTATTTATTAGATTAGAACACATTGCTTAAGGATTAGAAAAGAATAAAATGATTTCCTTTGATAGATTAGTTTGTTTTTATTGCTTTGATCAAAAATATTGTGAAAACTTCAAAAACATAGATTAGATATCTTTCACTAATTATTTTTCTTATTAAAAGTCATTTTAGTTCCTTTTGTATGACCATCAAAGGTCCACAACAGAAAAAACATATAGTTGCGATCCATTGGTACCACAACCCAATGGGATGGAATTTATAACGACATTGATACCAACTTAAGTTTGATAGATCTTATGTACACCTAAAAGTTTTTCTCAAAAGATAGAACAACTCAATACACTAAACATACATGCTAATCAAGCCTATGATAATTCGACTGCCCTTGGCAATAGGGTTTGATTACGTGCATGACCATCCAAGGGCCACAACCCCCATAAGTCTTTGGTTATGATTCTCATGTCCCATAACCCAATGGGCCTGCCAGTCAGTTAGACATTAACACTATTTTGTGTACATTAGTATTACGATCTTCACCACTTCCACTAGATATTATCGCACAACTTTCCTTACTAAACATAGTAGCCAATCAGGCTAAGAATTTATGGAATAGATTGGAAAATCACTTGTAAATACCTATGGCTTCATCGTGCCTCACATTCTTCCTTCCATGACCTTATTTGGAACTCTATATGAGGTGCTTGTAGGTCATTTTCCACGTGTTTAGCAACCAACGAATAAAATCTCAGCCAAGATTGACATTGAATGGAGTTTACGAGTGGCTATTATCTCAGACCAAACCATCACACCACTTTAAGTTAGGAGAACATTCTTTGCTTTAGATTTACAGTCCCAACATTGCGTGTTGAAGATGTAAGATTTCCCAATTAGGTTGATCCTCGTCACTACACTCACATTCAAAATCATTTTACATCGGCTACCTCAACATGGCCTTAGGAGGTTGGGTGTGAAGAAGATAACATGTTGATTTTATTTATTATAGTGACCAAGGTTAATTATCAAGAACAATGGACGCAAGTGAACAAGGCATGGCTAAATGTATGTTGGAAGATATCTGAGGGAACCAATTATAACTTGTCTGATTTCATCGCAGATGAAATCATAAGCAACGTGTAGGAGGGAGAGAAGATATTATTAAAAAATGTCATCCTTAACAAAGTGTTTTCAAAGATTGGAGTGCCATATGGGATGGAAAGGTTTGTTTGGGAGTATCTAGAAGAGTACTTGCATGTAAAAAGTTATGAAAAGTACACTTGTGAAACCATGACGGACGCTCACAAGGTGTGCCTAGAGAAGTGGTACAAATGAATATGTGACACATTCAAGGTAGAGTGGAGGATCCTAGAGTAGTTTCCCATGCTTGTGAATGGAGAAGAAAAATTTGTAGTGTACCAACATTTCTGCATTAGTAGATTTACATTAACAAATGGGACTAAGGGTCCATGGTTCAAGCTACGCTTCTCCTTCATTGCACAATACTTCTAAGCTAGAGTCAACTAGTGCAAAGAAGCTACAAGACTAAGGTTCGACCTTAGTGAGGTGGACCAAGACCACCATGAGTTGCACCGAAAGATTGTGTACCCTAAAAGTGTGCATATGTGGAGAAGTATGTCTCCCACGAAGTTTAAATGATGAAGCCAATAACGCTGCCAATCACTGGAAGGGTTGTAACAAGGATATAACTTCGCATAAGGATAAAGTTTGAGAAAGGTGCTTGTATGGAGAGTGATGTATCAATTATAGAAGACCCCATAGGTTAGAATAAGTCCATACCAAATAAGAGAGAAAGATAAGAGGGGTAGGAGAAGAAGGCACAAAGTGTTTAGACGACACAATTTGTGGGCATTCCTAAGCAAGCACTAAGACTAGCACTTATGTAAATAGGAATAAGTCTCCCAAGTCAAGGAAAATACCCAAGAAGAAGAAGCACCAGAAGGAAAATCCCATCACACATGAGGAGTAACCAAGGAAGATGTCTCCTAGTGAAGAAAAAGAAAAGGAAGAATCTCCCAGTGTCTTTGGAATCCCCAATAAGGAAGAAGCAGAAGGTGACAGAAGAGGCGAATCAGAGGAGACAAAATTTTTATATGCCTACATTGGAAAAAAGACTAATGACGTGCTTGAAGGAGGTTAATACCATCCTATGTATGATGTATATGATTCGAGGAGGAAGGAGATGAAGAGGAATATAACAAGTAAGATGAGGAGAAGAATGACGAGGAAGAAGCTAAGGCTCGAGGAAAGGGGCTAAGCGAAGAAGTAAGCACCAAAAAGTAATGAACCCAAAGCCTCACCAAGGAGTAAGTGGAGAAATCTGTAGAGAGAGAAGTGGTAGGCATCATGAGGGAGTTGGTGGAATAGGATTTGGATTTGAGCGTGGATGAATTTATAAAGGAGATAGAAGAAGAAAGTGTTGGGAAGGAGTATGGTAGCGTGGGTGGGGATACTAAATTGGTAGTAAGTTTCCCAAAAGCTATGTGAATAGGTGATATAACCACCATACCAAACATCCATACCAAAAGGAGAAGGGAATGAATTAATGATCCTAGAAAGGTGCTACGCGCACGCTTCCAAACCACCATACCAACAAAGAAACTCCTAGCCATGTCATCATTTGATGAAGAAGGCACGTATCCCCAAACCAGAAGATGCTATCCTAGGAATTTAAACCTCATATAGATGAACATGAGTTTAAAGTAAGCTAGAGAGTTCTACTGAAGGTACCAGAAAAAAAAGGGGTAAATCCCTTGGTGAACGCTCAACAACTATAATATGAATAGGTTTGTAACGCGCTCAACAAGATTTCATCAAGTTGAGGCCAGACTATTTGGGAGAAATGATTGAGTGAGATTCCTGGAGGAAGAAATGGAGAAGAAAAATAAGGAGCTCACGGAGAAGATAAATGACCTAAAGCAAGAGGAGATGATTAGCGCTCAGTTGAGGCATGGGCTGAAAGAAGAAAAAGAAAAGGTACGTGAAGTCTCCAAAAAGGTGGAGATGATTATGGATTCCATCGTCTTGAAGCACCCGACTTAGCACCACCCGAGAAGAAGTATGAATCAGCCTTGTAATGTCTAGAAGATTTGACTCGCATTCTCACAATGGAGAGGTGACCACTCACTTAAGAGTCTATAGAAGAGGCACAGGTGCACCAAGAGAAAGAGAACAAGATGAAGGTTGTCAAGATTGTGGCTCGATACACTAAACTTTTTGCAGAGGTAAAGGCTGCTGTGCAAGTCACTAAAGAAACTTATGATAAATAAACTGATAGGGATAGAATGGCAAGCATCTTGGTTGACACCCATGAAATGAAACTCAAGGAGTTCGGATAAGGAAAAAATATGTCTCGTTAATGTGTAATAAATGATCTTATTTTACTCTCCTTTTTATCAAGTTTGACTACATTTTGTGACTTTTGTTTGATCTAGTATAAGTTAGGATGTAATTGTCCATATTTTGTTGGATTTAGTTCTAACGTCTAAAAACTCTGTAATTCCTAAAAAAGTGTGTGGAAATTCAGTTTTTGTAATAAAACAGGTCACAATCAGTCAAGAGAATGAAGTATGAAGCAATCAACATGTTTTTGGGAGCATTGGCTTCAATACAGATTAGTTCTAGAACCTCCAGACTTAGTTCTAGAACTCCATCACACAACTAAGGAGCTCTATTGCTTAGTTCTGAAACCTTTAGACTTAGTTCCAGAACTCTAGCACTTAGTTCTGGAACTATTGCACATAGCTCCGAAACTTTCACAGTTAGTTTTGGAATAGTTCCCTTTGGTTCCGGAACTTCTCCAAAGTTCCGGAATCAATGGGGATCTATTTATTTTTGACAAAAATATGATCTTAGAGAAATCAATGGGCCTTCTAATCAGGATAAGATCAACAAATTGCATATTATTCATACTTGATCTAGAGATAACTTATCGAGAAAACTATATTCCAATATGTTTTCTAAATTCCACATCTATTTTGGGCACTATTCGGTTCCATTTGAATCAGGTAGAAAAACTATGGTTTTAAATGCATCTTTGGATGATGAAATATACATAAATACACTGTAGATAGATTTAATACATATATATAGAGATAGACAAAAATAGATATAGAGATATGTGAGAGAGATACAATGAAGTTTTGTAAGACAAAACATTTCAGTAATAAAATAGCCACTTCATTTTGAGAGAATCATACTTTGTCAAATCCTGATTCAAGGTGGAGAAAGGGCCCACTCCTCCAAGAACCAGGATCCTTATTTTATTGGTATTTATATTTCTAAGAAAATCATGTAGATCTATTAATTTTATAAATGCTTTTGATTATTTAGTTGAATTCTGTTATGTACTTGTCATTATAGGTGTTAGAGACTAGACTCCCATTTCCTTGCAAGCATTTTCACAACATTTTCAAACATGTGTTTATTTCCAAGAAAGTGTGTTTATTTTTGTAACATGTGTTTATTTCCAACAATTTATTTCATTCTGTAATGTGTGTTTATTTCTAGCAATTTATTCCAACAATGAGTGTTTATTTCAACAAGTTTCTTGTAGCATAAATAGAATAATGTTTTGACCATGGAATCCTAATGACATGGCAAAAACCACCAGAAAATAAAATAACAAATATCTACAGTCAATTACTCTATTAATAGGATTTTTCTTGTTATATATAGCTTCAGACACACCCCTGGTTTGAATATGACATCAACTAAGAGTTGATTAAATGAAGGGAATAATGACACCCATCATTTTTGGCACCATTTCCGAGGACCCACTAGTTAGAATTGTCTAATTAGGTGTCAAAAAGAGAAACAATCATACATATAGTAATTGAAAAATATTCCCTACGTTATCATAAAATTTATGAGTAGACCAAGAGATTCAAAGGGTAGATTTATCCCAAAAATATCTCAACAAGAATTATCAACATCCTCTAGTTCAAATAAGGAAGTTGACCAAGAATTGGAAGCACCATTGTCTCCTATTAGACAAGAAGCAAAACTGCCACCTTTGGAATTCTTGGATCAGTCACCAGAAGGAAGTGAAACTTTTAGAAGAAGGATTATCTCCCAAGACCTGTTTAGAGCAAGTTTTGATTCTCTAGTTGAGTAGTCAACCTCCTACTCCTAAATTCTCACCTTCCCAAAGAAGATCACATACCACATTGATTGGGATAAAAGTATAGAAAGTACTACGAAATGGCATGAGAAGATGAAAGAGAACCTGATAGGACCTTTACTTATCCAATTCAGTTGGATGATGATGATACACCTATGAAGAATATTTCACCTGCACATTTACCCACATTTAGAGGAATGTCATCTGAAGATCCTAACCAATTTTTGTTTGAATTTAAAGTACTGTGTCAGACTTATGATTACAAAATAGATAATCAAAAGTTCAAGTTATTTGCATCCACTCTAAAGGAGGCAGCGATGAGGGTGGTTTATGGGATTAACATCTAATTATATTACCACTTGGGTACAAATGGAAACTTCCTTCCTAGACAAATATCAAGACTACTGTAGAGGGAGAAACAAGAAGGAAGAATTTTTCAAAATCAAGCAAGAGGAGGATGAGAATATGGAAGATTATTTAGATAGATTCCTCTTTATAAGTAAAAGGTGTGGATTTGTACTTCAAGAAGAGTTGAGCAAAATTATTTTTCTTAAAGGTCTAGATGATGAATCTAGGGAAGCCCTTAATTTAATAGGAGGTGGAAACATTGATCAATTGAGAATGAATGATATTAAAGACATTTGTAGAAGCTATTCAAGAACAAGGGGTGGACCTAGGAAAGGAAAAACAATGAAAATTTTGAATCTAGATATGAACAAACTAATGGATGAACTAGAAAACTTTAAAACAAACATTCTAGTTCAATTAACCTCCACCATGGATGGATTTCAAGCTAAAGAAAATGCTAAAAATGAACCATTAGCTATGTATTATCCTAGATGCAGGAAAAAACATGCAATAAGAGATTTTCCTTTAGATAAAATAGAAATGTGTATTATCTATGAATCTAGGGACCATGAGCATAATGCTTGTTATCTTCTTCCATTTATAAAAAATAGCTTAAACAAACCAACAATCCATCCACAACAAAAGAATTAAACTTTGTCTAGAGACAACCTAGCCAGTGACAGTTCATTCCTAGGTCGGTTCCTAACCCCTGGATGATAACATGGATGGCTCAAATAGTACCAAAAAATTGGGGATAACCACCTTGGTCCCCTCAACCAGCATGAAATCCCCAGGATTTGGCAGGAAAATCTTGGTATGTTCAAGGACACCAATAACCATGGTCTAGTCAAGGTAACCCAATGCTTGGTCACAACCTAGGTGGAGCCCTAATAAATATGCTCAAGTGAGGACATATCCTAGTCAAAATAAACAAGTCATAATGGTTTCCCCAACACAAAATTCACATAATGAAAATGTGGTTCAAACACAAATACCAACACAACTAGTGGCTAATCCTAGAAAAAAACAAACAACTCATGTCTATGGGGTAGAACAAGAAAAACTAGTTGATCTTAATGCCATGGATTGTAAGGATATTCAAACCAGATCTGGAAAAATAATTAGTAGTCCACCTGTTATAATTACTGAAATGACAGAAGAAACTAAAACCCCTAGTTCGGTTGTTCCTAAGAAGGATGAAAAAGAAAAATATAAGGAGCCAGATAGCAACTCTACTGAAACTCCATTTCCAGAGAGATTTAAAGAAGTCATAGAGACCAAGGAATATGAGTTGGTACAAGAATTGAGGAAATTGAATATTGAAATACCATTATTGCAAGCAATCAAGGACATTCCTAAGTTAAACAAGTTAATCAAAATGCTATGTTTAAAAAGACCTGGAAGAAAGAAGCAATACCCTAGGACTATTAAGGTAGATGGGAAACTTGCTGATTTATTAGTAGGAAAACTCTTACTTCCCAAATATGGAGATCCTGGAAGCCTTGTTATTTCTGTCTCTATAGGGAATAAATATATACATAATGTTTTGGTTGATTTGGGATAAACTATAAATGTAATGATAATGGACACTTTGAAAACATTACCATTAACAAGCATACAACCTACTAGCACCATATTGCATATGGCCGATCGATCTGTAACAAAAATATGAGTTATTGAAGATGTGGTAGTTATGGTAGAGTCATGGGAATATCTATTGGACTTCCTTATATTATGGCAAAATGATAAAACACTTGGTTATCCCATTATTCTGGCGGACCATGGTTAGCTACGATTCTTTGTCTTAATTGATTACATATTAGGTGATATGACTATCTCAAATGGTAAGAATTCTAATAAAATTTCCTCATATCCTTCTCGCATGACCTTTTATTAATAGTCAAGAATAATTATGGGTTGATGATCTTGATACTAATAATAAAAAACCACATTCTTTGGCTATGATAACGTTGTAGGATCACGTACCGGAGGTGGATGATATGATTAATCAACCATTGAATGAACACTAATTATCCTTGGAGCAATCAGGGATACTTCTAGAACCTACAAACTTAGTTCTGTAACCTAAGGAATTAGTTTGGGAACCTATGGACTTAGTTCCGCGATCGATTTCATTCGGAACATTCACACTTATCTCTGGAACCACACCAACAATAATTCCCTGTGAATGTAAATAATTTCACTTTAGAGGAATGAGATTTATCTTGGGGAGGGGAAGAAATAGCTATAGAATCAGTAGCTTCAGTCTCAAAGATATTAGGAAATGGTGAGGAATTTTTGGAAAGCAATAGTGACGAGGAGTTTGACCGACAACGAGATAAGTATCATAACTCTACCTACTGTCCTTTTTCCAGTATTCTTTCTAAAGGAAATTTTTGATATATTTCTACATATCATATGTTATTACCACATTCATGTCCAATAAACACCATAATGGATCCCTTTAAATAAATCATTTCATCACACACTTTGAGCCAAACATGTTGAGATTCAACCAGGTAAAATTTTGAACATTAATAGCTGGTTGAAGAATGATGAAGAAGCTAAATTGTTTGATGTTCTGAAAGATCATACTAGATAGTTTTCTTGGGAATATAAAGACATGAAAGGAATCCATCCAAATATTTTCACCCATCACATCTATACTAAAAACATTAAACCAGTTACACAACCTTAGAGGAGGATTAATCCAGCCTTAAGGGACATAGTCAAGCAAGAAATTGAAAAACTATTACATGTATGTTTTATCTACCCTATCTCAGATAGTCAGTGGGTGTCTCCTCTTGTAATTATGCCTAAAAAGAGTAGAAAATGGATAATTTTTGTTGATTATAGGGAACTGAACAAATCTGCACCGAGAGATTATTTTCCCTTACCATTCATAGATCAAATTTTGGACAACCTTGTAGGAAAACAATACTTTTCCTTCCTGGATGGCTTTATTAGATATAATCAAATTAGAGTTACTTCGAGGATCAGGAAAAAACTACCTTTACTTGTCCTTGGGGTACCTTTGCTTATATGGTATTGCCATTTGGACTATGTAATCCTCCAAAAGACCTTCCAAAGAGTTGTACTATTAATTTTTGTAGACCTAACGAATGATTGTGCAGAGGTATACATGGATGGATTTACTGTGCATGGAAACACATTTGATGATGCTTTTAAGAATTTGGATAGAGTACTAACAAGATGTGAGCAACACCATTTGTCTCTTAGTCATGAGAAATGTTTGATGATGGTTGATGAGGGGATTGTATTAGGACACAAAATTTCAAAAAAAGGAATTTAAGTTGGCCAAAACAAAATCGGATTATTTCATACTTACATGTTCCTAAAACCCCCATAGATACTAAGTCATTTTTAGGGAATGCTGGATACTATAGAAATTTTATTAGGGATTTTAATAAAATTGCTTTCCCCCATGTTTAGTATACTTACCAAGGATTGTGAATATTGTTGGGATGAAAAATGTCAACATGCTTTTGAAGAAATTAAATAAAAATTAATCAACGCCACAATATTGAGAGGACCTAATTGGGAGAAATATTTTCAAATCCAAAAAGATGCCTCAAATAACTCAATTGGTGCAGTTTTGGGACAAAAAGATGAAGAAGGAAAATGTATGCTATTTACTACCTTAGTAAAAATCTTACTCCCACTGAAAGAAATTACACCACCATTGAAAAATAATTTCTTGTTGTGATTTATTTAATTAATAAGTTTAGACATTATATTACAGGGTACAAAATATTTGTACATACAAATCACTCAGCAATTAGATACTTAATGAACAAACCAATGGTTGGAGGTAGGATAATTAGATGGTTATTACTTTTACAAGAATTTGATATTACCATTGTGGATAATCTAGGAAAATCTAATGTGGTAGCTGATTTCTTATCAAGATTAACCACTATAAGGGAGTAAGATCCAGTTAAGGACAATTTTCTAGATGAAAATTTATTTTCTATTTCAGCTGATACACCATGGTTTTATGATATGGAAAATTATCTTGCAATAAGGAAGTTTCCTCCTTTTACTAAGAAAAAAATGAAGAAGTTAATCAAAACCAGTGCCCAATTTAAATGGTTAAATGGAATGTTATTTAAATTTGGTCCTGATTTGGTGTTACATAGGTGTGTGAGAGAAGATGAAATATTTGAAATAGTGAGGGCATGTCATGATGAATCAAGTGGAGGACAATTTTTAGTGAAAAGAAAAACACACAAAATACTTGGCACTTGCTATTATTGTCCATCTTTGTATAAATATGTGAATAAATACATCAAGAAGTGTGATCCTTGTCAAAGGATGGGATAAAAAACTTTCACCAATGAAATGCCTCTGCAACCTCAAGTAGTAATTTAACAATTCGAAAGGTGGGGGCTAGATTTTGTTGGTCCCTTTAGTCCTCCTTCATAAGGAAAGGATCACATTATTATGTGTACTAATTATGTGACAAAGTGGGAAGAGGTGCAGGATTTAACAAATGCTACTAAAGAAGAAGTTGTTGATTTCCTTTGGCACATAATTATGATGAAGTTTGGTCATTGGTACACCAAGGAGTATAGTTTCAGTTCAAGGGCCACAGTTCATGTCTAATATGATATAGGCCTTCACAATGTACTATCTGATCAATCATAGGAAGTCATATCATTATCACCCACAATCAAATAGACAAGCGAAGTAATAAATAGAGAATTGGAAAACATCCTTACCAAAATAGTGGAAGAAGGTACAAGAGATTGGGTAAAGAGATTACCTAAGGCTGTTTAGGATTATAATACAACTTGGAAGACTACAATAGGGTTCTCACCATATTAGTTATTCTATGGGAAAAATCCCTTGTTACCTATTGAATTTGAACTACAAACATTGAGAACAACAACTAAACTGGGTATTGAATTGGATGCAGTACAAAAGGAAAGAATTATGTAACTCAATGAATTGGATGAGCTGAGATTGGAAGCACTTCATCAGACAAAGATAATCCAAGACCAAAGGAAGTAGTGGCATGATACACATATCAAGGAAATAAAATTTAAGATAGGAGATTGGGCATTACTGTTTGATTCCAAGTACCAACAATTCAAAGGCAAGTTGAGAACCAGATGGTTAGGACCCTATCAGATTGAGAAGATATTTGACAATGGATCTATTCAACTACTTCCCATTGATGGCAGTAGAAGAACACTTTTGGTCAATGGACACAGGTTAAAAATTTATAGGAAGCCTCCTACTAGGGATGAATTCTTGAAGCAGATTGAAGCAAACAAAGAATTTGATCATATGGAAGAACCTAGTTCTTCCAAAATGATCAAATAATCAGATGCATGAATCCAAAATAAAGGGAAGAGAATGAAAACTAGAAAATGGTGTTCTCTTCCCCAAAAAAAAAAAGAAAAAGAAAAATAAAAGGGAAGGAATGAAAACCAGTAAATGGCATTCTCTTCCCCAAAAATTAAAAAAATCTCAAAAGACCAATTGAAAACTAGAAATGGTGGTTGGTCTCTTCAATAAATGGCTAATGCAAAATAAAAGGAATTTATTTGGAATTTGAATTGTCTTTACCTTTTTCACTTTTAGGAATGATGAGTCATCAAGGTGGAGGGATTACATCAACAAGGATGGTAATTATGTCTTGATCTTATTAAAGGTTAAATTAAAAGTTTGCATGTGTGATTAGAATTGATTTAAAAAGTCGGTATGATGAGTCATTTATTGTACATTATGATTAAAAAAAGTAATCATGAGGGTGATGTCGATGGAATAAGAAAGTGGTAGTGTATTTGTAATGAGCTATCATTTGGGTGGAATAAAAAAGTTGAGAAGCAGTTGCAAAATAACTTCAAGGAAGAAGCAAAAGAATTGTATTTGAATTCCGCAGCTAAACCCAACAATTCTACAGCTAAACACAGTAGTTTCGTAGCTAAACCTAATAGTTTTGTAGCTAAATCCATTAGTTATGTAGCTAATTCTGAATTTGAAGAAAGAATAATTTGAATCATCCTCTTTGACCATGGGGATTAAAAATAAGTTAGAACCAAAGGATGATACGCAACTTCTTGCAGATGGAGAAGTGACAACCATTTTTGGACGACAGGGTGGCTAGAGTTCCTAAAAAAGTTCTCGAGGTATAATGACGAATTGGTAAGGGAATTTTTTGTAAATTTAGAAGAATCCATAACTAAAGTTAAAATCATTGTAATTCCTTTTACTATCAATACAATGAGTAATGTATCGGTGTACCGATTGTACATGTTCCAAATCCTGTAAAAGGGACCCTCAAAGAACTAGTGGAAACCTTGATACAAGAGGGGGAATCTGAACCCCAATACATTTATAACACTAAGAAAATCATAAAGGGGGTCAGAAGAGCTAGCTTTCCCAAACCCTTTGATAGGGTAGCATTTTGGGTAGTTAAGTACCTAACCTGTGATGGCCAATTTGGGACTGGGAAGAGAAGTCCTTAAGATGTTAATATATCTTAGGTATGGGGCTGCAAAACTAGAATATATAGTAAACCTTCCAGGGTTCCTTTTTGAATCCATCTAGACAATGGATCAAAGGTATTCTTGGGGAGTTGGAACAATTATACATCATGGATTAGTCCATCTGGTCCATCAGCACCATTTTCTTTTGAAGAAAACTAGAGAAGAAGCATGGGAAAAGTTCCTTAACAAATTCAAACAAAGCCCTGATATTATCAGGAGGGGAATACCAACCCCTTTCTCCCCTAAAAGTAATTTGGATATTGATCCCCCTGAAGAGAAAAAGTAAGGAAATAGGAGGGGTTAATGTACCAAAGAGGAGGAGATCTGAAAGAATGATTAAAACTATAAAACCTACTATGCCTTCAAAAGAAACCCCTTCCTCTGCAACAATAATAGAAGAACTAATATCTATCTCTGACAGTGACAATTCACCTAAGCTGGATCATGAAGTGAAAATCAGAAGAATCTCTAGGAGGAAACCCACTTTAGGACATTTTGAAGCTCCTCAAAGAAGAAGAGTTCATAAGAGGTCTAGAGAAACTCTAAAGGATATTGAAGAACATGATGGTTTGGAGAAAGAAGCTGCTGATATTTTGGGTAGCATGGTAATGAATCCTCCTTAACCAAGTCAAACTGAGGTGGAAAAAGAAGAGGAGAGATTTGAAGAACATGATTTTCAAGAGATGAGTGAATCAACAATACAGTCACATGAAGAAGAGGAATTGGCATCTTGGAAACAAAAAGGAAAACCCCTTTGGTAGAAGAGGAATGCTCATTTCCCAAGGAAATTTCAGAAAAGGAGGAAAAACAACACTTAAAATAAACTCTGTTCTTGTCTAGAGTAGAACTTATCATTAGGGAGAAAGATGAGGAATTAAATTTCCTCAAACTCAAATTGGAATAGAGGGAGATGCTCATTGAGAAACTAAAAAATTAGCTCACAGATAGGACTCAAGAATTGACACCGGTCAAACAATAAGCGGTAGAAATAGAGGGAGAATTTAAATTGGATAGTAAACAAAATGACATGTCAAAAACTTCTTCTATGAAACAAGTTGTGCAAACTGAATTGACTTATTGGTCACTTAAGTAGTTGTGGGATGATACTTGCATGGGAATTTAATGAATTTAAAACATCAAATGAGGAATTAAGAAGAAAGATGGAAGAGGAGAAGAAGGAAAGGAAGGAATGGGAAGATTTTTTTTACAAAGATGAAGAAAAAAATTTAAATGTCTAGTAAAGATACAAATGGTTTGCATAATGAGTGAGAAATTACTGACATGTAGGAGACATTCTCCTGTATACAACGTCTTTCTGGAGGAATGATTTATTCGCTAGTAGATGTCAAGAATTTCATGTTTCCTTCCACATGAAATAAAAGATGAATCTGAGTTCATGACATCATATTCCTTAGCCAGTGAAAAATAGAAAAAATCTTCTCTGTGAATTCTATCTCTGTAATTTTATTCTGGAAAATAATACAAGCTTTATGATCAATTTATATGTAGGGGAAAGCTAGTTGAATGCATTTGTTTCTATACTTCAAAATCAAATTGCATGGAAAGAGAGGGATTCTGAGCATCTATTAAAAGCTAGTTCATCTGACATCTACATGAGGGCTCACTATGGAAAACCATCTTCCTTTGCTATACATTTTAGATCCCATGCCTTTGATAGTCGGTTCAAGGCACATTATCTTGCTAGTTTATAGAAAATTATTGATGCCTTCACCTCTTATGAGGAGGAAAAATTTGAAGAAATTTATGATGGATGTTTGAAAATATGGGAGTTTCTCACAGTTGCATTGAGAAGAAGAGAAGTGATATCTCCCACAAACTTAATATGGATCTGAAAAGAGCTAAAGCCTTGTGTACACTAATCCCTCATGTCAATGAAAAATGTAGGGGCATAAAGATGGGAATGAGAAAAAGGCCCCATATCCTTCTCACCCCCATGTCTCCATGGAAAAACAAAGAACCTCAAGATCCCACTAACTTTGAGGAGTGGTAAAGGAATATAGAAGCGGGATCAAGGAATAGTACTTCTGAGCTAAAGCACTGGGATATTTAGTTTCAGCCATTTGACCTAAGTAGTTAATTGGAATGCAGAATCCACAACCCAATATTTGAAGAGTAAAGTTTTTAAGGGGAATTACAAACAAGTAAGTATGGAGGAGATGATAAGGCCAAAATATGTCTCATTAATGTGCAATAAATGATCTTATTTTACTCTCATTTTTATCAAGTTTGACTACATTTTGTGACTTTTGTTTGATCTAGTATAAGTTAGGATGTAATTGTCCATATTTTGTTGGATTTAATTATAACGTCTAAAAACTTTGTAATTCCTAAAAGTGTGTGAAAATTCAGTTTTTGTAATAAAACAGTCACAATCAGTCAAGAGAATGAAGTATGAAGCAATCAACATGTTTTTGGGAGCATTGGCTTCAATCTGATTAGTTATGGAACCTCCAGACTTAGTTCTAGAACTCCATCACACAACTAAGGAGCTCTATCACTTAGTTCTAGAACCTTCGAACTTAGTTCTGAAAACTCCAGCACTTAGTTCCGTAACTATTGCACATAGCTCTAGAAATTTCACAGGTAGTTCTGGAATAGTTTCCTTTGGTACTGAACTTCTCTAAATTCCTAGAATCAATGGGGATCTATTTATTTTTGAAAAATATGATCTTAGAGAAATCAATGGGCCTTCCAATCAGGAGCAGATCAACAGATTGTTGATTCTTCATACTCTAGATCCAAAGATAAATTATGAGACAACTTTATGTCCAACAAGTTTTCTAAATTCCACATCTATTTTGGGCACTATTCGGTTCCATTTGAATCGGTAGAATAAATATGGTTGTAAATGCATCTTTGGATGATGAAATATACATAAATACATGTAGATAGATTTAATACATATATATAGAGATAGATAGAAAGAGATATAGAGATATGTGAGAGAGATACAGATGAAGTTTTGTAAGACAGAACATTTCAGTAATAAAATAGCCACTTTTTTTTTAAGAATCAAACTTTTTCAAATCTGATTTATTTTTGAGCAAGGGCCCACTCCTCCAAGAACTAGGATCCTTGTTTTATTGGTATTTATATTTCTAAGAAAATCATGTAGATCTGTTAATTCTGTAAATGCTTTTGATTATTTAGTTGAATTACATTTATGTACTTGTCACTGTAGGTGTTAGAGACTAGACTCCCATTTCCTTGCAAGCATTTTCACAGCATTTTCAAACGTGTGTTTATTTCCAAGCAAGTGTGTTTATTTCTGTAACGTGTGTTTATTTCCAACAATTTATTTCATTCTGCAATGTGTGTTTATTTCCAACAATTTATTCTAGCAATGAGTGTTTATTTCAACAAGTTTCTTGTAGCATAGATATAATAAGGATTTGGCCATGGAATCCTAAGGACACTACAAAAACCCCTAGAAAATAAAAAAAAATACCTACAGTCAATTACTAGATCACTAGGATTCTTCTTGTTGCATATAGCTTCAGACACACCCCTGGTTTGAATATGACATCAACTAAGAGTTGATTAAATGAAGGGAATAACAAAACCCATCAAGTTCCAAGATAAAAATAATGGGGAATAGGGCGGAAAGAGATAATATCCTAGCTAGGTTGAGAAGAAGTCGGAAGAAATCGAGACCTGCGAGGCTCAATAAAATTTTGGCTAAAATATTTATACCCCAGGATCACCAAGTAGGATGGATACGCTTGAGGACTTGGGAGAGAAATTAGAGAGTATTGTTGACACCATGAGCACCAAAGGGAGGAGCTAAGTTTTGAGGAAGTGAGTGCCCTAGTGGGTGACCTCTGTCAGCAAGCTCAGAATGAGGTTGACACTTGGGAGAAGTTAGAGGTAGAATTAGGAAGGATTTCCCTCTCCTCCTCCAATAATAAACAAGTTCCCCATTCTTTCATTCTTTCTCCCAATTCTTCATTCCTTAATTTTTTATTTCTAACAATTTTAAGAGCCTTCATTCTTTAATTTATTGAAGAGTGTTTCCAAGGACAAAGAACAGGCGTAGTGTGGGGTGATGTTGGGCCCCAACATATTGGCTAAGTACAAGAAGGTGCGTGGGTGTGTGGGGTGAAGGCATATAAGGAAGGGTTCTAACGGGGTTTTTTAGAACACATGGCATATACGTAAGGAAAGAAAACTTTTGGGACTTATCCATATTCGACGTTCTGTCTAGCATGCGGAGTGGATAAGTTTCTAGCCTAGCGGCCGTAGGATCAAAAAAGGAATATTCCATGTATGCGATGGAAGGTTCTAAAAGAATATAATTGCATAAAGTGGAGAGCTTGGATCAAATAAGGTATGCTCCATTGGAGGACTACTTGGATACTTGACAACCAATCTGCTTACCTCGGGAGGCATGAGGATGAAGGGAGAAGGGATATATATTGAGGTGTGTGGATAGTAGAAGAGGGCGAAGAGAGGAGCTGCGGGGTGGTGAAAGAGAGGTGAAGCTCTATAGAAATACTATGGAGGATTTTATGGGATGGGATTAGTGAAAATATAGGAGAGATGATATACTTAGAGGGATGGGTTTGTAT